>WAAF01009756.1:33312-251566 GCA_013400475.1 Tricholaema leucomelas | reverse complement strand
TGTGTCTGTGTCTGTGTCTGTGTCTGTGTCTGTGTCTGTGTCTGTGTCTGTGTGTGTGTCTGTGTCTGTGTGTGTGTCTGTGTCTGTGTGTGTGTCTGTGTCTGTGTGTGTGTCTGTGTCTGTGTGTGTGTCTGTCTGTCTACACGCATATATAAAAACCCAAGGTATGCTAAGCCAGACAATTTACTGTGTTTCTACTGAACAGTAGTAGAATTATCTTTATGGCTTTCCGTTTCTTAAAGTTGAAAAAAAGTGCCTATGCTTTTCAATTTTTTTATCACATTTACTTGGTAAGTTTCCTTCTCACCCTTTCCTTGTTCTGTATGTTAAGTCATATTTGAATATTACGNCTGTCTACACGCATATATAAAAACCCAAGGTATGCTAAGCCAGACAATTTACTGTGTTTCTACTGAACAGTAGTAGGAGAATTATCTTTATGGCTTTCCATTTCTTAAAGTTGAAAAAAAGTGCCTATGCTTTTCAATTTTTTTATCACATTTACTTGGTAAGTTTCCTTCTCACCCTTTCCTTGTTCTGTATGTTAAGTCATATTTGAATATTACGTCCTTGGAGACTAGGTCAGCTGGGACCTGATGATTCCGCTTAGTTTCTAGTGACCTGCATGTGTGAGTACTTGAAAAAGGAGTCTGAATCCTTGCATAGTTAAGCTGAAATATGCCTTCATTACCACGGCTCTCTATAATCTTCCTAACAGCATGCAAATTAAGTGTGTGCATTTCTTTATCACATGAATAGCTTTGTTACAGAGCAGGTACTAGATGAAGTATTACAGTGGGAAAAATCATATCCAGATCTGGGCCACTCAGTAGAGAAAGAGGTGCACAACAATAAGTTTGAACAGGAAAGATGACTCAAGGGAGGATCTTTCAGGAATACCTAAACCCTTAGAGGCCCTGCTTTGCCCGGAGAAAGGAGCAGAAACATTTCCCAAAGAGGTGTGCCGTAGAGAAATACCCAGTGGTTCTGTTGTCCAGCTTAATTGATTGCATGGCCTTTTAAATTTTGGGTTGGGGTTTTTTGGTTGGTTGGTTTTTTTTTAGTTGTTTGGAGTTTATTTTTGTTGTTGTTGTTCCTTCAGGTTTTTTTCCCACCAGCCTACTTAATGGTTATGTAAGCAGAGGTTATGTGAAACTTGCATCACTGACTATGTAGAGCTGAGGTATTTTCATTAACTAAGCAAGAGTGATTATCTTGGTGGGAAAAAGTAGACTAGATTAAGTCTAGATGTTTCTTCCAGACTCTACTGTACAGAAATATTTAAATTTGCCATAAAGGATCTGAATCCAATAATTTGAAGTTTTCAAAGTTTTGTCTTGGAGTATCCACTCTGTATAATTCCATTCATTTACTCTGAACTTCATGTTCATTAAAAAACTGTTCAGAAAAAAGGCAAAGTGTTGTGATTGTGTCCTTGATGCTTTTCAATGCTTCCGAAAACTAGAACAAAGTGGATTCAAAGTCTCATTTTTCAGAATTTAACTTTACAATAGAATACATGCTATAAAAATGTTTTACTTGCCATTTAGTTGTATGCTTCATGTTTATGTCTTTATTATTTTTGACAAAATTAAAGACAATATGCATGTGTTTATATACAAATATTTATTTTATCATTCAACTTGTGAGACTTTTTGCAAATCAGGTCTCTCACACAAATCAGAAATTAAAACACGAAACTCTACAGCTATTTCTAAAGTCCTGTTTCTCTTTAATGAAAATAATCAAGTTCCTTCACTGAGAAGCATGGTACTTACCACAGGATTGAGAGAACTGTAGCTTTTTTATTTTGAGGGGGAGTTTCATTTGTTTATATCTGGGTAAATAAAGATTACAGTAAGTAAAAGAATTTGCTATTGTAAGTGATGTAGACCTAGCTTTCTGGAGAGCAACCTAAAGGAAATCGTAATTCAGGTTTTAATTTGCAAATGTGGCCAACTGTGTGGCAACTCTATTGATCCCTTTTGTAATACTGTTCAACTATGTTAAGCTGTTTCCAGTAGATTATGCTTGAACTTACAATATTTTCAGGGATGACAGTGCTGTAGGTGAAACTACATATTATAGTTGCAACTAGATGATACTATAGGAGTTCAGACAAGAAACAAAGACTGCAGTTTTCAAACTGATGTGTCAATCTGCTTTACGTACATATTTGGTACAGATTTTAGGTTTCCAGAGTATTATTTCTACTGTCTCTTGCCAGCCAGTGATCCACGTGGGAAAATCAGCTGCTCTCTCTTTCACAAGTGAGTAACTTATTTGTTTCTCAGTGATTTTATTTGCAGTCTTTGGCTTCCAACAGTGTAACTTCCTCTTTTTTTGCAGAGGCTGAGTTTTCAACTTTCAGTGCTTTCTGAGCTGAGTTTCAAAAGACCATAAAACATAGACCATGCTTTCATAAATACTGCATTACTTCTGGGATCTCAGTATATTAATAATTTTGTGTTATCAGATTATTTGTTTCTTCTAAGTGCAATGAATAAATCTCTCCAGAAATGAAAATCTCCATTAAAAAGATTTAGTTTTACTAAAAACTTGACAGTTAAACTATCTTAAGGAGTGTCTTTGAGTTTTAAAATCAGACTCTATATAAATATTTTAATGTATAATGATTGTATGGCTAAATTTGTTACTTGCTTAAGTTAATTTCTCAGAGATCAAAATACATGTCCTGAATTGCAACTGTGTCTCATTCAGATTTTACAAATGCCCAGGCTTAACCATAGAATCTCATATTTTAGGTATAGACAAGAAAGAATGCATCTTACTAATCTTTCAAACCTGAAACACAGTCTGCAAGTGTTTAGCTGCAGTATGAAATGATTAAGTACTTGTCCTAAAGATGGACAAACTAGACCTAGACACTAATTGCAGCCTGAGTTAATTTCTTCCTGATAGCCATAACAGATTTTCAAGCTCAAAATGCTGAGAAAGTACAGTAATTTAAAATGTGCCAGTTTACAAAACTGGCAAAACTTACAGAACTGGACTTTGGGTTTGTAATTTGGAGAAAAGGAAGCTAAAATGGGACCTCATTACTCTCTACAGCTTCCTGAGGAGGCAAAGTGGAGAGGAAGATGCTGATCTTTACTACTTGGCATCCAGTGATAGGACAAGTGGCAATGGTTCAAAGCTGTATCAGGAGAGATTCAGACTGAATACTGGGAAGCATTTCTTTACTAAGAGGGTGATCAAATGCTGGAGTAGACTTCCTAGAGAGGTGGTCAGTATCTAGGAGACATTTGGACAATGCCTATAATAATGTGCTTTAACTTATGATTGAAGTGGTCAGACAGCTGGACTACATGATTGTTATAGGTCCCTTCCAACTGAAATTGCCTCATCCTCTCCCTTTCCTTCCAATATTGCACATTTGAAAAGATCCACCCTAACTGATGTCAGTAGCAAAGGATTTGTCCTATCATAGGCTATGAATTCACAAATGTGTCTTCTAAAACATTTGAGACAGGATAGATAAAATGGTCCTAAAGGGTGTAACGTGTGGAATCAAACATGCCCACATGAAAAGTCAAAGAGAAATAATTCTACTGTAATAGGTAAATAAAGCCTGCGTAGAACTGGGGAAAAAAATCCAAACATTGTATCATTGCAATTTACTGAAACATTGAAGTAATATGTGCAACAATATATGTCCTGAATTTAATTTCATGTGATCTGGTAGTCCTTTTGACATCAATGTCTTATGTCTGTCAGATACTATGTAGTAGGTAGCATAACAGATATTCATTCTTATGTCATATTGATAACCTCTCTTCTACAACAGTTGTAGACAGCATGTTGAGTAAAGTAGAAATTGATATTTGTCTGTATTTGGTCTTTAGGCCACAGGTGTTACAGTTTTTTGACTTTAATGCTGGCAGATACCATATAAAAGCTGATTTTTCATTCACTGCCTTCCTAGTTTCCTCCTAGCTCATGTTCAAAGCTTTTACAGAAGCATTTTAAAAAAGTGACCAACTTGAATTCCTTTGGATCTGTCTCATGGACTAGTACTCAACAGAGTAAGAAAGGAAAAGGCTGGATAGATTGTAAGTATTCCTTTTGACATTCCACGACACATCTCTTTCATGAGCAGCTTTCATCATTCAAAGGCACTTTCTAGTGGAACAAAGTAAATATTCACCCCTATTAATGGCTGTGTTAAGCCATTCTAAATCTGGCTAGAAAGGAGCTTCTGAATTAGATTTAGGTATTGTATGTGGTAATGCTGTCACCCATAGGTTCAAAAGCTTCCAAAAAGCCAAAATCAGATTCTATTTAACCTGAGCAGTAGATTTACTTATTTCATATGTATGCCTCCAGCGTCTAGAATACCAAACATAATTATATCTTGGTGTATCAAGAAATTTTTAACCTCCAGAAAACAGTTTTTCACCTTTGCAAAGGTTAGATTTAAATTAAAAGCAAAAAGTTTATTACGTTTTACTTATCTGATGGATGGGTTTTTAGTCTTAACAATCAGATGCCAAATAGGTTTATTTGTTAATTGCCTCCTGATTTAAATAAATGACATTTGTTGTGAAATGCGTTATATATGCTGATACTGAAACTTTGAGAGATATATGCATGGTTGTAAAAATACTAGAAATGCAGTTTTCCAGAGAAACTGCTTTGATTTTCTAAGCTTTATTGGTACACAGTTGGTATATGTTTCCTTCTAGGCTCTTGCGTAAGACCTAGGTCTCATTATCTCTCATGTTCTCACTTATTTGGCTTTCAGCAGCACAGGATATTTAATTAATTTACCTTTCAAACTACTGAATAAAAAAAGAGTTTTATGTTAAATTACATGGTAATAGAATCTAGAGGTCCCAGCTTAAAGTCTTAATTTCTGGGGTGTACAACAAGAGAAGAATAATACAGGACAGAACTAGAAGGGAGAATAAAGACTTCCCTAGTTGTGAAGCTGAATGATGTCACCAGAGACCATTTGTAACAGATTCAAGAACAGAAGCTTGCTTTTTTTTTTTTTTAGCACTTACAATGAAAGTGTGTCTAGAACCTCTCCCTGTTTTCCCCAATAGCAAGTATCTAAGTCTGTTTGTGTGCTGTATTTTCTATGTCTTTTACCTCATCTAGCTCTTCTTTGACCTCTCCACAGCTTTTCTATTTTTTTTTCTCCTCTTTTTAAGGAAAGTGATTTTATACCAGTTGCCACTTAACTATTGTCAAGCAGGCTGGTAGTTCTGCAGATGCTCACATTAATCAGTCACTTATCAATTCATTCTGCTTTTGAGAGGAAGTCTTGGTGGGATCTGGTAGTGGCGCTAATCCCAAATTTGTTTTTCCATCCTACACACATTTTTTTAAACTAGACTAATTTTTATCAGAAAAGTTACTTATTTTTCCTTTCTACATTTAACGGATCCTTTCCCTGTCCTTGATTTTCAGTTTTAGGTTGGCAAAACACCAGAGGAGTTATCACTAATATATATATAAAAGTTACAGAACTGAAGTCTTGATTTACTCTTTTTTGATTTATGTCCCTGGAGGTGTTCAAGAAAAGCCTGGATGAGGCATTTAGTGCCATGATCTAGTTGACTGGCTAGGGCTGGGTGATAAGTTGGACTGGATGATCTTGGAGGTCTCTTCCAACCTGGTTGATTCTATTCTATTCATATAAAATGTTAAGAATGCTTGAATAAGATGGCAAAAGAAGTTTATCGCCAGTGGGACGGAAGAATCTTGTTTTGTCTAAGCAGCATCATGAGATTTCTTTTAATACCTAAATATCCAGACTGAGGAGCATTGAGGAAGAAATCAGTCACAGTATTAGCTATATATTTCTATTTATATTAATAATTGTAGCATGAATTAAATTAGTCTTCTAAATGTTTCTTTGAGTGCAACATTGTTGCATTATGTAATACATTTTGGATTGACATCAGTAACTGCTCTCCCACAACAGCCTGGCAATTTGTAGTAATAGCATTTGATATTAACAAAACTCCAACACAGAAAGGTACCTTGTGTATAAAAAGCAAAATAATCTGCAGAATGAGAGCTGTGCTGGGGCAAACCATCTATCTCAGATCTTAATAAGCTAAGCAGCGCTTCTCTGTGCTGAAGTATAGAGAATTTGGAATTGAACCAATTGAATAAATATTTCATCTAGATGTAAAAGATGAAGGAAACCTCTTACAAACTGAGAATCAGGCTATAAATACTCCATGAAACAATACAATAGCTTTGTAATTCCTAACAATTCTTGCTATGGTTATACCTAATCAGGTTAATCTCATTATTTGGACAACGCTATAACAAGTATGTTAGCTACATTTGAAGTTAACAATAGTGTAAAATATATTCACTTTTAGGATTTAGACATAATGAAGCTATTGCTATTACTATTACTAGAATTGTCTGTTTGAAGATGTTGTATAGTAGTATCCATTCCTAACCTCAGTTAGTCAACTTCTATTGTTCCAGAAATATCACATTTCTTTTTTTTCCTTCCCTATATAGAAACTCTTCAGAGACAGAGACCCGATCCATATTTTCTAATTTAATTATTCTAAAAGTACCCACAGGACTGGATAAAACAAATTTCATCAGTACACAAGGCAGATTACATAAGAGAGGATATGTTTGGGCAAAGCAAGTATTTTAAAACATAACAAAGTAAAGGAAAGCTGTACCTGTAAAGTGCTCTCAAACATATGAGAAGTGAAAAGAATGCACTTGTGTTTTATGCAGCATCTGTATCCAGTTTACCATTGGATAGAATCAACATCAAAATGCCAGGAGGCCGCAACACATCGGCACTAGGATCTTCTGAGAACAGACAGGCACTGGGATCTTCGGAAATTAAAATCAGGTAAAATTCACAATTTCACAACATGGATGATAATGAGTCACTTTTACCAGGAGAAAGTACACCTTTATATTGTGCATTTTGAAAAGCACACTCACTCTAGCTCCATGAATTCTCCAGTCTCTTTAAATCATTGTTATTAAATATGATGCTATTACTCACAATTTTAATTCTGTGTTGCAAT
This sequence comes from Tricholaema leucomelas, assembly GCA_013400475.1. Taxonomy (NCBI): domain Eukaryota; kingdom Metazoa; phylum Chordata; class Aves; order Piciformes; family Lybiidae; genus Tricholaema lacrymosa; species Tricholaema leucomelas. The sequence continues at coordinate 244,523 of WAAF01009756.1, read as the reverse complement.
AGTACCTACACTATTGAAGTGTTTTCCACTCCAGGAAAATGGTGTGTTTCTGGTTCATAAAGTTTAATATGTAACAAAATAAGAAAAAAAATTATATAAATGCATCTCTTTTCTTTTGACAACTTAGCCAGGGTCATTGAAGCATGCTAAAGAATTGCTGCTGACAAGTATTACATTCTTGTGGCCGATGTTTATTTTCAAGATAACCTTTTGGCAAAAATACAGGAACTGCAGATTTCACTTCCTGTGAAGAAGAAATTATGTTAGTTACGCATATTGTAATGAAGAGGTGAATGTACTGACATGATATGTGATGAAGAATCCCAGGAAAGCACTTGTGGATTGTTTTTTTTTGGCTGATAAATATTTATAAGGCAAGAATGCAACACTGAGTTGCATTTTATTTCCCTTTTTGATATAGAACACAGAGAATATTTGATATCTAATGCATGCCGCTTATTAAGCTAAGTATGCAAGAACCGTGATAAAGTGACTCAGTTCATCAGTTGACGCTGCATGACATCCTACTAGCTGTTACAGAGGAGAACAAACTATTTTGCTTCTTTTAGACTGACCTGTCACATCAGTTTTCTCTGCTGTCTTATCAGCAAGGAAGAGCTGTAAAATTCTGTTGTTTTCAAGGTGAACGTTCCCTATCGCCCCAAAGAAGGCAATCTAATTCAGCAAGATTGAAGCACTTGATAGTCTGATTATAATTTTTCAAAGAGGTGAGCCAATTAATTTAAAATAAAAGATTAACGGTTTCAATTAATTCAATATTCACATACACACACATAGAACTTCTGTGGAAGTGCATGAAGATTTTCAAATGATAGTGACAGTATTTCTCTCCTGTTATTTCCATGCTATAATTACATTAATGTGTAAATCCCAACAGACTGCACACACATATATACATACGTAGACATACATACACACACATATACATATGTGCATATATGTATTTAGGTCTTGAATTTTCCTTAGATTAGCTTTTTTTCTGTAATGTTTATCCTTTTTCTCTCCCCCTCAGTTTTTATTGCATGCACAGTAGTAAAAAAACAGCCAAATAAACCAGAAAGGCCTTTGAATAAATTATCACAGAATAACTTGTAGCCCAAACTCTTTGAATGGGAAGCAGAAAAAAAATTCTCAAGTCTGGTTTCCTGGTCTGAAACAGGAAATTCATCTTCATTCTTCTGTGTTGCTCCACAACGCAGAACAATGTGTTTCTTTGATTATTTTGTGCAAACAGTTGCTGATACAGTTTTGGATCTGCCTGTTTGCAAAGCTTCCTTGTATTACTGTGTGTACATGACACTCATATATGTAGATATATACATGGAGAAGGCTGGAGAAAAACTACATCTTACGATAAAGGAAGTAAGTAAAAGGTCCTAGAATGGAAAGAATATTCCAGACATTTTCATTGTTGAATCTACTTTAGTGTTGCATCATTTTATAATCTCACAAATACACATTGTGTTTTAGCAGGGCAAAGTGGGATAATTACACTGTAAATGGGGTTTTACTAGGGAACCGTGACTGAACAGCAAGAAGGCTGCTCCTACCATTTGTGTATTCTGCAACAGGGCTGATTGGCTTCTGTATGTAAATGAAGGGTACTCAGGGAGAACTGTTCTGCAGCTTTATGAGAAATAGTTTGTTCAAATTCAAACCATCAAACTGGTGCTAGGAGATCTTTATGCTGCCCACTTTGAAAGAAGAGTATGCATGAAGGGCAGAATAACCTAAGTAAATCTAAACTGTGATTTAGCATACAGAACAACTCTAAGACTAGAGAGGGGAAGAATTCATACTGATCTTTAGAAAAACACATGTAAAACAAGTCTCCCCAGAGAGCAGTAGGATTTTATATTAGCAGCTGGCAGGGAGTAAGGTAGTGTGAGTAGCGTGAATAATGTGCTCACACTCCCTCATACGTTGGAAAGGAAAGAAAGGAAAAGAAAGTAGAATATAATACAATACGTACTTGCTAAAGAAGCTATCAGGGGAACGACCAAGGCCTCGTTCATCTAGCCAAAATAACCATAGAGAAAATGTGGTTTATTTCTCCACTGGAGATTCACAGCCTAGAACCCTGTCATAAATATAGGCATTTGTTGCCAAAGAAAGCATCTTTCTTGCTGAAAGATAGTTTCTTTTGAAGAGCTTTGTATGAAATGATGAGTTGATTCAGTTTACAGCAAAAATATTTAGCAGAGGATAAATTTGTTGCTTAGAACTAAAATTAAAAAAAAAAACCTCAAACCCAGAACTAATCAACCTAAAATTAAAAAAAAAAACCTCAAACCCAGAACTAATCAACCAACTGATAACCACAAAACCATGGATTTAATTCAAACACAAATTTAATTCAGTGGCTGTCACAGCTCCTGAACAAAAAAGACTCTGACTGGAACCAGAATCAGATTCCTATTAGTGACAAACAAATTACAACAATTCCAGTGAAGTGCCTGAGTACCACAAGCCATATCAAGGCACCTAGTGATCTAAGATGTTCAGAGAAACTGCATATTACACCTAGATTACCTATCATCAGCATCCTGGACACTGGAAATGCCTCAACAATCATAGAATGGTTTGAGTAGGAAGCGATCTCCAATGGTCATCTTGTCCAACCCTCTTGCAGTGAGCAAAGACAGCTTCCACTAGATCAGATTCTCCGAGTTCAGCTGCAGCACTGTGGAATTTGAGAACAAATGCTTACCAGAAAAAAAATGGATTTACTATCTCATAACACTATCACTGCTGATAGTTCAATATTTCTGAGAGTGCTGAGACATCAAGGTTACTCTACTATCTTTATCAAGTGCTTGATAATTTGATTACAATATTTTTCTAAACTGAGTGATTTTGAAGTTATTGTTGGAATCCTGTTTCTTCACTGGCTTTGTTTGTTGTTGTTGTTGTTTGTTTGTTTATTTTTTAATATTTTAGCCTTGTGCTAGATGGAGTGGGAGAATACCAGTGAATTTTTTCTGACTTCACTAAATAGAAGAATTTATGTCTATACTGGATAAATTAGAAAAACAAGCTTCAGAAAACATTGCCTTTCAGAAAAAATTGCACAGAAGGGCTACCCCTCTTTTCCATCTCTGTCCTCCTTGCTGTTGCCCCATTCAGTTCAGAATACCTTTGCACCAGATGATTTAAGGATATCTATGAATTAATTGGTTGAATTTGTATATATTTTCTTTAAATATATGTTCTATATGTGACACAAAACTATTTAAAAGCTAAGATTTTTTAATTGAGGCAGCATAATTTCTATTGCTCTAGAGATAAGGATCCTATCCATGCTTGTGACTCATCTTTAAAAAAGGATTCTTAGATGGTCACTTAAACAAGACTTTCAGGTCAGTACTTTCATACTAGGCACAGATAATGCAACCAGGCATCCAGAAAATATGATCCTGGGGGCCTGATGTGCAAAACTGAAGAGCACTTAGAGATAAACTTTAGTTAAATGTACTCTTAGCTCACATATCTATGCGCTTTATGCCCTGTTGAATTAAGACTTATTTATCTCAAATTAAGGATCTGATAAAATATGCCTTAATCAATGTGATTTAAGGGGTACTTGAGAGTTTCCCTAAAGATAATTTTTAATTCTTAATTTCTATTTTAATCCCCTGCCATTCTTCATTTGGTGGCAGGGTAGCTCTGCCTGAGGAATGAAAAGCACTAGCAATCAAACAGAAATTCTTTCATTGGCTTAGTTTATATTTTTTTGTGTGTGTGTATACACACACACACACACACACATGTGTAATTTTAAATTCTTTTTTTAATTTACCATATCTGAACTAGCTAGTAGTTGCTCTTGAAAGCACAATGAATTAGGAACTTGGAAGACCTGAAAGTCCATTGCAGTTGTATTAATATACAAGTTTCCAAGTATGTTTGGTCTAATGCAGAAAGAAGGTAAATAAATACCAAGAAGAAAACAACCAACCAATCAACAACAACAACAAATCCCACCAAAAATAACAAACACATCAGACCATTTCTATCTAGAGAACAGATTATGTTAAGACATTGTTCTTCCATGTAAAACTACTTTGAGAGAACACAAAATGAATGCTAACCTTGCAATAAATGCATGGCGTCACTCAGAGAAGAGTAAATGAGGCCTCTGGAGTCTTCTCAGATTCTCTTGTGTGTATTCCATGGGAAACACTGGCAAAAAGGGAGTGGAATTGTTTAGTTTTAAGGCAAGTGAATCCTCTTTCTGGAAGTATTTTTAAGTCTTAGATTTTTTTCACTAGCTCAGGAAAGAGAAGTATTAGGGAGAGTAATGACAACGTGCTGAAATGAAGAGAACAAGAGCTAATTGTCAGAGGGAAAATGAGAGAAAAAAATAGACTAGACATCTACATCCAAGTCTGGAGATGACAAGAGTTGGTGAATCAAGGGAGTAAAGAGAAATCTGAGAAATGCCAGCAGGATTTGAGAGATGATATATTGAATTCACAAGAACTAGAGTACAAACAAGTGTTTGGCATTCTAAACAGGATTTTTTTTAGCTGAAATTCTAGAAGTCTCAAGATAGAGAAAAGGAGAAGAATGTGGAGTATCACAAGCAAGATGCAATGCTGAAACCATACTACATCAAAATAGAAAAAGAAAAATCAACTGTATTAAGGAGGGAGAAACTCACAAGTGCCTTTTCTTTCTCTTCTTTTTTCCCCCCATTCTAGTGATGAGACAAGCAAAAAAGCATTTGCGATTAATGTGGTAGCTCTTCAAAATCAGACTAATTTAAGCTTTTGTCATTTATAGCTCTCCTTGCTTTTTTCTTACAGAAAATACTGTAGATTTGTGCCACAGGGTTATAATTAAGGACAGAATAGACATATGGCAGATAACATAACCAGTGAAATGAAAGTCTATCAAGCTATATGTAACTTCACAGCATAAAATATCTGTAACATACTGTGAACTAAAGTATGAATATTCAGTTCCATCTTGCTTTAACAGTATCGATATTTACTCTGCCATACGCAAAGATAATTAGACTAATAACATTGTGTTAATATACGCCAGTTCTCTTCATTTCTACGGATCATAAATACTTTATAAAGCACATAGGTCAAATTCTGTTTCATTTGTTTGAGTCAATATTACATTGGTTGGACTAGCTTGAGTTTCAGGGTATGACAGAGAATGTACCTTGTATTAATATTCATGGGGATCATTTTGTTCACAAATGAAGTGTGACCATCTGCTGTTTCTAATAGCACTCTGCAGCATTACACCAGACAGGAATCAAATTGTATGCTAATTATTGAACAAACATGGCATTTCCAATACATAAAACATTGCATGATACTTCTCCCAGTTCTCTTTACATTCATCTCTGTGCCAGCCTCCTTTATGAGGTAATTCTTCAGACAGTAAAATCCTCTCAGCACTGGGCAATCTTTGTTTTCTCTGTGATTAACACAAAGGAAGAACATAATTATCTTTAGTGATTTGTGTTTATAGCTGAAAAGCATGCCCCTCACACATAACACATACAACTTCTGAATTTTCCCACATCCAGAATCACATTTCACTCTTCCTTTCCCTGTATGACTGTCTATCTCTTAACATTAAAGAAAATTATATGTGCTTGTTTTCAAAAATTGGTACAAATTATATTTCTTTGCATCTTAAAATTCCTTCTGTTCTTTTAAGACTTTCATCTGTTTAACCACTCTTGACTATGTAGAAAAATACTTTATTATGGATCCCAAGGGAAGCACATAGTCTTTCTGCCATCTTCTATGCAAATAATGTAATATTGTTTTGATTATAAGATTATTTAATATTTAATGAAAAGTAAAGCTGCAACAAGTTGCTTTCCAGGGGGATGTCACAACTTAACAGTAAGTGCTCAATGCCAGATTGGAGGCTTTATTTGGGTGGGTTTTTTTTTTGTCGTTGTTGCTGCTGTGGGGAGTTTTGTGGGTTTTTTGTTTGCATGGTTTGTTTTCTATTATTTTATTTTTGTGCAAGGAGAGGCTCCAAATCCAGCACTGAAGAATATTTACACAAAAACATTCAGGAGAAAAAAGAAGAAAAAGAAAAGTGAGATTTAAATGTGACACAGATTCATCACATGATACTTACATGATAATAGAAAAAGAAGAATGAATAAAACTGTACCTGCATTTACAGAGGAGCCCCTGCAGCAAGAACCCTCCTGTAATAGCTCTGAGTCTACTCCCACAGGATATTCAGTACCTTTCACCTGATACATTTAGGAGGTGGTTCCACACCCTGTACAGATGGACCCGGATGTCTTGCTGCATCTTGCAACAGTTGAGCACCTAAAAATTTCAATACTGATTAATTATCAAATGTATGTGTCTCGTAGGAAACTGGGACACTGAACAGCTGTGTGCACTGCAACTGATAACATGCTTTCAGCAAGAAGGTGTGACATGAGAGTCAGGTGATACTGTTACCTCTTCTGTAGAAATAACTTAAAAGGCTGAGGTTTACAAAGCTTCAAGTTCTGTATGGTTTATGAATGACTTGCGTTAAGTATAAAGATTTGGCATTTGCCAAATCTTTCAGAGTCCTGTCAAGGACTTTCACTGAGACAGTTTCACAAAGTTGAAAAGATAGGTAATTTATTAAGGTGACAGATACAAGAAGTTTGGAATTGTCATTGAGAGATATACTTACTGTACATGCTGACTGAGCACTGTATATGTACTTACTTATATCAACTTCCTTAGAAATACTTACAGAGCACTAAATATCATAAAGCTACTTGGTAGTAATAACAATTCATCCATATGTCTTTGAAATAGCTGAGACAATTTCTTACCAAAAGAAGTGCCACTTAATAATGGGGAGGAGAGAGGTCCAGATACTTCAACCCATCCAGTAGCTGGAGCTTTCATCAAAACAGAGTTGTAAAAGCCAGATTTATACTCTTGATCAGGTGGGGCCATCATATGACATATGCTGAGTAGCTTTCAACAAATCCTGTGGTACAGATAAGATTGAGAAGATGAGGCCAGCATTTGGTATAGAAGTGGTTACACTGTGGCTTTCATAACTGCCTCTCCAACTTACCTGATACATCACACTAAATTGCTTTCTTTCTAGATAATCCAAACATAGCTGAACATAGGCAAAATGGGAACATTTTCCTTTAGTTAAATGAGATTTTTTTTCTTGGGGGAAAAGGTGTTCGATTTCAAATATCTTTTTTATGTTATGTGTCTTAACACACAGTTAGGCAGTACATCTGGGAGATACTCACTGCCTAAACTATATATGGGCTGTGTTTACCATTTCAGCAAACATGGTGTATCTTATGGTAAGAGAAGACCATTAAATTACAGATGAACATTTCACTCTAATGAATACATAGTAAGCTATAGTAAGAAATAGGACTAATAGTAAATGAAATAGCAAAAAATAATAAACCAGTAGAAATTATCTTAGACATAAGTTTAAAACTTTCAGAAGATAAGGTGGTTGCAGTTGTCGTCATTGTAACGTATGCCTCCTACAATGGTCCATAAAAGCAGAGACACTGTTGGGGTTAAAACAAAGATCTCATCTTTAACAAATAATTGTTCAAAAGTAATGTGAGAGTGCCACTAATGAGAGATAGCTAAAGGGCAGAAGAGAAAGCTGTGAGAAAATGAAAGAAGTTCTTTGAGCCCCTTCTCTCTTCAAATTCTGAAGTATTGCACAGCAAGCATTAATGATTAAATTACTCATGGACACAAGGAGAGGGCTGTCAAGTGTTCTCTCAACAGCACAGTAATAATTAAACCCCTGTTTCTTTCCTGCTATGGACCTGAAAGAAGAGTGAGCATCCATATGCTCAAATTCAGAAAGCTTTGAGTTTGAGAATTATAAACTACGCTGTGCAAACCCCTTCCTAGCTTAAAACTGCTCCCCACTTCCAACAAGGATTGTCACTGACAGTGTAGAAGTCCGGCCCCTATCCACCCTCATCTCCTTGTCCATTATCTCTCTGTAGATTCTACACTTTGAATGATTACCTCTTCCTTATTAATCTATTCAGCATTCAGCAGCCCTGGAAAAAAATTAACTTTCTTCTGAAATAAAGATCATTATGCTTGACCTTTTTTTGAGTCATTGCAGAGGGATAGAGGTTTTCAGCTTAGTTAGGTACTAAAATCATGTTTAATACACTTGCTCCAATTTGCTTGTGTTTAAAAAAACAAACAAAAATACGGGGGGGAAAAAAACTTACCCAAATGATAAAGGGCACATGACAAAGACATTCAAGCACAAAACATGTTCTGCACATAGGGTTTTTAACCTGCTTCACTCATAGTCAGCTATGCCTTAAAAGATTCATTCTTCTAATTTCTATTTCTCCTGCATCTGTGCTGTGGAAAATACAAGAATCCTTAGCTTTCTTATGGGTAAAAATAAAAAGCCATCACAAAATTTCAGATCTTAGAAGCATTTATGGGCATAATTACAACACCTCTCTTTTTTTTTATGGCTCTGCTATAGAAAGAGAAGTGTATATCTCTCGTATCAAAAGGAGCAATGCAAAGATCATGCTCTAATATCCCATTATGCCACAAAGCAGTGGATGCCTGTTGCTTATCTAACCTGCCACTAAAGCAAGACAAAATAGTCAATGGGTTAATGGCTTGCAGGGCTACAGATGTAACATAACCCATTCATGGAAGCTTTGAAATACTCAGCTATGGGTAGTAAACACAAAAAATCTGTAATCAAAACTGTATTTCTAAATGAAAACTCCAATGTCCCAATGCTCATTAAAAATGTGTATTACTAGAAACGTAGGAGAGTGCTCTTGCATCTCCTTTGGCTTCTGGCTCTGCATAATATTCTTTTACTTTCCTAAATAAGGATTTTGGATCAAGACAGCTATGTTCCAAGCAGGTGTTCACCATCTTTCTTTAACTCGTGTCCTTCTTTGCCCCTCAGACCTGTTTCAGCACTCTCATAGATAATTTAGTTTCTGTTCTGTGCCTTGCACAGAACTTCATGTTGACTTCATGTATCACAGCTGTAGTTGTCTCACCTTCCACAGAATCAACAACTTTGCACGTTACCTGCTTTCCAACAGCTGCCATGCCTTCTGTATATAAGCCACCTGCTCATTTTGCTCTGAAAACCTGGCTTCTCAGAACCCTTAGTAGTTGTTGTCATCTACCTGTGGCTGACCTAAGATGCTTGATTCCTAACACATCCAATTTTTGGCAGCTGAACTTTACTTTCTCTGTTCTTTCCACAGAATAAAAAGGGACTTTTGCCATTTATTAGTCCAGTATTTCCAGGTGGTAAATCTCAGCCAGGCTAACAGCCATGAAAAAGTTGCACTCTGTGAGGTAACCCTGTTATGAGTGCTTGGGGTCTCAGTGTTCTCAACAGTCAGCTATGCATTGCTTTCACAGTAGTTGGTGAAAGTGTTACAATTATGTCTGAGATGCACTGTGGATGGCGAAAAAGTCATACCAAACCTACCGCTCCTCCCTGTCTGAAGTCAGTATCAGGTACCTGAGGGAGCTGCAAGAGGACAAAGTTGCAGTGATGTAATCAGCATTTCGTGATGTTCTTGATTTTATTTCTTTTAGTTTGGTTAGTCACATTTCAAACCTGGTAACAAACTTACAAATCTCTGTAGTGTCCTGTGAAATATAGCAATTATCACAGAGTATCAATGTCAGCAAAAAATTAACTCAGTTACCACTCAGCAAAGCAAAGTTGTGCTTTTTTCCTACACGCTCTGTTGTGAACACAACTCATTCATGAGTTACCTGAGGCTATGGCTGCCACATTTTGTCTTTGCTGATATGTTCAACAGCTTGGGATGTACTGTGCTAAATAGATTTTTTTGAATCAAGTGGTTTGGACAAAAACTCAAACTTACAATACAGTTATATAACTGAGGGGATGGAGAAATAACATTTTAAAATCCTGAAAACATGGAGCTCGGTTAAATTGGCCTCTTTTTACCCTGAGCTATCAACACGAGAGAACTATTTCAAACAGTATGGCATTAAGAAATAAGAGTGAAAAGGTACACACTTTACTCAAGAGATCAGTGATAGCATCTTCAGAAGTTCAAAAAGCATGAGCCCAAGAGAAGCTAAAGATCACTTAACAACAGTTTTTCAGAAGAATATGCAAAGTAGAGGCAGTTGAAAAAGACAGATATTTCAAAACCCCCACCTTCCACTCTCTTTATACCCGAAACAGCTACTTTGTGACAGATTAGACTTAGTACTAAGTCAGTTGCATTGCATACCTCTCAGCTTCTGGACTTAAGAATGCTCCCACAGTACTCTTTTTTTCTCTAGTGAAATTAAGAGTTTGAAAACAAAGTACAGAACTACATGATACACAGTGAAATGTTACAAATGCCTGTGCTGGGTTTGGCTGGAAGAGGGCTAGTTTTCTTCATACTAACTGGTATGGGGCTTGTCTTGGATTTGTGCTGGAAAACAGTGTTGATAAGTTAGGGGTGTTTCAGTTACTACCGAGTAGTGCTTACTCAGACTAAAACCCTTTTCCACTTCTCAGACCACTCCACCAGCAACTAGGCTGAGGATGAACAAGAAGCTGGGAAAAGACAACAGCTCAGACAGCTGGTCTCAACAAATCAAAGGTGAATGAATTCCTTGTTCTGCTCTGCTTGCATGCATTATTATTGCTTTACTTATTACACTGTATCTCAACCCATGAGTTTTCTCACTTTTACCCTTCTGATTATCTCCCCCATCTCATGAGAAAGGTGTGAATGAGTAGCTGTGTTGAGCTGAAAGGCTTAGTTGCCAGCTGGGGTTAAGAATTTGTGAGGACACCATACTGCGTACTTCAGCAAAGCTGATCACTGGCTAGTAGTGCTTATGGCATGGGTTCTTTCCTTAGTATTTTCTTGTTCAGTATCAATCTGAACTCATATAAATGCTTAGCATCTGATAGGAAGGCCCAAGAGTCTTTGTGCCGGTGTTAGACCTGCCACCTTCTACCTTAACTTGGTACTCTTTAGTTTTTGTTTTGGGAGAGACAATGACAATTAATACCTGTGCTACTGGTGCGTTCCATCCATGACTTCATAGACCAGTTTCTTACCTTCTGCTAGTTCTTCAGAAAAAGTTCCAGCTTACCTGTCATTCTTTGTATGGAATCTGTTCTGTAGCTTTGAACATCCATTTCATTATTCTCTAAGCTGTTTCCTACTTTGCTGTATATTATTAGATTAGGAGAACTATATCAACACACAGTATTTAGTATTTTAAGACTAAGAATCAGTCACAGACATAGGTACCAGCATAGTCATGTGAGAGGCTTTTGGTTTCTTTTCCTCTCATATTTATTCCCTTAGTTTTTTTTTTTCCCTTTTTTACAGTAAAGACTATATTTCCCTTCCTCCTTCACATGCAGGTTTTTTTTTTGTGACTGAAAGCTCTACAACAGCTGCTTAGTGGTCTCATGCTACATGACATAACAGCAACATGTGATATAGAAAATGACAACCACAAAATACTGAAGATCCATATAATGTGAAATAGCTTCTCTAGAATCTAGATTCTAGGACAAAACCAAATAATCAAAAGTTGGTTTTGGTAGAAACACAGAATTGCTTTGGTTGGAAAAGATCACTGAATCCAGCTGTGACTGAACACCACCATGGCCATTAAACCACGTCCTGAATTGCCACGTCTGCATGTTTTTTGAACACCTCCAGGGACAATGGCTCTACTACCTCCCCAGGCAGCCTATTCCAATGGCTCTACCACCCTTTCAGTAAAGAAATGTTTCCTAATATCTAGCCTAAAAGTCCCCTGGTGCAATCTGGGGGTATTACTTCTCATTCTGTCACCTGATACTAGGCAGAAGATATTAACACCCACCTCACTACAACCTCGTTTCAGGTAGTTAATATACTGGCAGACACATACACACATGCTGAAGGCAGTAAGGTGTGGCTGAGGGATGGCCTTTTTTCCAAAAATTAATATAGTTTATTAATTTTGATATTCAGGACTCTTGCTTCTTTGCATGGTCATGAAAAGCACTACATAGATGGGAACAACAGGGTCTAGAACACTTAAGAAATAACTAGCAATAATACGACAAACATAGTTAGAACTAGTAGAGAAGTTCTTGTGCTTGCCCACTAGAGGGACTCAAGAAGCTCCTTTCCGCTTAAGGCAGAAGGCATTTGGGTTCACTTCTGCAATAGCAGAAGCTCTGTAAGGCAGAGTATATTAAAGCAAAAGTACAAATGCAATGGCAGAGTCTGCTGTCTTTACCTGCTCATCTCTTTTTATCAATGCCACCCAAGACTAATGTCCCTTTGGACACAGATTAGCCAATCAGAATGGCAGTTTGCCAAAACTGAACATACTAGGTGAAGCCAGGGCTTACTTTTACCTTTTACAGCAGAACACAAGTATATAAACACAGTATCCTCACATGCTTACAAGTTTGGAAGGGGCATGGAGGAGACTGGAAGCCACCAGGGCCTTCTGTTCTCCTTTTTTGTGGTATTTCCTCCATCAGCAGAAGGAGGGAGAGCAGAAAACTTGTCTGGGCAAGACAGGACATATTTAGGCCTATTTTGGCCTTTCATGACACACACACATAAATACACATAGGCATGATTGCAGAGTTCATACTACTGCCTTCCTGTACCAAAACATCCATTACTATCAATTTGATTGTTCACATATCTTACCTCTGGCAAAATTAAGACTTCAGAGAAGGGTACACATCTGTTTATCTGTCTTGACTGCTAAATGTGGTGGTGGGGTAAAATATCACCAGGTATAATTCCACTGACTTCAGTGGTTCTTGGCTGTGTGCACAATTTGACCTCATATACATCAGAAATACTTAAGTACATTATTTTTGTAAGGTTGTGAACATTCTGAAAAAATTAGAGAGAAACAAATTCAGACAGCAAGACAGGCAAGAGATTGAAAGAACATCCAATTAAGAATGTCAAAATTATTTAAATGCTCTGATTTCAACTGCTAGAACTACTTATGTATCTGGAAACTCTGGCTGAACACTTGTCTGCCTTCCTTTAAAACGCATCATTAAATGTCACTGCTCTGTTTGACTTCACTCAGAATGCACATTTCCTTTTCTACCTAGTAGAAATATATTTAAAGCTACTTACAAAACATATTTTCCAGAGAGTATTTTAAGATAAGAAACATAAATTGACAATTAAATAAAACTCTACCTTTTCTTTCCCTGTTTAGGGTTAGGGCTGGGCCAGCCACTAGAGTGACAGATGCTCTCTTTTAACGCCTCTCCTTTCCCAAAAGGGAAGAGAAAGCAAATAGAGAAACTTATGGATTGGAAATTAAAAGTGAAATTGCTGTAATAGAAATAATAACAATGAAATGAAATATTTACAAATATATACAAAACCAATACCAAACCCAACCCCCTCAGTGGCAGTTACATCACCTTCACTACTTACACGGTGGGTGTGCACCAGCAAAGTCGCAGACTTGACTCAGCGGTAGATTCAGGAACACACCAAGTGCAATTGAAGGCAAAATGGACAGAGACATCCTTGGACACCAGCCACTGAGGAAGTAAAATTAGTTAGCTTGTTTTCTCAGAATATAGAATCCCTCCACTTAAGAGAAAATGCAGAGGCAAAATTTTAATACAGTTTGGAATTTTGCCAGGACTGAGACTTGTATATCTGTCTGAATTATTTTTTTTTCCATAAGCCAACAATCTTTATGTTGATTATCTTAGCAAAAGACAGCAATTTGGATTACAGAGCAGTGACAATCATTCAGACCTAAATGAGGAATAAGAGTTTATCTCCTGTTACTAGGTCAAGCTGTGAGACAGTAGAGCCTTCATTCAAGTATTGACCTAGTTTTATCCTATTTTATTAGAGAGGTAAGGTTACAAATCTAAAGCTTTCCATTAAAAACTGGATACTACAGTAAGACTGCAAGCTGTAGAGGCATTAAGTGCATCAGGAGTTTAACAGACCTATAACAGAATAATACAATACCAGGTTGGAGTTGGAAGGGACCTCAAAGATTATCAGGTCCAATCTTGAGAAAAACAGTCACTTAAAATAGCCCAGAACATTTGTGGCTGACAAGCTAGGCATAGGAAGTTTGTCAGTTTAGGCTTTAAGGAGAGGTCTTTTCCCAAATGATTCTGGAAGCCATGGATAATTTAATAGGACAAAACAGTATGACACTGAAATTGATTTTTTAGAAGAGAGAGTCACCTTTTCCATTTTGTCCTTTAACATCCCCAAAAATCGAATCTTCTGAGGGAACTGGGGCAGTTAAGTCTTCAGAAGAGGAGACTGAGAGAAAACCTCACCACACTCTACAAATACCTCAAAGGATGTTGGTACAAGGTGAGGGTCCAACCTCTTCTCATATGCAGCAAGTGACAGAACAAGAGGAAATGGCCTCAAGTTGTGTCGGGGGAGGTTCAGGTTGGATATTGGGAAAAAATTCTTCACAGAAAGAGTTATCAGGCATTGGAACAGGCTGCATAGAGAAGTGGTGGAGTCACCATCCCAGGAGGTACTTAGAAGATGTGGAATGGTGATTAGGGACATGGTTTAGTGGTAGTGGTTTATCAGCAGCCCTTGGATTGCAAGCTCTAGGTGAGCAGTTCGACATGTTGACCTTGGGTCTCTTCCAACCTTAACAGTTCTATGATTTCATGAAAATAAAGTAAAAAGAAGGAGGAAAACTGTTTAATTTTTTTTTCTGAATTCATCTGTATGTACGATAATGACCAAACTAAAGTAATTCACTTCTATTTTCTATTATTTTTGATAGCATTATCTCTGCTAGGATAACTATTTTAGAGTATTTCTCAGACTTTATTCCACCAGTAGAGTATGCAGGCCTTCCCTCACCATAATCATCGCTATTTTCAGTACAACTCATTCATGACTTCTACTCTGCCACAAAATAATAACATAGAATAAAATAGTTGCTATTCCACACATCTGTGTAATTAGGAGCTCTTGTTGAGACTTTTTTCATTCCCAAGTAAGAGATGTAGTGTCTGGGAACTGTACTGATTTTCTCGTGCAGTTGTAATCTGCAGCTCCAGAAAAGCTGCTTGGAAGGCTAGCAGATATGTATAAATCTCATCAAAGAGGACTTCTTTTCACTTACAAGCACATACAAAAATATCTACTATCATGAATTTTTTGAATGCAGGTTCCAAACGCTGAAAATTGTACTTACTTACAGCTAAAAAAAAAGGCAGGGGAGTGGGAGTGGGGGGAGGGAACTCCCAAACCTATATCTTAGAATTGATTTTTAAAACTCAGCAATTTAAAAAATGCTACATGTATATACTTCATTCACAACTTTTCATCCTGCCTTCAGATTTGGCTTGCTACAAACCCTGAAGCTCTACTTGCAGTTAGATCTATGTGTTTTAAAATACTTTGGTGATATAAAGCTGCGTAGCAGTGGTTTGGTTGAGTATGGTTTTGGTTGGTTTGTTTGTTTAATGACACAAGTTAACCACCTAGTTTATAGTAATTTTGACTGGAAAAAGGCAATATGCTTTCAATCTAAATGCAAAGTCTGGAAGAATTTCAAATTATCAGGATTTAATGGGTGATTATTAAAACCAAACTAAAGGAAACCTAGCTACCATGTTAAAACTTCTGAGCACAATGGCTATGCCAAAATGGCCTAATCCAACATCTTACCTGATTTAGGCAAGGCCAGCTTTGTTACTGAGATACGTATCCATTACATATAGATAAAAGGGTGAAATACAGAGTAGATCTTTCTGTGAGAGTCTTTGATCGTTACAGTTATGGCACACTTGGAACTGAAAAAGAAATTCTGGAAGCCAGGTGAGGAAGCTGCATTTTGTGCCTTCTTCCCCACAACTACATGCAGAGAGACCAAAAGACTAACAGAAGGTCTGGAGTACCTATAGGCTGCTGTAAGAGGGAAGGGGTGTTCCCAGTATCACTGCATAGGGAGGTTTAAGAGAGGTTTTACCCTGTCATTACATCTCTGCCAGACCTAATTCTGGTGGTGGCAAAACAGGAGGGAAGTGTCTGAAAGTGCAACAGATACCTGTGTCCCTTTTCTCATAATAAACCCTCTCCTTTTCTTGACAAGTACAAGAATCCTTTCTGAAGCTTTGCTGCGTGTGCTGTAAATAGGAGTTGAAACTCCTGGCTTGGCAAGCAGCTAATTCTAGCTCCCTGTGAGAGTCCATAGGTACAAATTCCAATGATAATATATATAGATAAAAAGAAGAAATGACAAAGTTCCTTCAGAGTACTTTTATAGTTAACTTGAAAATAAACAGACTGACAACATTCTTCACATTCACAATGTTAGAAAACGTTATTCCTCCCATCACAGATATTTTTTATCTCTTTTCTTTCAAGACCAAGCTAGCTCCTTGACCTTCATGTAACAACACACTTGAGGCTTTCTGGCCCACTGCTATTGCTGTTACATAGCCTAAGGCAGCTTCCTGAGCCTTGGTTACACTGAACTTGAGCTTTCATCAGCCTTCCTTCATGTGCTAAAATACCCTCAACTGGAAGACCTCACTGAACTTACCCACTGCTGCTTTCAACAGAGACAAGAATTCTGAGAAGTGAAGATGCAAGGGGTGTGATGATGGTGGTGGTGAGTTACCAAGTCTCTCTCTGTGAGCATTACTATTTAGTTTTCCACGTCACACGTAGTTACAGTTACATGGAGAACCTTTCCCTTTATCCTTTCACTTCATTGCTGACACCTGCCATGTCCTTAAGAGAATGCTGTCTTGAAGTCCTTCAACCAAAATCTTGATGTTAGTAGAAGGGAAAAAAAGAAAAAAAAAAAAAGAAGAGAAAATAAAAGAGTGTTAGCAAAATTATGGACTAGCTGCAAGTAGAGAAATAGATTATTACACTTTAATGAAATATTGCTCAATTTTCTGGCTAGCAAAGATATTACTCAAAAATGTTACTATTTTGTTTATTACAGACTAAACTCTGAATACAGAATAAACTCTGAATGCAATCCCATTTTCTGAAATGAAAGATACAATAATAGATGTCTCTTCTCTCCCCACAAAAAGTGGGTACTTTTTACTACAAACAGACAAAAATCTTCAACAGCATTATTCTGCCTTTCAAAAATTTCCCAAAAACAAAGGTCACCAATAGGAGCATATGGGTAAATTATCAATTTCTCTACCAGATAAATATTATCTGGACAGGATGGATTAGACAGATATTCCAGCCTATGCCAATTAGTTTACTGAAAAGACAGTTAGAGAAATTCATTTAGGTAAACATAGGTTAAAAGAAAATATTTCTATGCAAATCATACCTCTCTCTCTCTCTCTATATATATATATATTAAAGCTTTATATTGGATCTAGGCATGGCATTTGAATCATTCTTCATGACCAAACCTAAGAGCATTTAATACCACCTGTCTCTGCGGGTAAATTGTGAATGCCTTATAATTCTAAAACGAAGAACAGTGGGTCACACTGCTATTCTTCAATTCCTGGAAATCTAGATATTTCTTACTTCAGTGACATTAGAATAGGAAAGTACCCTCAGTTTTTAAAGTATAGTGTGCTCAGTTTGCTACAGTCTCTCTGTAGTCTCAAAAAACCCCAGTTTTAAATTACTGGATGTTTAATATAAAAATAAGCTAAGATGATGAAATAACTTCTCCTCTCTTCCAGCTATGAGAGGATTAAAGTGAAGTCTTAAAGTTCCTTCCATATACTCCATATCTTCTCGAGATAAATTTTTCTTTCTCTCCTGCTTTCATGAAAAAAAAAACCAAAAAAAAACCCCACCCACCAACAAAAAACAACCAACAAATAAAAAAAAACAAACAACCTGAGGGCTTCAGTTATTTTCACATAATTATCTCTTATTACATTTATCCACACATAAAAACCAAAGCTTTGCTTTCACAACAGAAATTCAAATACTGGTGAACTGTTTCTCTAGTCTAGTCATAGCTGAATTCCTCCTTTTCATAGCTTTGGCTAAAATTCAGTTATAGTAATTTCCTTTTTAAATGATGAATCAAGTAGATAACATAACCCACTGTTTGAGCACATGAATAAATCAAGTGATGTCAGATTGCATGTTACAACAATTGCTCCTACCTCCATCACCCTCACCCCAAGAGGACTTCACGCTAGCTGTAAAAGATTTGTAGTCTCAAATGTTCTATGTAACTTTTAGTCAGTTTTCATGTTGATTTCAATGTAACCTTCTAGTAATAACTACATTTACTGTGAAAAGTTCTGCACAAAAGTCACTTGCCTAAGAACCATCTTGTCTTACAGTGTGTAACTATTTGAGCTGGCACACGCAACACAGCGCATGCCCATTACCAGCAGTTAGACTGTGTGAGACCCACAGCTGGCCCACAGCAACAGTGAGTTTGAAGGCCCACAGCAAAAACCCAAACTAGATTTAAATTCACACAAATTAATTGCAGCTACTAGTTGTTTTGCTATGTTTAATTAAATTGTGTTTAATTTTCCCTTCCTTTTCTGAAACATAAGCAGTACAGTAGTAAACAGGTAATACTTTAATCCCATTTTAGTGCACTTAATCAAAGAAAAGGGGCAGCACTTTCTCTGCTTTTGATATTGCAGATAAAACAACTGAATATTTTTTTCAGAGAACAGTTCAGTTATCTAATTGCATCAACTACTTAGGAACTTAGCCAAAATCCCTTCCATAGTGAATGGAGACTGTACACTGAGAGCCATTTGTGGCATCTACACATAGTTCTCCCTGGTCTGGATCTCTCTGAGGTCAAACTTAGAACCTTAGTCAGCAGAACCCTGCAGGATGCAGCAGGACTCTCCATCACCTGCAGCATAGCAGCACAGACTGCATCTCTCCTCTCCCTCCAAGTTAAGGCAAGAAAACTTTCCTTGACAGGAACTGGAGTTCCTGTGGAGTGCTGAAGGGTAACAGAAGCCTAGGACAGCAAGTGTTGAAGAGCTTATATTACATTTTGTACAAATTTGTTCATGATGCCCTCTCTGAGTGGTCAGTATGATTTCTGGGTAGTGTCTTCAAGTGGGAGATAAAGCCAATGCATGTAAATAGCACAGAAAGAGAGACTACACGAGAGAGTTACATCAACATTGACATGATTAATTTAGGATTCACCTGTAGAATTTTTCCCACTATATGACTCATTTCAGACTCTCAACCAGTTAATATCTGCTAGAATTACTGCAGTTTCATTATAGAAAACAAATTAGTTATCTTTTAACAATATTAAAAAGTGTTTTTAAACACCCAAGCCTACCTATCAGATTTTATTTTCTTGATATAATATTTTTGCTGTCTCTGATATTTGTCTTGTTACTTATTGTTCCAAGCAATACCAAAAAAACCCAAAACAAACCTGGGAAACATAAGATTACTAAAAGAAACTCATACATTATGGAAAACTATTACTTCTTTTCTATATTAAAAGAACTGATTTAGTATTAGAAAGGAAAATCTAGTTGTATTCTGAGGAAACACAGAGACCTTTTAATCTCATAAATGATAGGCTTGCTTATCCTTACATTTAGTTTCTCCCTCCAGATTGTCATTAAATTGCTAAAAAAATGTAGTGAAAATATGATAATCCTTAACTATGTGAAGTAGCTGGAACTGCATCATGAGCACAATAACTTACACTAATAATGACATATGATTAGTAAGATCAGTGTAACGGAAAAGAATATGTTACAGGAGATCCTGGATGGCTTTGTTGTCTGAGTTCACTTCCAAAACTCAGAACTTTCTCTCTTAATAGCAGCTTGCTTTTGGAAGGCCTCCTGTGTTTTAACATCTCTCAGCAATTTAATGATAGTTTGTGGATTTAAGATGCTGTAAACAGGCACATAACCAGTATGGGCAATTCGATAGAAGACCTAATTATTCAGAATTGCTAATTATACAGACTAGCAATTTATTTTATTCTGTTACCATATTTAAATTACAGTATCATGAGGCTGGAGCTCCTGAATCACAGTGAAAAAAAAACAACCCATAACATGTTCCTCATTCTTTCATATGAAGGTCATACCTGCAACTGTAAGGGGATGAGAAATATTTTGTGGGGACCGAGTTTAAAAACAGTTTGTCCTGAAAGACGATCTGGACTAAGTGAATAATCCTTGGATAGTTGACATGCACTGATAAAAAGACAGCCTTGTTAAATCCTTTTGTTACTATCAAACTAACTGGAGAATAAAGCAATAATTTTAACAAATTAATAATGTATTTCTAGCATGGAATACTAGAACATATTTCCTCCTGGAACAGAAAAGAATGGACTGCAAAAGAAAAGTCTTTTACCAATAAAGGCAAACTCTTTCTCATTTTTACTCCTTTGTCTTCATTATTCTAAACGCAAAACTTTCACCAACTTCTGAACGTCCTTTTGCTCATTTGTCAAAGGTAGCATAAAACTGATTTCTCAAGAAATTAGGCAAAACCCCTCAAGCAAAAAGAAACTTGAGCTGCTTAAGAAATTTTCATTCCTTATTGGATATGTTTTCTTTTTTTTTTTCCAAAAGCACATTTGCTAGTAAGATTTCAGTTCCATTATCCAATGGTCTAAACAGCCACTCTCATTACCTACTAGTTTCAATGACTTCTTCCATTGGTTTCTTACAGCTACCATCTGTCCAGAGAGAACAAAAAGTTGCCTATGTAAACTTCCAGAAACAACTCCTGGGTCAGCCAAGTGACTGAGGGCACAGACTCTTTCCACCTTTCTACCTCACCCCCTCCCTTGCACAGAAGTCAGTTGTGTTTCTCTAGTTTTCATTTGTGGAGAAGACAACCCAAACCCTGTTGCATTTCCCCGAGCACACCATAGTGTGTCAGGCTGGTGCCACTACTGACTCCAGTCTTCCTCACAATGCTGCTCGGCTTCAACCTTTGTCAGATCCTGCCCGAACGTCACGGGTCCAAACAGCTTCAGGTTCTCTTTGGCCTTAAGTTGTCTACAAGAAGCTGACGTGGGATATATTGTTATAAAATGTACCTTTAAAAAAGAACTTGCTGTTTACTGTAATGCACCAGCAAAGCTAGAGGTTTCCTGGCCCGGGTACCATACAACTAACGTAAGTACTGAGAAGATGCACATTTAAATGTAGAGTGCACCAGTACAGAGAAGCCCAAAGTATCCATCGACTTCTTCACATACTCCACCAGTTACAGGACAGTACTGTGTCTGTCATGACAGACTGCAAAACTCTTTAACAACTGTCAGGGGAAACAAAAAAAACCCCAAACCTACCAATAGTAAATGATGCCTAAACACTCGGCTAGTATCAGTAGTATCAGGAGTCAGATGGAATGGTACGAGGACCAGTTTTGAGGACAAAGCAGAAAGGTTTCTGAGTAGTAGGAGAACTAATGGAAGAAAACTAACAATTGCAAGAAGTCCTATAATAACACAAAGAAAACACCACGCTAGTTTCTGTACAGTCATACTGTCTTCCAAGAAAGCATAAGATTTAACACCAAGTTAAATCTGCACCCTCAAAGCCAGACATACGTTCTAAATCAAAATACATAAAAGGAATATGATTGAAATGTAAGAAAATTCAGTAAAACCAGGATTTGTTTGGAACTGAAGCAGCGTATTGCCTTCAAAATGAAAATGTTTATAACATAAAGTACATTGATATACCCCACTCTAGAGCAACCTGCTGTAGAGGGAGGTGTCCCTGCCTATGGCGGGGGTTGGAGCTGGATGATCCTTGAGGTCCCTTCCAACCTAAACCATTCTATGATACTCTTATTCCTCTAAAACTATATGGCTTTGAAAACCATTAAAGATCACAACTGTGAAGTGATCTTCACTCTGTGGAAAGAAAAAACAGATTAAAAAAATTATTTGCCCTTCTTAATTGTCTCTGTTATACAACAGCCTCCTGCTATGGATTCTCCAAAGGTTATTTCTGGGTGTCAAATACAAATTGCCTTCTGTACTCAGTATTTTCTTGTGTTTTGAGAGAGACAGCAGGAGGAAAGGCAAAAGTTATCATTTTAATAGTTTTTTTCTGGAGAATTACTTCCTCTCTATTTTTTTTAAATGCTCTCATTGACATAACACATTATGAAGCATTGTGCTGTGAAGTGTAACATCAGCTTGTATCAGTCACACTGCATTACTTTACATGCCTAGCCTAATGTGTCACTGCACAGTAACAGCGGAAATGTCCTATGTAACTGCAAGCACCAATAGCTTGCAGATAAAACCATCATAGAATAATTTTTGTACCCACGTCTACTGCTTGCATACACATGCTCCCAACTCTGGAAAGTAACACCACTTAGATACCATTTCTCTAGGACAGCAGGTTATCTGCAATAGAAATTCCATCAGGAAATAGACTATCAACAACATTCTAGCAAAAAGGAAGAAATCTCCCGTGGCGATTTCAGAAATATCTACACACTGAAAAGCAGCTTTTTACTGTTCATACAATCTTCTGACAGTCAAATATTTTGGAGAAAAATTGTTGCTGTTACAGATAAGTCTGTCTTCATTTCTGCTTTGAAAAGAACTATGCTTCTTCTGCAAATTTGTAGATATAAGGAGACTATTTTTGGATTGACTAACTCTTGCGCTCTTCTTGCCCTCTGAACAAGCTGAAACAGGGTTTATTTTTAGTTACATTTTTACATCCTTGCTCTACAGTGGAGGATTTCTTTTAACTCTTTCGTAGTTGTGTGCTTTCAGATGAGGAGTAACTTGTCTAGGCAAGCAAGCTTCAGTATTCTATCTATTTAAACTATTATATTAATATATAATAAATACAATAATTATATATATAAACTACTTATATATTTATACATTTATATAGGTGGCCAGGTTCATAGGCAATATTCTCATTTTTAATAGCTGACACAAGTAAACAAAGATTATTAATTTTTTTTAATAAAGGTAAGCTGCATTTTCTTTTAGTGTAAGATTCTCTTATTTGAAATTGGGTTACCTATTGAAACATTTAGTAGTGATCTGCACCGTAAGCAATGAAAAGCTGTTTCAAGTTTGTTGGTAAAAGTACCAGACAACTAGGTAATAGACAGCTAGGTAAGGGATTTTTTATTTTTAAAATGTTAATTAAGAAGCCAACTATTTCTGAACTCTAAAGACTTTTTGTCATAAGTGAGAACTGAATACCATTGTATTGAATCTGATTTTCCATAGTCACATAGAGATCTGGTTTATTTCCATTTTCTGTTCAAGTTATTGACTCTATGTTGTTATTTAATAGTAACCTTCTTATGTACACTTTCTATTAATTTAGGTATGTAAAGAGAGGTCAATTCAGTGTAGGCCCATTGAATGCTGCTGTCACCTGCAGTAGGTTGAACAGTCTGGTCCCATCTGCTTCAGCTGAGCAAAAGCAAAGCTGGTTTCACAGTTCACCACTAAGTAACACCCTGAACATGCCTACTCTGTGTCATCTATGCATGATTAAGTTGTCCTTGTTTTTAGAGTGCCACCAGTTCTCACTCACTTTGCATTATTCTCCAGAGAGGCTTTCAAGATTGGATGCATTCTTACCTCATTTTCTCAGAACAACTCATTTTTTCGTGGAAGAGAAAGTACAGTGTTGTTCATACTTGGACTGGATGGGAAGAAAATTATTATTTCCTCTTTTCTTGTCCTGAGTTTCCTGTACGAAGACATGCGTGCAGCTCACAAAAAGCTGTTTGGTCCCCTCTCTGTAACAGCAAAGTAACAGTATTTGAGTTGTGAAGTGCACACCATCATCAAATCACCCTCCTCTCCAGAAAGTTAACTCCCCCTGTGATTAGCAAAACCAATTTTGTATGCAATTTCTAAATCCCTCAGTGCATTCAACAAGTTCGACCTAGATGATGCATGCAATTTGTCTTATGCTATTACATTTCACATTAATAAATATGCATTCTTGCCTCTAAGGATCAGAGGACTGAGTAATGCGTGTAAAGCATGCATTAGAAAGAAAAAAAAAAATATTTTCTATGCTGAGCTTACAGAAGCACAAAAGTTAAACTACATTAATAGATACTTCTGAAAATAACATGCCTTCTGTGCCCTCCTGTATGGGTGCACTAGAGCTGATTTTCACCGTCACACATGAACAGCAGAATTTTCTATTAATTTTGACTGGATTGTCAGGTATTTTTCCTTTCCCATCACACAGCAATTTTTCTATTTGCAGATATCAAACTAATATTTATGATAATTTCTAGGTTCAGTGGCAAATATTTTCAGTGTTGAAAATTAACAGGGTTTTTTTTTTGTACAATTGCACTTTATTTATTATAACTTGCTGTGTGAAACCAATGCTTACATTTTTTAATCAGCTCTCTAACATGTAAAGAAGCATAATCATTTAATTTTGATTCCTTTTCCATAAAAGCCAATTAGATTTCAATTGCATATATTCATGGCATTACCGTATTTAAATCTTTAGATCTTTATTATGAGTCCATGTGAGTAGTAGTCTACCAATAACTGACTGAAATCTGAAAAGCTTGCATGTGCGGTTTCTTTACATATAGGCATAACTTTGCAATATGATTTATCACATATTTCAGACAACCCGAGGTAAGACATGTTAAGTCAATGATTCTGCTATTATCAGCTTATTTCTCCTAAAACCTATTCCACAGCCACCTATTGTCATGACTGTTCTGTAACATTTGAAACAGAAAGAAAACAATTTTTTGGGGGTTTGCTTTTTTTTTGGGGGGGGGGGGGGTTTGTACTGTTGATTTTCAGAGACTATAGCAAACAGAGGACAATTTAAAAACAGTGCTGACAGAAGTAACATCTCAGAGGAACAAGATTGTAAGCTGGAGTTTTTAATGTGCTTCCCAAAAATCTTTGTTTCACCCAAATCTTTGTTTGCAAGATGCTGTATTTTGCCGTCTTACAGTCCTGCTCATTGCACAGCCTAGAATTCATTTTTCTTAACTAATGATTCTCTATTGCTCCTCATCGATTGAGTCATCACTTCCTGGTGTAATGTGTACAAGTGAAAATAGACTTCAGAAGCCTGGCAAATTTAAATTTCATTAAATGAGCTTGCCTCCGAGGCAGTAACTAATTAACAGCCAGACACAACGCTCTAAAAGCCAACTTTTTTTTTTAAGGAAGTAGTACAGTCCCAAACGCTGAACAGTTCATCTTCTGTACTTTAGTAGGAACTGACACTCAGGAACTCAGTTACTGCAACGATGCTGACAGCAAAACTACTGGGGCTATAGGTTGGTGGCACCACAAGCAGCATGCCTGCTTTTCTACCTGCCAGGTGTCTGACTGCTGATCAGTGTAAGACTGACAATACTGGGCAAGTTGGAAGGGCAGGTAACACTACAGTTAACAGATACTGCCTCTATTCAAAACCAGAACTTGTTTTCAGTGTACCCAGGTTTACAAAATAAATTAGTCCACAGTTCGCTGTTTCAACATGTCTTACACCAGCTGTAGTATTTGACTGTGTATTAGAGTCTCTGAGCTAAACTTTTGCTTTTGTTTTACTGACTTGCTAAAAAAACTAAGTATGTCAATATAAGTGTCATCATCACAGAATTTTTACCTATAAATGCTTGCAGGGCCATTAATAAACAAATGTTAGAAATTCGCTGTTTATCATCCATATTGCAATTCTATATTTTGAAACATGAATGTGTCTCCCTGAGTGTAATATTCAAAACAATATATATTAAAAAAAAATATTTGTCAAAAATTCATTTGGAACTACTCATCGGAATAGCAACAGCAACAAAAATCCAAACCGCAAAACCAGCCAAAAGCCAAGAAAACACAGTCTTGAAGGTGTTATTAAAAAGATGTAAAGATGACTGATTTGTTCATATTTTCCCTGGCAAACTAATGTAGGTCAATGTGGAAAAAAAGGACTGTTAAAGTGTTCAGAGTACACTTTTTTAAGAT
The DNA here is from genome assembly GCA_013400475.1 of Tricholaema leucomelas. Taxonomy (NCBI): domain Eukaryota; kingdom Metazoa; phylum Chordata; class Aves; order Piciformes; family Lybiidae; genus Tricholaema lacrymosa; species Tricholaema leucomelas. The sequence continues at coordinate 218,538 of WAAF01009756.1, read as the reverse complement.
TCTCTGAGGAAATCTTGGTTCCAACAGACATTTCTCCACAGACTTCAGTGAACCAAAGGCTTTGCCTTCTATGTAACATAGAAAATAAATGCTGTGGTTTTTTTTTTTTTAGTTTGTTTGGGTTTTTTTGTTACAACAACAACAAAAAACCCCAAACAACTTCTGGAAGTCATAAACCAAAATAAGGGCATAAGTTATATATGTGTATCTTATGTATCCTTTATAAAGCATTAACAATCTTAAAGCAGCAGAAGTTGAAAGTAAAACCAAAGTTGAAGGACAGCAAGTCCTTCTTTTCCAGTGCACATAGCACAGCATGGCATTATTTGAATAGCAGTAAAATAGACTTGGACCAAACAATTTTTTCCAATAACTCAGGATTTACTAAGTAGACTGGTACTTCAACTTTTAACATGGAGAAAATCTGTTCCACGATTTCAGAAAGAGATAAAACACTCCAAAGAAAGCAATGAAAAATGGCTGCATTGTCAGCAGTCTTGGTGACCAAGATGTCGTGTGGAAGAGAGTCAAACACCTTAGTCAGGTCCAGGTAGGTGGCGTCAGATGCCCTTCACTTGTCCTTGGCTTAGTTTTCATGGAGCTTTGAACAGGGCATTAAAAATTGCCTTTATTTCAGGGTATTTTAAAAAGTATCAAGTCACTTTGGTGTTTTACACTAGTTTTTACCAGAGATTAATTCTTCATGAAGAATAAAATGAAAAACATAGGTACTTACAACTTATGCAGGTAAACAATTTTCTCTATCTCTGTACGTAGAGCATTTAACTAGCTCCTACAGACAAATACCTTCCTTTCTGACTTCAGACTTAAAACTGACTAAGTTTCATGTGGAAAACTATCCTACCAAGTTCATCCTCATGAAACCTTTATGCTTTGGAACAGTGTGCTGTAATAATGCATGATGCCTGAATATATAAAAATGCATCACTATGCACTAACATACAAATCCTATTCAAAATAAAGGGAAGTAATTGAGTAGTGAAAAGTATCAAGTAAAAAGAATCACAGAATCAACCATGTTGGAAGAGACCTCCAAGATCATCCAGTCCAACCTATCACCCAGCCCTATCCAATCAAATAGACCATGGCACTAAGTGCCTCATCCAGTCTTTTCTTGAACACCTCCAGGGACAATGATTCCACCACGTCCCTGGGCAGCCCATTCCAATGGCAAATCACTCTCTCTCACAAGAACTTCCTCCTAATATCAAGCCTATACCTGCCCCGGCACAACTTGAGACTGTGTCCCCTTGTTCTGTTGCTGGTTGCCTGGGAGAAGAGACTGACCCCCACCAGGCTTCAGCCTTCCCTCAGATAATTGCTGCTCATATAGCAATGAGGTCACCCCTGAGCCTCTTCTTTTCCAGGCTAATTTGTAAATCCCAACTTTATATATAGGTGAATTTGCAAATAAATGTAACTGATGCCAATATGGCTATATGATTTTATTTCACTATAAACTGAAGCTAATTTTTAAGAGAACAACTGAAGTCTACCTCTTTGAAGTATTTTGAGTTGTTATTTTTCAAAACTAATTCAATTGAAATTTGTAGCTTACTGAAGAGTAGCTTTGCTAATCTTAACAGCAGCTTTAGGATTTAGATATGTTGAGCCACTGATCACCACTCTGCGTGCAACCATCCAGTCAATCCCTTATCCAGTGAGTGCCCCACCCATCAAGTCCATGTTTTTCCAGTTTGGTGTCCAGGATGTCATGTGAGACAGAGTCAAATGCCTTACTCAGGTCCAGGTAGATGACATCAGTTATCCTTCCACTGTCCACTGTTGCTGTGACTTCATCATAAAAAGCCACCAAATTAGTCATGATTTGCCATTGGTGAAGCCATTGGTGGTTACCACCAATCACCTCTGCTTTGTTTTCCATCTGCCTTAGCAGAGCCTTCAGGAGGATCTGCTCCATGATCTTGCCAAGCACAGAGGTAAGACTGACTGGTCTGTAGTTCCAAGGATCATCCTTTTTTTACTTCCTGAAGATGGGCATTGTTTGCCCTTTTCCAGCCAGCAGGAACTTCACCAGTCTGCCATCACCTTTCAAATATGATGGACAGTGATTTAAGCAACTTCATCTGCCAGTTCCCTCAGGACCCTTGGGTGGATCTTGTCATCCCTCATGGACTTGTGCATGTTCAGATTCCTTGGATGCTCACGAACGTGATCTTCAGTTATAGTGGGCAGATCTTCCTTCTCCCAGTCCTCACTTTTGTCCTCTGGGACTTGGACATTGTGATTGGAGCCCTTGCCATTGAAGACCGAGGCAAAAAAGTCATTGAGCACCATATACTTTGTCACCAGCTCTCCATTTCCCTTCTGGAAGGGTCCCACATTCTCCTTAGTCCTCCTTTTCTCACTAATATACATGAAGAAGTTCTTCTTGTTCCCCCTAGTGTCCCTAGCCAGATTTAATTCTATCTGTGCTTTAGCTTTCCTAACCTGAGCTCTAGTTGCACAAACAATTGCTTTGTGTATGTCCCAGGTTACCTGTCCTTGCTTCCACTCTCTGTAGGCTTTCTTCTTGCATCTAAGTGTGTCCAAGAGCTCTCTATTCATCCATGCAGGCCTCCTGGCATTCTTACCTGCCTTGCTCTTTTTTGGGATGCATTGCTCCTGGGCCTGGAGAAGATGATCCTTGAACACTGACCAGCTTTCCTGGGCCCTCCTTCTTTCCAGAGTTTCTTCTCATGACTCCCTGCCAAGGTGGTCCCTGAACATGTTGAAATCTGCTCTTCCGAAGGCCAGAGCAGTGACCTTGCTGTGCAGCCTCCTTGATGCCTTGAGGATGTTAAACTCTAACATTTCATGGTCACTGCAGCCAAGGCTGCCCTTCAGCTTCACTTCACTCACCAGCCCCTCCTTGTTGGTCAGGACTAGGTCCAGCATAGCACTTTTTCTTGTGTGTTCCTCTACCACTTGGAGAAGAAAGTTATCATCAATGCATTCCAGGAACCTCTTAGATTGCTGGTGCCCTGCTGTGTTGTCCTTCCAACAGATGTCAGGGTGGTTGAAGTACCGCACGAGGACCAGGGCCTGTGAGCATGAAGCTTCTATTTGTTTGTAAAAGGCCTCATCTTTGCCTTCCTGATCAGGAGGTCTGTAGCAGACTCCTGCTATGATGTCACCTTCCCCTGCCTTCCTTTTACCCATAAGCTCTCTGTTTTTACATTGCACATCCCCAGGTAGAGCTCCATGGACTCTAGTTTATCACTGATGTAGAAGGCAATAGCCCCTCCCTTTCTCCCCTGCCTGTCCCTCCTGAAGAGTCTATAACCATCTATCCCCATGCTCCAATCATGAGATCTATCTCATCATGTCTCAGTGATGCCAATGACATCATAACCCAGTAGACTTAAGACTTATTTGCAATTCTTCCTGTTTGTTCCAAATACTCCTTGCATTAGTGTAGAGGCATTTCAGTTGTGTCTTTGTTGGAGCTGACTTGCTGACTGATTTTTCCCTTACCCTGATCTTTGGGAATTCTTTTCTCAGTCTGCACTCCAATTGTAGGGTCAGATCCCCCCTGTCTGTGCTCAGGCACCTCTGTAGCTATCAACCTGTCTCTACCCCTCATGTCATCATTAGCATGTGATGTTTTCCTAATTAGGTATGTTTGAACGATAGACTGGATAATAAGTGTTATCACTCACTTGCATCTGATTATTTCAGCTGAGTGGGACTGCTTCCATGTGTGCTTGCCGTACTATGGTGATCCACAACCGTGCTTCTTTGATAAAGATATCCACAGAGACTTCTAAAACCCTTCTTGTCACCTGTTCAGGGCAAAGTAGATCTGGAAGAAAAGTAAGGAACAAACATTTGTGGTATGTCCATAGTATTAGGGTTGCACAGCAACTTGTTGATAAGAGAGGTGAGCTAAGTAAACCAGCAAACTGAGATTCAGCATTGGAATCCAGACAGCCATTTGGCTTCTCATGAAAGTAAAAGGGAACAGCTTTGCTAGTTTAGATAGGAGTATCTGTGATGGTTTGGGTGTCCCCCGCCCCCCCACACTTTTAGAAATTACCCAGACCAGACCCAGCCGGCTCTGGAAATTTTAATGAAGCTTATATTTACAGCCGGCACAATTTACAAGCAGATAGTTACAGTATATACAGTTATAGACAGAAATATACAAGGGAAAAAAGGTAATACAGACACAACTCCCCTCCCAGAAACCTGAGTCCCCAGGAGGGGCTCTCAACCACCCCTCACCTTCCCCCTATCCCTCTCAACGTTACCCCAGTCCTAAGGAAGAATGGAGGTTCGGCCAAAAGGGTTAAAAGCAAGGTGAAGCAGCCAAGCAAAAGGAGGGTGAGGTTAGAAAGCAAGATGGAGTCCAGCCAGCAGCCTCAGCTTCTCCCCAGCAGGCAAAGCTCCCCAGCGAAGAGAAGAAGCAAGTGCAATAATCTTTGTTTTGCCTTTCTTCTTTACACATCCCAGCAAGACTGTGAGGGAAGTAGACCTCACCATTGTTTTCATTTTACAGCCTATCATCTAGTTCTTCTCACCAAAACATGCTAGCTAGGCTCAAACTAGCACAGTATCATATAATCCTGTAAGTAGCTGTGTTGTAGATACTGTTTCTAAGCACAGATGATGGTTTTGCTAAATATTTAGCCAATTATTTTATCTTTTCACAAAGATAAAATTATAACTGCAGCAGCTGGAAATTTTAACTGAGGAATTATATGATTAAAACAAGATTTGAGGTCGTGGCTGGCTTGGAAATACTATAGTTTCTTCTGGTGCTTCAGTTGTCTCCAGTCAAGTGACTAGTGCTCCTTGTGTAATTGGGTATTTCTACATGCACCAATTAGCAGAAGAGCTCGCTGCTGTTACCAACCCCAGTACAGAGTGCGGCACTGACATCTAATAAATGGAAGAGCTGTTAGTCTGTTTATTAGTTCACCAGGACAGCCCTCGCGTTGCTGTTCCATGATTCACATTTGATAATACCCAAAAGCAAGTATGCGTGGCAACAATGTCTCACACTTTAGCATGCAGCTATTTTTCAACCTTCATCAGAAAATAAAAATAATTTAAAAAAAGAAATCTGTATTGTATTTTCCTCAATTTCATTTGCAGTTAATTAGATGTAGATAATAACCAGTCCCGGCAGGCAGAACAGGTACACCTACTGTTTACTCTGCCAGTTATAACAGAGTTTGAGATTTGCTCCTCCGTAAAGGCAAACCACCACAAACGAACTATTTTATTTGAAACTTTATTTGACCTCTTTGCTAATTAGTGCATATGAAAATGTCAGCTCACCCCAGGGCAGCGGTAACCCAACTAACAGTTGCTGAGTTACCAGAAAACATTATGATATTTTTGTTCCGATATTTCATTTGCAATAATTTGTGTTTTGGTTATTTTTTGACCGCATTTTTGTTCTTCCCTCATTTATCCATAACAGATCTTTTGCCTATTGGTTGCCTTACTTGATATATTTTTTCCCCAAATAGTGCATTAATTAGAATAACTTTCCAATCAACATGTCAATTACTCTGATCATAAGAGATACTCAGTGATGATTGAGAACAGTATGATTTTTTTATCTAAGCATACACTGATTTCCTCTGAAAATATGTCCTGGAGAAGTCTGACACCAATTTTCCAGGTAGTAAGGCAGTTTTCCCCATAATAAATTATATAACAGAGAGATGATAGAGGTAGGATCTTGAAAATAAACAATTAAATTTTATTGTAAATTAAACACTTAAAAAAAAATTATGTACTCTAAGGTCTTTCTCATTTGTATCACCATAGCATTGCTTAAAAAAGTGAGACTTCTACATCATAATACAGAGTAAGTACAAGAAGGCTCCTGCTGCACAGATAGAGGCAGGACACTCCCTTCCTTTCTACTAGAAGCAGTGTAAAATATAAACATCATTTTAAAAAACTACTTTACTGCAGTCTATTGTATCTGTATTTAGCATTAACCTTACCTTCAGGAAGTTTCATGTGGTAGAGTAAGAATGCAATAGGAATGACTATTAGAGCAGACTTTTAATGGGCAATGATGAAACTCTGTGATGACCAGCAACTGTAGTACTTCTGATCAAGGCTTATAAGCAATGCCAGTAATAGCTAATCCTCACCTCAGGGCAGAGGAAATGTAGAAACTATAACCTGGAAAAGTAATTTTCAGTTGCTTGCTATGATGGAGGAAAATGCTTCTGCAAATAAAATTTGAGTTCAACATAATTAGCATTTCATGCCAGAAAATGTGCACACACCTTGGAGACATGCAGCTTTCTCAGGTGTCCTCACATACATTCAATACATTTGTTAAATCGCATGTCAATTCTTTCTTGCTGATTCCATTCTCAAGCCATTAATATGCTGACCAATTACCTGCCACATATTTCATTTTAATCTCACACATGCTAGACATTTTACTATGGACTTCAATAGTTTTTACTGTTTTTTTTTTATTTTATTTTAAACTAATTTCTCTCTCCATACCTCTACATTCATTGCTTCAGCTCCTTTCAGTTGCTTTCTCGATGGCAAATATGTTCTCCACAATTACAGCACTGAATTCTGTAACTTCAAAAACAAACAAAACCAAACAAAAAAAACCAGCAGGATTTTCAATGCCATTAGAAAATAATGTACGAGTTCAGAAAGTCAGAGGAGCAGCATTCAGAATTTACATCAGAAAACAGATTTATGAACTACACTTAGTTTTTTATTCTAATTTTTCTCTTGATTAAATATTCTAATTAAAAACTTAACTACCTCCTATGAAATATAACATTTACTAGTTGGTTTGGTCTTACCCTTATTTTGCCCCTTATTAGCTCAAACAATGGCACAGCAGGAGACCCTTCAGGAATTGTATGAATCCTTTATTCTTAAGTTCCCAAATGAATGACTGCTCTCATTTTTTTTAATTAAACTTGAATTAAACAGGACAAGTATTGTCTCAGTGCATTGTAGAAATAAGGCTTGCTGTTGCCATTCCAATAAAACTTAACTTCTTTAGCTCCAGATCATGTACAAATATTGAATACAATAATTCATAATCTGAACATCTTTTAGACAACACAATTTGGTTAAAGAGAAAAACGCACCTAAAAAAATGCATGAAGTCAGGCATTGAGCTGAGCAGACTGTCTTCAACTGAATGCTTTCAACCCTTCAGTCTCTCAACAGTCTTTCCTGTCAAGAAAATTAAATCTTTTTTGGCAATCAGAAATGTGGTGGTTTGGGTGTTCCCTGCCCCCCCCCACTTTTAGAAATCACCCAGACTAGACTCAGCCAGCTCTGGAAATATGAATGACGCTTATATTTGCAGCTGGCACAGTGTACAAGCAGATATTTACAGTATATACAGATATATACGAAATATACAAGGTAAAAAGGTAATACAGAAACACAACTCCCCTCCCAGAAACCTGAGTCCCCAGGAGGGGCTCTCAACCACCCCCTCACCTTCCCCCTACCCCTCTCAACCTTACCCCAGTCCCAAGGAAGAATGGAGGTTCAGCCAGGGAGGTTAAGAAGCAAGGTGAATCAGGCAAAGCAAATGGAGGGTGAGGTTAAGAGAGTAAGATGGAGCTCAGCAAGCAGCCCAGAGCTCCCCAGCAGGCGAAGAGCAAAGCCGAGAGCGAAGTGACTTTATCTATGTTTTACTTTCCCTTTTTTACACATCTCAGCAAGGCTATGAGGGAAGGAGACACCACCATTGTTTTCATTTTACAGCCTATGATCTAGTCATCCTCACCAAAACATTCTAGCTAGCTTCAAACTAGCACAAGAAATCAGTTTAAAGACTTATGTGATGGCATTTTTCAGTATGTCCATCTCACACGTCTAACCAGACAGGTGAAGATAGAAATAGACGTGTGTCAATTACAGGTCCTGTCCTACCAGCTCCAAATAATATTATATGCATATTTTACCACACACACACACATATATATATATATATATATGTATATGTATATGTTTAAGCTATAGAATATCACTAGAATAAAGTCTGCTAGGCATAGACTGAAGAGAGATGAAAAAACCCACATTCATTTCCTTGGAATCTTTAAGTGTAATTGGCATAGAAAATAAAACCAGACAATTCCTTTGTGTGATGTTTATTGGTTCCACATAGGGTCTTAAAATTAGTTGCTTTAGTTTTTATCACAAATAGATGCAGCTAGAGAGATGTCTCCTACCGGCAAAAAGGGAAAAATAAAATTATATTTTTTAATGCAAGCAATATCCATTACAGAACACAGGGTAAGGAGAAAAATGGACAACCCACCTAACGGCAGACTAAGACTGTTAGCAGAGCATGCACTTAAATAACTGGTGCTTGAAAAGTTTAGTGCCCTGGGCCAGGTGTAACGTACCAACATTAGCTACACTGATAGTAAAACAAGGGACAAAGAAGAGCAGAAAGAAAATTATTAAGACCATTAGGTGATTAAGCCTTACATTTAATACAGATAACAGCTAATTAGGTGATTAAACCTTACATTTAATACAGATAACAGCTAAATGTCTGTTATGGAACATAGAGATGCACTGTTAGGGATTAATTGGCAGAGTAAAAACTGAGTTTACTTGTTCTACCAAATAAGACTGATTATTACCTACATCTAATTAACTGCAACCAAAATAAGATTGTAGATTTTTTTCATGATTGCACTTTTTCAAAGATTGTTACTGACCTTGTGGGTGTGATCCAATGCATTATGATCTCAATGAAAACTCTTTTATGTAGCACGAAAAATACATCAATAAAGAAGACAGAAGAGACTGTAAAAATAAGAGGCAGTCCAAAGATTACATTTGCAAGTGAAGCTCTGAGGACTTAAACATCTAAACGTGCTAAAATTGGGGAACATATGGGCAAAACAAAAACAAAACCCACAAAACAACAAAACAAAACATTGAATCAGGCTTGTAGCAGGTAGGAACGCTTAAAGAAAAATGAGGGAAGGATAATTATGTGGCCACTGGAATGGGCTGCCCAGGGAGGTGATGGAGTCACCATTCCTAGAGGTATTCAAGAAAAGACTGGATGGGGCACTTAGTGCCATGGTCTAGTTGGCTGGATAGGGTACTAGGTTGGACTGGATGATCTTGGAGGTCTCTTCCAACCTGGCTGATTCTATGATTCTCTGCAACTTAGTACAAAATTTCATAAATAGAATTGGTCATTGTTGTAGCTCTAGGAAACTGAATACTTATTTAGTTAATAAATAGCATGAGAGGTTGTTCTATGAATCAGAGACAAAAAATAAGGTGATGAAGAAATACAAACCTTTAAACCAGAAAAAGAACTTCCTACATACTTGGATGATTTCCAATTATCTAAAGGACAGCAGCATACTTTATCTAGACATGTTCATACAATGCAAATAATATTGTTACAATAAAGGTGGAAAGCTGAAATAAAGCAAAACTATTTCACTTCATAAAATTGATTCCTTGCTTTCATTTACTTATATGCTACTTCATTTCAGCAATACAAAAGCAACTGTTGCCTGTATGCAAATATTGACACTTCCTTTTATTAAATATTCTATTCTATCTCTGAGTAAAAAGAGGAAACAAGAAATGAAATGGAACAACTGCTCTGAACAGTCTTGTGTTGGACTCAGAAGAGCCTCACAAAGTAAGTATGATTACATGTAACTTAGCTGGATTGTATGAACTCCTAGTGTTTGAAAATCCAGACGAGAGCTCTTATGAGGTACTGCTTATCTCATGAGGAAATACTGTTTTGAACCCTGTATAAGCACTTATTCCTGAAAGGCTGAAAGGGAGTGCAAAATGCTAGAACATTACAGCGTTTCAGCGCTTTTCTTCTGCACATAGGCACAGAAATGGATATTGAAGTATTCAAAGCTGCTCAACCTGGTTCTCATCCTAGCAGGTTTGCTAATGTCTAGAAAGCATCTGCCTTCCCTGAGGGCAACAGGGCTGCTGAAGACAGCATATGAGCTGCCTTAAGACAACTTTCTGGTTTAAGTCCAAAATATATAGGCCTAGTGAGCCTTTTGGTATATTAATTTCATCCATCTGAGGACTGCAAAGCTAACGGAACTGCTGCCTGGAAAATTATAATCTGATATGTGTAAATTAACTACAATTTCGGTGTTCTCCAATGGACGTCACAGTTTGTACACTGAGAGCGTGGTCCCTGACTGTTCATTGTGAGCCCATCAGCTTTTAAGTCTCTAGTCATGGCATCATACATTCTATTGCGCTTACTGTGCTATCTGTTTTGGGGGCAAACTCGAAGGCTAATAGGGCTCAAACTCCTGCTGTGTGTCACTTGACTTGCAGTAAGTCACCACATGTCTGAGGCACAGAATTACAGACTGGTTGAGGTTGTGGGAAGCCATCTGGTCCAACCTCCCTGCACACAGGGTCACATAGATTTGCTCAGGACCATGTATGACTTCAGAGGGAGGCTCTCATGTTTTAGTGTGTGCCCATTGTCTCTGCTCCTGTGAGTTAAAGGAGCTGTATGTAATAGTCTGTATTGAATGAAGCAGAGAAAAGCCAATTCATGTATTTCAGTCTAGCATCCAAGTGAAATGTGTAGCACAAGACAGTCCCTGGCAAAATCTGTAGTTTGTTTTAGGGAATGAAAGATGTGAGTCTTGCAGTTCATGCCAACCCAACTCAGCACCACCAGGCACCCACAGGTGCAGGGTGAAATACTACCTTCAGTCAACATGTCAGTCATTTTTCTTCCAGAATTGTTTTCAAAGTGACAAATTTCAATAGCAGGTATCACACAAATCTTTTAAATTTGTCATGAGGTAGGACTTGACATTTTAAAATCTTCTCTAACCTTTGCTGAGGCTCTGTTTTTTAAATTGTTGCTATGGCTACCTAATTATTTCTGTTACTTATTTCTTTTTGTCCGCATGGTGGAAGGTAGCAACCAAGTCACAGTGATGCAGGACTAACTCCAGGCGTCAACCCTGATGATATCATGGCTATGTCACTGCAGGCAACTTAGAGGCAACCCTGATGGTGTCACGTTATTCCACAGATATCAGATGGAACACCAGTGGTGGCTGTGCCAGACAAGTAACCAGGTGAACGATGACTAAGAGGAGAGGGGCAGACAGGAGTTGCTACTTCTTTGTTACTGCTTTTACAGAAGCAAAGCTGGTGAAAAAGCTGGAAGTCCTGCGGGGAGCAGCTGAGGATTTTGGGTTTGTCTCATTTGGAGAAAAGGAGGCTAAGTGACCTCACAGCTCTCTACAGCTTCCTGAAGGAGGGAAAGAGGGAGTTGCTGATCTATTCTCCCTGGTACATAGTTATAGAATATCATAGGAATGATTTTAAATTGTGCCAGAAAAGGTTTAGTCTGGACATAAGGAAACAGTTTTTTACCAAGAGTGTAGTCAAACAATGAAACAGGCTTCTTAGAGAGGTGGTCAGTACCTCAAGTCTGTCAGTGTGTAAGGAACATTTGGACAATGCCATTAATAACATGCTTTAACTTCTGATCAGCCCTGAAGTGGTCAGACAGCTGGCCTAGATAATAATCTTAGTCCTCTTTCAACTGAAATATTCTATTCTATTCTATGAAATCTGTCTTAAAAATAAAGCTGAGCTATAAAAATTATGTTCAGTTTTAGGTCAAACAGGGCAAAACCTCCTCATCATATATCCAGAGAACATATGAAAAGAAGTAGTAGTCCAGAATATCTATAGAGGTAGATTCATTAAAATGTGATATAAAAATTAAACCAAGGGATGTTGGAGATTATTCATGACTTGATTCTGCAGCTGAACTGCAACAGACACTTAAAAATTCAGAATTAAGATCTCACATGTGATTCTTCAAGGATTCACATTCTATCAAAATTTCGTGCTGAAATGACATTTTCATTCATGGTCTTAATTAGCTGAATGGGATTTTGTATTTCTGTTCTTAAGCTAATAAAACACCAAAGAAGAAAAGTATAAGGATGCCAGCAGAATAAAAATGTGGGGGGGGTTGCTTGTTTTTAATTTAAATGAAAATCATACAACATAATGACCTAATACCCAAAATTATCCTGCTGACTTTCAGCTATACTTGTAGTACTTAGTTCAGTGCTTGCCAGTCCCACATTCTTCTCTTTATTCAGCATATGTTAATGTTACTAGCTTCAATGTGATATATATTTTTCAAATGCTATTATACAAATTTAAAGGAACTAATAACAAATTATTACTATTGTGGAGGGGTATTTGTTAATGTTTTTGTTTGTTTTTAATTACAAAATAAGTGATTTCATAGCCTGGATAAGAAACTAAAACTTAGTAGTATCACTACTATCAATGGGATAAACACAACAGAACAGACAGGTGAGAATGACTGTCAAATTTTCACTCATTACATGAATCTTCTAGGAATCTTTTTGTTTTGTAATCCTGAGACATAATCCAGACAGATAAAATAAAAATGAGTGCTTAATTTTGCATGAATTCTATCAGATTACTATGTTAAGAGAGAAAAGATGTATTATGAGACAGAGCTCTGAAAAGCTGTTCAAGTACAATCTGCTTCAACAAATATCTTAGCACTTCAGAATTACTCCTTTTCACCCAATGAATTATACAGCTGCATAAGGAAAGGCAACAGTACCATCCTTGGCCAATAGAATAGAATATAATAGAATCAACTAGATTGGAAGAGACCTCCAAGATCATCCAGTCCAACCTATCACCCAGCCCTATCCAGTCAACTAGACCATGGCACTAAGTGCCTCATCCAGTCTTCTCTTGAACACTTCCAGGGCTGGTGACTGCACCACCTCCCTGGGCAGCCCATTCCAATGGCAAATCACTCTCTCTGTGAAGAACTTCCTCCTAACATCCAGCCTATACTTCCCTCGACACAACTTGAGAATGTGTCCCCTTGTTCTGTTGCTGGTTGCCTGTCAGAACAGACCAACCCCCACCTGGCTACAACCTCCCTTCAGGTAGTTGTAGACAGCAATGAGGTCTGCCCTGAGCCTCCTCTTCTCCAGGCTAAACAACCCCAGCTCCCTCACAGCCTCTCCTCATAGGGTTTGNTGCCCTTGGCCTTATTCAGAGATGGCCTCTGCCCGCCCATCCAGCCTGTCCAGGTCCCTCTGCAGGGCTCTCCTACCTTCCAACAGATCAACACCTGCTCCTAGCTTGGTGTCATCCGCAAACTTACTGATGCTGGACTCAATGCCCTCATCCAGATCATCAGTAAAGATATTGAACAGGACTGGGCCCAGCACTGATCCCTGGGGCACCCCACTAGTGACTGGCTGCCAACTGCCGAAGCAGGCTCTGGCGGCGCCGCTGCCGCTCCGCGTTTCAATCTCCCGCTCTCCAGGCACCGCCTCTCTGCCTCAATCTCGAGCGAGCACTTCACTCCTCGTAGCTGGCCGCTCCTGCCGCTTACCTGCCCCTTACCTGCCCCCCTTCCGGGTTTCTCCGATGGAGAGAGCCCCAAAGTGGATATTTTACATCCTGGAATTAGGGAACAACATTGTTCAGATGTCATACACCTTAATCACATCTTTGAGAGCAAAGATTCATTTTTTTCACCTGTTCTTGTTACAATCCAAGTAAGGTCTGTCCCGGTATATTCTATAAGAAATGAATATGTTATTTGCCTTGAAGTAAATTTAGAGGTGAAAAATTGAAGTGAAGGTAGAAATCATCTTCCAGCCTAAATTAGATGATTCTGCATCTTTTTCATCAACAAAACTTTTGGGTGAATGGGATATGATTTTTCCACTTCATTCATTCAACTTCTGGTCTTTAATTTCCTGATTGTGTTTTTTTTTTTTCCAGTGTACTTTTAAGAAAACTGCCTCTTTTATAGGTCCCTGATTCTTCCTTAGAGGTTGGACAAGAAACCTGTCTGATCACCAGGACAAAGGAAGCCTACCCTGCTGTGGGCCTCCAGACAGCCAGCATAATGCAGCCTAGGTTTAACAGTTTTATAAATTTAGCCCTTAATACCTGATCTAGTAAATTAAGAAATAGTTTGTCTCTTGACTCTAGTGGAGTCAGTTCAGAAACTAAGTTCATGCACACTCTCATTTCCCTTTTTGAAAAGTTCATTTTGCTGTCTCTAGCCAAACAAGACATCAAGTCAATTGGAAAAATAATTTTGAGGGAAAACTTGAACAGATAATGATCCTTAGTAGAAAAAGCATCTGACAAAAGTCATTTAGACATAAAAAAACAAAAGAGGAAACATTTGAAAGCCAAATATCCTAATTGCATTTCTTTTCCCATGTGTGTCCCTCACAGTATAAAAGCCATAGTATAAAATGAAGGTGGAAATATCAGAATATATTAGTTCTTTTCTGACTTACTGTAATAGTTCTGAAGTTTTACAATACGCATGATAAAGATGTTTCTACTATTAACATATGGGAAAATCATAGGTAGTAAGAAATACAAAACTAGTCAGTTTCACGTTTAAATTTTATGTCAGTCCAAAGGCGAACATGAAAAGCTGGGCATTGTTTTCCATGAATGTGAATTAGAATCATAGAATGGTTTGGGTTAGAAGGAACATTTAAAGGTTATCTTGTTCAACCCCTCCATACAGTGAGCAGGGACATCATTAACTAGATCAGGTTGCTCAGACCCTCATCCCACCTGACTGCAAATGCTTCTAGGGAACAGGCATCTACCCTCTCCCTGGGCAATGTGTTCCAGTGCTTGACCACCCTCACTGTAAAAAAAGTCTTACTTATATCCAGTCTAAATCTTGTCTCCTTCAGTTTAAAACCATTACCTCTTGACTTGTCATAACAAACCCTGCTAAAAAGACCGTCCTCATCTTTCTCATAAGCTTCATGCAGACTTTTAACTGATACCAAGCTTATTTCTAAAAGAGAAGTGTCACATGTAATTCTCTAAGTGCATACAGCACACACAGAGAAATCAGCAACACATGTCTGTAAATCCTTCTGAAGCTGTAAGAGTTTGTTTGGCTTGTATTATTTACAGACCCTGTAATTTAAAAGATGACAAAAAATGCGTTCCACTGAATAAAACCAGTTTCTGACAACACTTCAAATATGTGAGTAGTTAAATTATGATAACTTATGGAATTATTCCAGACTAAGATCTGTGCTTAACGAAAATACAACTTTCCACATATTTTCAGTATATGATTTTCACACAGAAACAATGAGGATGCTACCTATTTAATTAAACAATGGGCACACTTACTTCAAAATGCTGCAGACCTTAGGGCTCCTAAAACAACATGCCATCAAATAAAATTAATGAGAAATTGGTCAAACTGGAATATACTTTGTTAACAAGAATGTGCTCAACTGGAGCCTTATGCACTGTGAATAACAATTAAAAAATATAAAAATCATTTGTTGTTATACCAAAATAGACATTAGCACATTTAAATGAATTACGTTCATCAGCTACAATCAATCTAAATGTGTAAGATTCTCCCAGAGGTTTTCATTGCTTTGCGATATCGATTAGCAGATATTCAGTGGCTATTTATGCTCAATGGAGTAAATAAGAAAGAAGGAAGAGACTCTGTTTCAGTATATTTACTAATGTTGAAGCTTCTCTGTATCTTCCTTTTCCTTCAAGAGACAACAGGAGTTGTGATCACAGATTTGGTGGGTTCTCTGAGAAATGAGATTAAAATAATTTTTCTATTCAGCAGTGACTGCCAAATGTGTTATTATTTGTCATCTGACAGTTCCTACCGAGTCACTGAAATGAAATAAGCAAATTGGAACAGAAATAGATCAGAAAAACAAATAACTTTGGTTTACATCAGAAAAGAGGACTTCAGAGGGAAACAAATGTGGGTTTTTGTTTCGTGTCATGAAAATATGGAAAAAAAATATATAGGTCTGTAACACATAGGAATAGAATTCTGTGGGAGGAAAATAAGGATGCATCTGCAGATGCAGTCATTTGGTCAAACATGAATACATTTTTTTTGTTTTATTTCACTTTCCATTAGCCACAGCCAAGTGTAATACAACTGTCAGTGACACCAGGCCTACTTGTAACTGTGGTGATTACCTTATGTTTTATCCACTAGCATATGCTATTTTCTTGCTTCACACCACAGCTGTGGCTTATCACGCATTGTGTCATCTGCAGAGTGGTTGCCAGGCACTTAGACTAATGAAATGTATTTCCACTTTGTCAGCCTTCTGTAGCATAACTAGATTTACATGGGTCCTTACTTTCTATTAAGAGAAAGCAAAAGGTTGATTATCAGGAGATGATTCTGTGACAGCTCTTATAAAGTATTTCCACAGATGTGCTTCAACAAATAGTTTTCTTGATTCAGATGAAAAACTAAGCAAGCAGGTACAAGGCTGAGTAAATGCATAGTAATAACAGAGCTGTTACTTCTTACCTCAGAATAGAAATTGCTTTGTGGCACGCTTTCAGAAACAAGGAAATCTGTGCCTCTAGGTAAACTTCAAAACCCCGTGTTCCCAGTAGGGACAACTGTAGCACTGGCATGCTCAAAACCTCTTTTATCTTTTCTAGCAACACACATGAAAAAAATGCAAGATAGTTTCTCCTGTATCCTCATCCATCCTTAGGACCTATTGGTTGTGCACCTATTGGTTATACAGCCAAATAATACCTTTTCATATGTAATTTTATTATGATTTTTTAAAAAGTTAATTCATAGTGCCCCACACTTAGCAAATTGGTTAATCACAGCTTATTTTTTACTATTCACAACTTAGAGCGTGTGACAAATAGCTCCAATTGTGGTCATTGATCATTTAGAATAGAGTAGAATCAACTAGGTTGGAAGAGACCTCCAAGATCATCCAGTCCAACCTATCACCCAGCCCTATCCAGTCAACTAGACCATGGCACTAAGTGCCTCATCCAGTCTTCTCCTGAACACTTCCAGGGCTGGTGACTCCACCACCTCCCTGGGCAGCCCATTCCAATGGCAAATCACTCTCTCTGTGAAGAACTTCCTCCTAACATCCAGCCTATACTTCCCCTGGCACAACTTGAGACTGTGTCCTTTCGTTCTGTTGCTGGTTGCCTGTCAGAACAGACCAACCCCCGCCTAGCTACAACCTCCCTTCAGGTAGTTGTAGACAGCAATAAGGTCACCCCTGAGCCTCCTCTTCTCCAGGCTAAACAACCCCAGCTCCCTCAGCCTCTCCTCATAGGGTTTGTAATATTTGTGTTTCTGTATTACCTTTTACCTTGTATATTTCTATATATACATGTATATATCGTAAATATCTGCTTGTATATTGTGCTAAGCTGTAAATATAAAGCTTCATTCAAATTTCCAGAGCTGGCCGAGTCTAGTCTGGGTGATTTCTAAAGTGGGGGGAGAGGGGGGGTGGTGGGGTGGGTAACACCCAAACCACCACACCACTCAACTTTCAAAGCACAAGAATAAAAACCTGCAAGTATGCTTCACTGCAAACCTAAATGTCAATACACCTTCAACATTTAATATTTAAGAACCTATTAAAATAGAAGAAAGCTTGTCATTGCAGATACTGAACTCTCAGGTACTGCGTCCACATCAAAAGTTTTATTCATATTCCAGACAGTACTTCAGTCACAAAGCAAGTGTATATGCATACAGAATAAGCAGCAGAAAGAAAGTTGAAGCTGCTATAAATAGCAATCGACAAACAGAACCACTGACAGCCACAGTAATTATAAAAGCAATAGTTTTATGGAATTGAATTTGCTAAGAACTCATACTACTGTACGGTAGTGTGCAATGCATGAGAAGAAATTTTCTTTCATAGCACATATGAACTGCCCAATGTAGATCAAGTTTTGTCAAGATGCTTTCTAGTGACTAACTAGCAAACTCTATCCTGCCACCTGAGTTTCCTCTGAAAGCTCATTTACTAGTATCATTTCCTATCATTAGAATATACCCTATAGTTTCCCACACAGCTGAATCAGGGAGCATGGCTTTTTGGGTTAAAGCACCTGGTAAGTAGACACCCGACATGGTGCTGTATACACCTGACATGGTGCTGTTATTGTTGTGGGCAGGTTGATACCCTTTGCAGACATCATTTCCAATAACATCAAATTGCATTGTAAATTTTAAATATTCGTGTTCTCTAGATGAGTTTTATTAATTTCATGCTCCCACACTGCTTTATTCAGGTTTGTGCCTTGTTTACCTTAAAAACATTATTTATAACATGCCCATCTTTTTAGGAATCCAAATGCCAGCTCTCTCTGTGCAGGTGCATAGAAAATAAGTTTTTTTCCAAAGAACAAATTTCATTTGAAAAAAGTTCTGGTTTGCAGTCCTGAAAAAGTATCACATATCCAAAGGTTAATTAATCATCATCATGAGTTTTATGCATGCAAGGCAGCTTTCAGTTTCAATATCCTCTTAATGCTGAGTCTGACTCACCACACAAAAGTTGAAGCTTTTAAGATTTTTCTTTTAAATATGAAACCCACCTACCGAAGTGAAGAAACAATACTGTCTAGCTTTAGAGTGTCTGTTGCAAATACCTCACAGACTGTTCTTTAGTGAAGTATGGCAAACGTGCTAGCCTGCTTTCCACATTGATGACTTGTTCAGCCTTTTACATAATGACTGCAGAAACAAGAAAATAATGTCTCAGAGCTAACAGATACACATGCTTTTGAATAGATTTCTTTGTGCAGCAAGGAAACATGAGCTCAAAGAATTGGAATAGACACAGAAAAATCTGTACCTACATCATCTTATTTGTAGAGATAGATGTAAGTTTGGATCCTACCTCTTCTAACCTCTGAGGGGGCACAGATCAGGGCACCAGAAAATCTCATTACAAACGTGAAAGTCCCAGTTCCAAATCTAGATAAAATTTACACTCAAAAAGACTGAGCAGCTGAGATTTTGATCCAGGTCCTGGCATACATTTCTACCCATGAAACTATTAAATCAGAATTAATTTTGTAAAATGCTAAGAATCCACAAATTGGAAAATGCATTAAACCAATTCTGGTTTACTCTGAGCACATAACAAGAGCATTTTATGATTCATTCATTCCAATTATACGTGCCAGACTTGACAATTCAGATACAAGTAAGGCTGGTCACTCTTGAGAAAGAGCATGAAACACAATCACATCCTCTTTCCACCAAGATTACAAGGCATTCAGCAAAGAATTGGAGATGCAGACAAGTCACTACCAACTCTGTGCTGCCTTCTTGAGGAAACACACACTGACACCACCCCCACCTTCTCATCTGGAGAGTCAGAAGGGAGAACACGACACCAGACAGAGGGGTACATCTTAATTAGCTTCTCAACAATTTATAGCTGTATTGTCAATAAGTTTTGCTTCATGTTGATTAGGTAATTTGGACAGTGACTGTTAGCACCATTGTAAGCAGACTAAAAACAAATATAAAATATTTGCTTTGTTTTAATTAACTTTTAAGATTTTTAATTAGAGTAACAATATTATTTGACTTCCTATATAAGATGTACTCCCCTTAATAACTTATTAACGACAAAGATAATATATTTTTAACAATATATTTTCTTTTCTTAACAGAAAAAAAAAAATCACTTTGGTTACCAAAACAGAGTAGGCTTTTGGTTTGCCACCTATAGGGATGGCCAAGACACTAAAAAGGGAAAGGATAGTTTATGCATATGTACCTTTACTGACAAACAAAATTCAGCTTATTACTTTGTCAAAATTTGTATTTCAAATCAGTTGGTTACATCTTATGTTCATGAATGACTTAGACCAGGGGTCCTCAAACTACAGCCTGTGGGCTGGATACAGCCCCCCAGGGTCCTCAATCTGGCCCGATGGTATTTTCAGAACCCCCCTGCCCCCCACTTGCCAGGGACTGGGGGGTCCAGCCCCCAATAAACTATAGTCTGGCCCCCAACAGTGTGTGAGGGACAGTGATCCAGCCCCCTGTTTAAAAAGTTTGAGGACCCTTGACTTAGAGCTTATTATAAATTGTGATTTTATATAGCTGAGAAAAAGAGAATTCATTTTGTCTACATCACACATGGAGGGTAAGGCAGAGCCAGTGATTAAAGTTAGAATTGTCTATTTTCTGGTCCATTGCCCTAATCCAAGATCATCCTTCTATGTTCAATTTTGAATAATAAAGAAATTATATAATATGGATTTTTCAAGCTTCATTTCCAATGACTTGTCTGTAACCAGGGTACAATTTTATTGTGTTTGTCTCTTAGGCAACGTTCTTTACATCAATTTGTTTTGAAGTTAACAGACCTTTTGCATGCAGTGAGTACTTCTTATTTTGTTGGTTTGAGTTTGTTTTTGGTTGGGTTTTTTTTTTTCAACTGGTATGGATAATTCGTAATCTCACCAGCAATGAATAGACGTATTCAACTGTTCACTGTATTTCTTTTGGGCTGGTCAAGTAATTCCAATCAAAATACTTCCAGTGGGATACTTGTCTAGACTGAACAACAGCAGTAGGTCTAAAACTAAATTTGCTGCTAATTTTTGCCAATAATCTAACCAGATGGAATATTTGTAGACATTGGTTTCACAAATTTTATTTGCAATAAACTTGAGCATTCACACTTTACATACACACAGTCATTAAGTTCTATGGATAACATTCTCCTGGATCTTTACTTTCAAAAAAGTCAGCTGTGTGCAGTAGTTAAATCAGAGTGGTAACACAAATATTCACTACCAAAAACTGATGAAGTAAGGACTGCCTGTAGCTAGCGAGATATTATGGAAAGCTGCAAGATGATAACTCTTAAGTTTGACTAAATCAGTCTTATTTGCATATAAAGAAACCAAGAATCATATAGGGTGAACTGATATGCACCCTTCACAAGTACCATAAACACTGAATGTAGAAGGATGATTGCATTATAACTTAGGTGTCTATTACAATCCTAAATTCCTCAAAATACATAACCCAGAGGCAGCAGTGATCCCTATCAGTATCAGAGCAATGGAATAATTGGCAGCAAGTGTCATACCTGAAATACCTCCCAATGACTATGTCAACTTTTGAAATACCTTTTCATATCATAGACTAGAAAAAATTCCCATGCTATGAACACAATGTGAGAAATAAAATTCACTTTCCATCACAATTGCTTTAGTAGTCTTATCTGTCCTAGCTCTCTAGAAGTATAACCTGATATATCAGGTAAAATCTTCAGACTGTTTAAGACATAAAGTTATCTTTCAGAACAAAAATATAAAAGCACATTGATTCACAAGTCTGTAGGCACTGTTTGTGCAGCTTTGAAGATTACTTTTCCATGATACCACTCTCTCTGGAATATACTAAACCTAATAAATGTAAACATTGGAAATGTTTTACTATGTAAAAAAATAATTTAAATGCTTACATCAGCACATCTCTTAAATAACAGCTATATATTAATAAAATATCATGTATTCTGCTAGTTTGAAGCTAGCTAGAATGTTGTGGTGAGAAGAACTAGATTACAGGCTGTGAAAGGAAAACAATGGTGATGTCTACTTCCCTCATAGGCTTGCTGAGATGTGTAAGAACAGGAATCAAAACATAGAAAAGGCACAACTACTTCTGCTAGGGAGCACTGAGTTGCATCTCTCCCTCTAACCTCACCCTCTGTTTTTCTGATTAATCCACTTTGCTTCCTAACCCCCTGGCCAAATCTCCATTCTTCCTTCGGACTGAGGTAAGGGGCGGGGGGAAGAAGGTTCAAGGGCTGTTGGGAGCCCCTCCTGGGGTCTCAGGTTTCTGAGAGGGCTGTTGTGTTTCTGAATTACCTTTTACCTTGTATATTTCTGTATATAACTGTAGATACTGTAAATATCTGCTTGTATATTATGCTAAGCTGTAAATAATAAGCTTCATTCAATTTCCAGAGACGGCTGAGTCTAGTCTGGGTGACTTTCAAAGTGTGTGTGTGTGGGCGTGACACCCACACCATCCTGTGTATGTTGTACTTTCACACTATTTTGAGCAGACACAGCCCAAACTATAAGGAACATTATATTTTTGTCCAGTTTCACTCGTGTTTATATAGTCAGTAGTAATGGTATCTTGTCAAGAAAATAAATTTTCATTGAAGTGTTCTGTTTTTATTGCTACAGGGGAGCTTTTTGTCCTAATTGGTCAAGACTTTTCAATGACAACATGTCTAAAAATAATAGTAGCACATTAGCAACTATGGTAAGTAGCACAGACACTTTCACTTGCTGAGTAAGAGACAGCACTAATATGGATGTATGAACTGGATGCACTCAATGTCTCAAACTCGTATTTTGACCTGTAGACTTTAAATTAAAACATATATAGGTGAATAAAGAATCTTGCTTACCATCTTGAACTCTTAAAATCTCAAGATTGAAAAACTGTAGATCTTTCACTGTAATAGAGATGGAAGAAAAAAATCCCATACATATGATTGATCATATACACATTTATCCAACACGTTGTCTTCCAACAACATGGAAGACTTGACAAAGATGTAGAATGCTCCCTATAGTTTGTATTCAGAAAATTAGTAACGTAAATAGTTGACTAGTTTTATTTAATGAATACAGTGAAGTGACCCAATGTCCTATGCTCAAAGTTCCCACTTGTATAGAATAGTTCTACTGCATTTGACTAACTCATATCCATCAAAAACTTTCAACATATTTGTGCTAGTTTGAAGCTAGCTAGAATGTTTTGTTGAGAACTACTAGATTACAGGCTGTGAAAGGAAAACAATGGTGATGTCTACTTCACTCGTAGGCTTGCTGAGATATATAAGAATAAGAATGTAAATATAGATAAGACAGTCACTCTCTGGGCTGCATCTCTCTCTAACCTAACCTGCCATCTCTGTGATTAATCCACCTGCTTCCTAACTCCCCAGTCTTCCTTGGGCATAAGGCAAGATCTGGGGTAAGGGAGAGGGGTGGGAGGAAAAGTGGAAGGGTGGTTGAGAGCCCATCTGGGGACTCAGGTTTCTGGGAAAGGTGCTGTGTTTCTGTATTACCTTTAACTTGTATATTTCTGTATATAACTGTACATATTGTAAATATCTGCTTGTATATTGTGCTAAGATGTAAATATAAGCTTCATTCAATTTCCAGAGTCGCTGAGTCCAGTCTGGGTGATTTTACAAGTGTGGAGGGATGGGTAACACCCAAACCAAATAAATTTGAATATGATTAAAATTTCTCTTTTATGACTTAAAGCTTTTTACATACTCTGCCACTAATCCTAACAAAGCTGTATTCTCTAAGGTCAGGGCTCTACCTACTTATCTGATTGATTATTAATAGCCCATTTATTCATATTCTTGCACCTGTTTTGTGAAATATGTCCACAAATTAGCCATAAACAGTTTCTGATTTGTATTCCCCCTGCCCCACCACCACTTAAAAGTTATCTGTTGATAGCCAGAATGCAATAGTTCACCTCAAGTCACCTTTGGAAATATAACAAGGCAATAAACGAAGTTCTTATATTATCATTGATAAGAGTAAATTTTAACTCTAGAAACACTTAAGAATCAATTTAAGCAATTTTGAGGAGTGAGTACTTTGAAGCTGGATGCAACTTAATGCCTTTTTTTACAACAGATGTCATTTATGCTCATGAAGTAATCCATCTTGTTCCAAGATCATTTTGCCTGTACTTCTGATATACTGACTTCTATCTGTATTTATCTTTCGGCTTGAGTTTTTTTGTTTATGTTTTAAGGTGCACTATTAAAGCTCCTCAGAATGGCTAACCATCAGTTATTTATGGAGTTTCAGTTAAATGTTTTCCATGATAGATTGCAATTTGTAGTTAGCTTACAAACCTGTCTGTTCAATACTTATACAATCAATATCAATTATACAACAATAATTAATAAACTTTTATTTTAGATTTTAAATACAGACCTGTTATATAGCTAATGACAATGGGCAAGCTTTGGTTTTCTACTTTACCTTGCCTTTTGCTAAAGGAAAAGGGACGGAAAAGCCCACATAAACTCATTGCCCTGAATTCTAGTTTATTGCTGCCATACTGAGTTTAATCTGAGGACAAAAAAGTCCTGTCATGAGGTCTTATCTAGAAGGAAGGAATTCAGGTAAAAGTTGCAGAATCAGCTAAGGATTATGCTGTTGTGAAGAATATCTTAGGTACTAAATATGGCCAAAATAAAAACTTGGTATTTCAGGACTGTCTTTGAGGTGTGGAAGAGAATTACACATCTATGTGACCTAAGCCCTCAAGCTCATCTGTGAGCCTTCAACCTTCATGAGTACATTTTATAACACCAGCCAATAGGAAAATCATATTTTCATGTCCTTTATGCTTTGTAAAACTCTCTCATCTCCCAGCTATTCCTCCTTTTGATGAAACTTGGTTTAGTGGGACAAAATGGGGGCAGGGGCAGAGATTTTTATATAGGTTCCCATGGGTACATAGATTTGTGCTTCTTCAAGAAAAATAATGATAGGATCACAGGATTTTCTTGTAAGATATAAAGTTAAAATGACAGTAATTGTTTTTATTAATATTGCTAGGCTTTGTGAGGTCTCAGATTTGTAGATTAGCATTCCTCCTTGTGGAAGTCCCAGATTCAACTCTGCCTGGTCTAGTTTAACAATCACCATTTTAAAATACAATTTTTGTCACTCATATTTCCCAGGATCATGTTTATATACCCATACATATGCAAAATAGTGTCAAAAAATCTACATGTGTTTGCTCCCTATTAGGAGTCTTGCAAATGTTTCTGATATCAGCAAAAAGAGTAAAAGCTGCTTCCCTGTGGCAGTTTTTAGTTTCTTCTTTTCTGCCTTTATTTTTATTTCATTATGACCTATGGGAATTTAAAAAAATTGCCTACAGTATGATTGAAATTTTGATAATTCATAAAGTAAAATCATTACCTAAAGAACTATAGAAATGTTGTCCCTGTAATAGGAGTTGGGGTTTTAAGGAGTAATTACTGAGATACTTTTAACTTTTCCGACATATGCCATATTTTCTTTAATCAATCACAATGAAATCCATAGTGCCTCTTCCTATGAAGCAGAAATAATGGATCATTTGCTTGGGGGCTGGAAATGATACAGCTTCTAATGAGCAGAAGCAGGACTGAGTGTGTTGTACCAAAGATTCATTGTTACTGCTGTCATCAACATGAACTACAAGTCATGTTGCAGCTGTCGAGTCCTACACATCCTATACTTCGTTCCAGGACACACGATTTGGGATATTTTACAAGTGACATAATCAAAACTCCCTAAGCTCAAGCTCATTCTTCAATGACACGCGACACTCCTAAATGCTACAAACACACAGAGTGTGAGAAAACATCATTGGAGATATCAGTTTATATACACAAGTGTTTGACCTCGTTTATATTCTTCTTCCATCTTGTGCAGATAAAGCACATCTGGCAGTTGGTACTGTGTGCTTGAAAGTCTTGCTGAGCCTCATCAAAATGAAGTGTGTCCAATTTTCCCTCTCTGCATGAAGCATGTAGTAACTTTACACATCAAACTTACAATTTTTTTCAGATCTTGAATGTTTATCCTCTTTCCAACCACAGTTGTGTTGGAAATACAAATGCTTTAAACCTGAAAAAGAATCTTTTCAGTTTCAAAGTACAAACTAAAATGTTCAGTTTTTCCTTCTACATATTATAATAAGCACCTCAAACAGGCAAATGTTTTCCAGTGACATCTATAACCCCATTTCTATGAAACGTGGGAGCAACGCCACTCTTGCCCCATACCTGCTTGTCTGAATGTGCCTTCCAACCCATCTGGAAGGTAAAGTAAGGAATTACCCGAGACTGAACAAGCCTTTTGAAGTTAGAAAACTCTGTCATCACTACAGGAACTACAACACCAAAAGACAACACCTTTTCCACAACAAACCCACCCCATGCTTATAGTGCTCTCTGGACAAGAGCAATGCTTCAAAGATGATCTTTTCTTTAAGATACTAGGGGTGTTTCTATTGTTCAGTGGCAGCTTGCAGTGGGGAGATAAGGTTAAAAGTTCCATTTTCCCCTTTTTCCTTCCCCCTCCGTGACACTTCCTCTGTTCTTTCCCTGCCTCAGTACTGTCGTTATGTATACAACTGTGTGCGCACAGAAAATAGTAAAACAAGAAATCATAGGAAGCTAAAAATTCAGATTGGATAGCTTTTTGTACCTTTGATCTGATTGTAGCTTTTCTGACTTAAGACCTGTTCATTCCCATACTCCTAACAGCAAATTATTTTGTCTTTCTTTTTCTTAATTAAAAAAAGTAAACAAAGACTTGGAATTGAAACAAAATACTTTTGTCATTAAACATGAAGTGGGAATCAATTGTGGGCCCAAGATTTTATACGCTACAGTGTTACCTGTGATGTACCAGTGAGGGTGGTGAGATGCTGGAACAGGTTACCCAGGGAGGTTGAGGATGCCACCTTCCAAGAGGTATTCAAGGCCAAGCTGAATAAGGCCCCGAGCAACCTGGTCTAGTGGAAGGCATCCCTGCCCATGGCAGCAGGGTTGGAACTGGATGGTCTTTAAGATCCCTTCCAATGCAAACCATTCTATGAATCTATGTTGTCAGAGTACAGGAGGACAGATGAATATTCCTCTTTAGCCCAAAGCAGACTGGCAAAAAGTGAAAAATGAGTTCTGATGAACATTCAGTATAAAACTCCATCATGTGGTTTCAGATTCCATTTCAAACTTGGAATTCATTCTGGCTTTTTCTAAGAGTTAAAACCAGATATTCTTCATTTCCCTTACACTCTTGTGGGTTTTTCTTATCTTCAAGCATCTTTGCTTCTTGTTCTCTTGACCATTAATTATACTTCAGCTAAGCATCTAATCAATCTTTCCCGATTTTACACCTCCATATTTCAAAGTTTATTTTCTTTCCAAGATTGATTTGCTGCTTCAAACCAGAAAGTATTAATAGCAGGTTGAATCAGTCAATGTGTTCTGGAATATAATGAGAAATTTATGCTAGGCAAAAAACCTTGAAGTAATTGGACAAAATTACGAAAAAGATGCAGGTATATTCATGACCGAAAGTGTTGAGTACTCCGCAGTACGTTTTTTCATAAGCTTTTCTTTCAAAAATCAAAGGGGCAAAAAAAGTATTGGTTTCCTTACTCTTTCAAAATTGTTACCATCTTCTTCTACATGATTCCTAGTTTTCACACTACACACAGTCATACACAGTCATTCATGATTTAACCCTCACAGGCAGCTCAATCCCACCCCTTTGGAAAGACTGGATGAGGCATTTAGTGCCATGGTCTAGATGAATGGACAGGGCTGGGTGATAGGCTGGACTGGATGATCTTGGAGGTCTTTTGCAACCTGGTTGATTCTATGATAGGGAAGAAAATGAAAAGAGTAAAAGTGAGAATGCTGGTGGATAAAGAGAGTCCAATAGGGATAACAGAAGCTGCAACCTCCAGCAAAGTGAAAAAAAGAATTCACTACTTCACATCAGCAGACATTTAGCCATTTCTAGGAAACCAGAGCCTCATCACACATCCCTTAGAAGTATTATTATGGTATAAGTGGGATTGAACATAATTCCTCAAAAAGGGCAAAGGAAAAAAAAAATATAGAATAGCACATGATTCTTCTCTAAGATGTAGGAAATAAAATAGCAGAGATTCACGTCTTGATTCATACAACCTTGCTTGGAATACAAGACACTAGTCATTTTGTTTGCAATAAACAGCAGAAGGGAATGTTTTTAATGTCAAAGTTGCTTAGATACATAGCCCTACTTAAATCAATATGAATTAAGCATCTAAAAGTATTATTTGTAACCTGGGCCTATGGTGCTTAAACATCAGAATAATCAGGAGAGATTTAATATGCATGGTTTGTTTCCCTGAAGGTTGAGCAAGAGTTGTAGCCATCCAGCATTAGAAATTACTCAAGATGAATGGACAAGTTTCCCAGATTTCAATTTCTGTTGTGGACTGAGGCACTTGCACATAAGGACAACCCATCTGTACTGATCAAGCATTCCTCACCTACTCCAATGGGAACAAGTTTCTTACTGCATTTATTGTGTTACTGCATTGCCTTCTGTGCTGGTGTCATGTTGTGGACAGGTCTAGAAGCATAGATAGGAATTATGTGATGCTAATTTTTACAGGAAATATTGCCTGGCTGATAACACTTAGCCATGGTCTCATTTGTTCACAGTTTCAACCGTTTTAAAAATCACAGAATATCCATCATGCTAACACCAAGTGACCTTACTGTCTATGTAGATTATCTCTCCAATAAGGAAGGCAAGATATGTCAGTTATAAAGAAAAACAGACTTTTCTTAATTGTGGTTTTGCAGTTATTTTATGAATCCATTCAAGGCTGTGGGTGAAACAATAAGACACAGAGATTTTGACATCAAGTACAGCAATTTCAGAATCCCTTTGTTTACTACAATGTAATTTAACTCTTATTAGTCCTTGCTATTATCACTGAGTACAAGGAATCAACAGCTCATCATTAATCACTCCAGAGTCCAGAAGCATCACAATATAAGGATGTAAATGGCATCCATTCTGTCATTGTATGCTTTTACATGGAAGTGATCTCAGTTATAATGAAATGTCTCTTGATTTCAAAATGACACATTTTATTGCGATTCTCACGAGGCATTGCCATGCATTGTGATATTGGATTTTAATGCAAGTAAGCAAGACAGGATGAAGAAAGAGACAAGGAAGATTGAGAAAAACAGAATTCTTATAGCAGAAAGTAAAACTGTACTAACTTAGTAAGGTCAAAAACTTGAAAGAGGATTCCTAAGGAGAGTGGGATACAAAAGTTCATAAGGTAGCCCGTAGAGGAATACAGATCTTAAAAATAAAAATTAAAAAGTTGAAAGTTATAAATAAATCTTACAAGTCACAAATGGAAAGAAAAGAATATACTGAAAAAAACCCAAGATAATAAAAATCAAAGCCTGGGAAGCATTATAGACTCCAGGCAGTGCACAAGAGCAGGAACATGTGTGACAATTTTCTATACTGTAAACATTGCAGTAGTGTGTTTTGGTTTGGTTTTGTTGTTTTGGTTGTTTGATTGTTGTTGGTTTTTTAATCCCCTTCATCCTTAGATTGTACCATGCTATCTAATAATCTGAAGAAGCAGGAGAAGAGCTTGATAAAGCACAGGTATTCTAGGTTTCTTGACTACTGCAAAATAGCTTTGAAATCAAAGAGCCAGGGCTGTGCTGAAAGCAGAGAGAAAGTTTTCTGTGCTTCTGCAAAGCCATCTGCCATACCCCAGTCTGCAGAACCATTCCAGGTGGTGCACAACCTGGTCAATCCAGGCTCTGTCCAGCTGGATACACAAATGAGATGTTTATGCTAGGAGGGATTTTCAAGCTTCTCTGCAGATAACTGTTCAGCTGACATGTTCTGCCTCACTGCTGTTGAAGCAGACACCAAGGCCATGACAGCAGAGCCACCATCTTCCCAACCAGTGCTGCTCAGGGTTGTCTTCAAAGGCATTTTAACATAGATTAATGATTTAAAAAAAAAAAAAAAATAAAATAATCTACATTTATAACTAAAAGCCACAATAGCTATATTTATCTTCCTTCAAGAGCTAGAAGATGTAAAAACGTAGCAAGACAATTCTGCTCAAGTGTTCAAAAAACAAATTAAAAAAAAAGTCCCCAAAACAACTATGTTGGTTGAAATATTGAGATAAATGAAGGAAAATCAAAGGTCTTCCATAGAAAAATAGCTGAAGATGGGATGAGACTCTTAATCCTAGAACTCATTGCTCAGACACTATAATCAGTAACATCTTCAGTGAAAAATGTAGTCTGCTTTTATGGTGTGATTTATGGTAGCTCTGTTAAGAAGCTTTCTCATATGATGAATATATAATGAGGATAAAATATGGAGTACACTACATTTTTTGTTATTAAATTGTACTGGCACAAAAGTTGAACTATTCCTAAGATATTATTGAATGCCAAGTGATATGTAAAATCCACAAAGAACATGAAAGGAGAACAACAGCAACCACTCCCAAAACCCAAAGAAATGACAACAAAACCACACACATACGAAGGGCAAACAAACAAACAACAACAACAACAGAAAACAAACTACTAAACCAGAAGACAAGCCCAAAGAAATCAGACAGCAGAGAGGGGGAAAAAACCAAACTCAACATACATTTTTTTTCCTCCAACCAATCTGTTTCAGCTTAGATGTTGCCAAATAACATTTAGATCAGGTTCAGGTTGTTTCACTACATACCATAATAGTATGCAAAATTCATATTCTGGTTTAGTACTTAGACACTTAGAACAAGACTTACTAAAATATTGAATATTAATAGATGACTATTAAAAATTATGTTAATAATTCAATAACAGATTAATTGTTCTGCAGTGTCATCAAAATAATTAATGACTTTTGGACTTGATACTTCAAGTAACAAGTGTTAGATTAACTTTGAGAGACAGAACTATTTATGCATGATGCCAACTGTTTTTTCAGAATTAAGCACCTGGGTTGGAATTCAGTTCTAGTTCCTTTGCCCACTCAAAACCAACAAAGTTTTAGGAGGCTGGAAACTGCTGGCTTGCCTATTTGGTTTTGAAGTACTAGTGATATCCTTATGTACAGCAGGGGACGAGCCTGTTTTTCATTGTAGGCTTCCAGACTTGTTACTAGCTTAACAGATGGAGTACAAAACTATGGATATTGTTCTCTTTCAAGTCATTTCTATGATGTCTGAAGGCAAAATCTGCTGCTGGTGTTTGGCTAATCTCCTTTCTGATATATAATGTCCATATTGATTGGGAGGGCTAACTATAAATCCACCCCAATAAAATCTTTTGAAAAAACAGGTCACATTTGATGCACTTTGAGGCCTTTCAAGGGCACATCTTCAAATTAAATTTTGCCTACAAGGACACAGAATTTTACTGTCACTTTGTACTCCATAAATATTCATTATTTTCAGTTACTTTCCATCTCCCATCTTTTAATTTTAGAGAATTCACGCATTCACACAGAGATGTCTATTAGTATGCAGGAAGTAGCAGCAACAACAACAGTTTTTCACTGTATTACCTAATTGAAAATATGACTAATAATTTCTAAATACAAGTATCCAACTAATGGCAAACAGGCTGAAACATTAACATTCATGGTTCCCATTTGCAGAGGCAAACCACATTATTGAGCAAACTGTGTTACTTGTAGCATTTTGTGTCATTGTTAAATGCCAAAAGAAAATCCAAAGAAAATTATTATGCCAGAAAAGACATAGGCAAACAATTCTTCAGTCAGATACCAGACTGAACTTAAAAATTTAAGAGTTAATTTCTCAAAAAAACACCATACCTTTACTAAAATAGTGTCTTTCTGAATTGAATGACAAGAAGAATGGCCTCTTCCTTTTCATTAATTCTAATATTCTAAGGGCACATAATTCATGAGTAACAATTAACTTGCAGTTCTTCATTCATGTTGCCAGATGTATCAAACAGTGTGCAATTTAAAATTCTTAGATAGGCAGAAATTGTCCAAAATAAACAGTACCAGTATAGAATTTTTCAATTTAAAAGACTAAAAGTAACAACAAAATCCCTTTGTTTCCCTATAGCAAATTCCCATGATAAATACCCAAACAGAAATAAAGGATGGTATCATACAACCAATAAAAATCTAAGGGCAAACAATTTGTTTTAAGGTATGCCTTATGTGGGTATGCCATATGTGGATATGAATGACACAATTTTGCTATGAAATAAAACTGTTTTGCACACATCTTCAATATCCTCTGCTTACTGTATACTTCCCTCCTTCCTCTCTCTGCTGTTTTAATTATGCACACAAACACGCAGGTTCAGGCAACACATAATAAATTTTCTCCATATCTCAAAGAAAAAAAAAAACCAACAAACATTGTAACCAACACAGTGAGATGCTGTTTGCTCCGCTGCCATTTTTAGGGTCTGAAGTCCCAAAGCAAAACCTCTACCTCCTCATGAGAAAGATCTGCTAAGTCAATAGCATCACAAGAAGACATTTATTAGTTTCCTTAATTATATTTTTCTTCAATTACTTGTTAGTTTGGTTTTTTTCTTGAAATTACTACCACCAGCTGATCCTTACCACACACAACTGTTTCAGATATTCCTGTCGATTTTCACTTCTGTTATTCTGCTAAATTTAGACTATTCTAGAGCCTTGAGTTACTGGGCTAATGATTCATGTGGATGGCAGAGACGTGGTGGGCTCACCACCCTAGGGTACTGTTATGGATGGATATCAGTTCTTTGGGAAGGATGGACTGGGAATTTCCCTGAGCATGTAAGAGCAGCAAAACTGTTGTGTCTGCCTGGGGACTGATGATGCGTCAGTGTTGCTACAGCAGAAGACCTCAGAGTCCTCATAGACAGCAAACTTAACGTGAGCCAGAAATATGACCCTGTGGTGAAAAAAAGCCAGCAGAATCCTGGGGTGCATTAGGCAAAACATCACAAGCAGAGGGATGTGATCCCTCCCCAGTGCTCATCCCTGATGAGATACATTCACTGTGCCAATTCCTGTTCTGAGTTCCTCAGTGCAACAGAAGCAAAGACATACTGGAGTATATGCTACAACTAGCCAAGAAATTGATTAAGCAACTCATGTAACTTTCATATGAGGACAGTCTGAGAGGGCTGAGACTGTTCAGCATGGAGAAGAGAAAGTTCAGGGGGAATCACATTGGTACATGTAAAGGCAAAAATGCCAGGCTCTGCTTAGTGGTTCACAAAAACGAAGAGAGGCCATTAGTACACACTGGAATTCAGCAAATTCCACATAAACCCTAGAAAAAAGCCCCACGCCTTTATTCCTGTGAAGGTGATGAAATAGACACAGGTTGTCCATAGAGGTTAGAGAGTTCCTCTCCTCGGAAATATTCAGAAGCCAGATGGGCATAGTCCTGAACAACCCTTTTTAGGTGCCTTAGGGCAGAGGGGTTGAACTAGACTCTTTCAGACACCCCTTCCTACCTCACCTGTTTTGAAACTCTGCAATAAGTTCAGACAGAGAGCCACAGAATAAAAACTATTCTAAACAATCTGAGACCTGGGTAAGTATCAAACTCACCTATTTCCATGTTGCACTGCATCATTTATACTCATTTTGAGGTGTCAAACAGCAAGGAATATCAGTGCTCTTTAAACAATGCATCCAAACATCCTAGTCCTAAACATTTATGAACGTGAAAGAACATGCTGTTACTGTCCTTACTTTTCAACATCACAAAACTGACATTAAATATGTCATTCTGAACAATTACTAATAAAGTGTATAATTTATATATAATTAATTCTGCTCTGTTCAACGTTTCTGTTACTTCTAAAGGGCAATATACAATTATTTTCTAAGTTTAGCTTGGCAAGCTAAATAAGACTGTCTAAATATTTGTCAACCCTACACTTGCATATTCATTTATTCCAGTCTCAGTAAGAGAGATTACATATATCACCATGACAAAAATTAGATATAGTAACCTGAAAATAACATCAGCTTGTAGTAATCAGTCACAAGAGGAATGTTCCCATATCACTGAGTTCCCTGTGAAGCCATTAAGCTCTGTTGAGAAAAGTCAATTCATAGCACAGGCAATTTGCAGCTAAATTTAGAATAAAGTGTAAAAAGCAAACAAAAATCCCAGTCACCCACAGACAGAACAATGAAGCTCATCAATGAAGACTACAAGAATCTTGACACTCATCTAAGTAAACAAATAAACCAGGGCACTGCTTAGTATCAAAAGCATATTCATTTGTATCCTTTTGTGAATATTTTTCCTTACAGAACACAGACATCCACATTTGAACTTTTTGCATAAAGTAAAATGCTCTCTCTCAAATAAGTAAACATTTCTTATGAAATCTGATCAGGGAAATGCAAGATTTCTAGACTAAGTCAAAATTCAAACAAGGGGGTTCTAATATGGCATCAAATTGTGCCAGGGGAGGTTCAGGTTGGATATTAGGAAAAATTTCTTCACATGAAGAGTTATCAAGCATTGGAACAGGCTGCCCAGAGAAAAGGAAGAGTCACCATGCCTGGAGGTATTTAAAAGATGCATGGATGTGGTACTTAATGATATGACTTAGAGTTAGTGGCTTAGCAATTGTGGTGGGATTGCAAGCCCTAGGTGAGCAGCTGGCCTTGATTTCAAAGGTCTCTTCCAACCTCAACAACTTTATGATTCTATGATTTGTTACTAAGCTGCTGTCTCAAAACAGGAATTTTAATATGCCGTAGAAAAGTTATTTCTTTTCACAGCATAGTATATGAACATTTGTTGTTGGAGTTATTTAATTTTGTGAAGGTGACTGTAACTGATAAAAAATGAATTATACTTCCTAGCTAATAAAAAGGCTACATTTTTCCCTACTAGAATAAACCAACATATTAAGGATCTTCAGAGAGAGTTGAAAAGATTAGCATAAGATCATAAAAGTTAGTACACTTTTTCATTCAAAATCTTAATAATTAGTAAAAAATGAGTCAAGTAATTAGAATAGATTTCTTTTTTGCAATGTATTTAGAATTTTTCATTTTTTCCGTTAAAACTGTTCCACATTTCCTTTTGCTTAATGAATCAAGTCAGCCTAAGGACTCATTCTGGAACACCAAAAGAAGCTGGCAATCAGTTTCAAGTAGGTTGCCAGTAATTGACACTGTAGCTCTAAATCTTCACAACTAAACACAGAAAAGTAATGCTTATGAAATACTGAAATGTTTAAGCTCACCATACATCAAAAAATTGCAAGGTTTTTCCTGACTTTCAAGACAGTTTGCAAAAATAGTAAGTTTTTTTGGATAAATTGACTGGGTTTGTGCAAGTGGTATAGTAACAAACTGAATACACATCACCCACTTACGAAAGCAAGCTAAGAGCACATGATGGCAACCAGATGCAGCAATAAAAGCATGAAATCCCATGCTAAGGAGAGGTATTTCTATTTTGATGCACAGAATACCATTCTTTTGCCGACTGACTATGTTCCCATGGGCTGCAAAACACTTCAAGTGCCTCTGTGACTCAGTGGGAGAGATGTGAATGCACACCAGCAAATCATCTGAACAAGGAACACATTTCAAGGGAGGCTGTGTAGCATTTAATGTCCTGAAGAGAACTTCAAGTGTGAGTGAGTCTGAATGAGTGATCAAAAAACCCATCCCATCAATGGAATTGAGCCAGCATGACCAGTAAAATAGTAGGCAAAGGTAGACAGCAAGATTTCAACTGTTTTTCTAGACAGTTTTTGCAAAACACATCTCAGGTCTGTCAGTGTCCATCCAGCAACTGGTTGCCAAGCCTACAAAGGGTTTTTTGGAGTCCACACTTATTTTCAGAAACAGGGAGTATAAATTTGACCTTTTTGAAAAAAATACTTCAAGCAATTGCATTTCCATATTACATAATTTCCATATTATGAACAAGACCTTAGACTACTCTCTCTACTACTAGCAGTAGCAATTAAGACTGACCTTGTTAGTTAGCTTAGGAAAGTACAGCAAAGTCCAATTATCATTACCTTTTTCCCCCTAACAATCTTTTCTGGAAAGGCATTCAAGGAAAGAACAAGATGGAAGAGCATGGTGTACTGATCAAGATTAAATTTAGGTGTCCATGTCTTGGTTAATTGCCCTTGTTATTTAATTGTTTCTCTGCCTTGAAAAAAGTACATACTGCTCCTTCCCATTGAGGTAGTTTTACATATACAGGACTTCACCCCCAGAGATCCTTACCCAAGGTATAAAAGAGAAGTGTGTGATGGTGTTCATTAAGGGATAAGAGTAGGTCAGCAATAACAATGCATTTTGTATTCCTGTCAGTACTGCATATTTAAACCTCAGGGAAGAACTGTCATGGTCTACATGTCCAACTGCAAAAGCTGGCCTCCTCCAGCTATGTTTTGAATAACTGTCACAGAAGAGGAAAAGCTTCTTCTTCAGAGCCTTGAGGTTTCAGACTGTTTAGTCTATCGTGATGGTAAAAAATTCTAAGGAGATATTTTATGTGAAACATTTTAAAAGTTATGCCTACATGATTTTGCATAAATGTAATTCCATTTTCATCTTTGTGTCAGCAGAACTCAATGCCAAATCACACATTTCAAAGAAACCTTCAGCTATCTGAAGAGGGAAAAAAATATCAAAGATATGACCTTTAAAAAAAGGTTAAATTTATGGGTTTTGTTAAAATTTAATGCACTTGCTCTTGTTGAACTTCATGAGGTTCACCTAGGCCTACCTCGCCAGCTTGGTCAGGTCCATCTGGATGATGTCCCATCTGCCTGATTTACCACTCAGCTTGGTGTTATCTGCAAACTTGCTGGTGGTGCAGTCTATCCCACTCTCTATGTCATTGACAAAAATATTAGAGGACGGGTCTCAGTACAGGCTCCTGAGGTACATCACTTATCACTGCTCTCCATCTGGACTTCAAGCCATTGAGCACTATCAATATTTTTGCAACTTGGCAAGTAGGATGTTGTGGAGGACTGTGTCAAAGGCCTTGCAGAAGTCCATATTGCTATAACCACTTCCCTGGGGAGCCTGTGACTAATCATGCTCTCAGTGATAAGTCTTTGCCTAATGTCTGGCCTGAATTTCCTCTGGCCAAATTTGTTTTTTAAAAAATAAAACCCACCATAACACACACAAAAAAAAAACCCCAAAACCAACAAACCCAATAAACCAACAACCAAACAAACAAAACCACCGAAAAAAAAACATCAAAAATACCCCAAAAGTATTTTACTTACATTTCATTACCACAAGTAAGATGCACATAGAAACACAGTAATACACAAACTGTTTGCAAATTGACCTTTCCACCCTATGGCTGCCTCAACATACAAACTCTTGCAAGTATGGAGTCTTGTTTTGCCTAAACCAAATCACAAAGGAAGCTATTGTTACACAAACCATAAAGGAGAACAGCACCTTTACATCCACGTTTCCTGATGGTTTTCATAGAGCAAATTGTCTGCCGCTACTAAATGTATGTGAAGATACATCTTACTGAGAAGTAGGACCAAAGCTCTAAAATAGTTAAGCCCAGGTTAAAAAAAAAAGTCTTAAAAACCTAGCTAAAATGCTCAGCTTTAATCTGAACAGGTTGCTCATTTATACAGTGAAATACATAGAAGCTGACTAATAACACTGCAAATTCCCATTAGGACATATTGATAAATGCATACTTCTTTTAAAACAACAGTGCATGTGGAAGCCACTGGAATCACCTGCAACACACTATTACAAATTAAAGCAGACTTATTGAAAGTTGCAAGCAGCCACATCTGGAAGCTAATGTATGAGCTATCCACAGTCAGAATTTGCCTGCCTTCCCACTCCTTATTCAATGATAGCCATATAAAGAAAAAAAAAAAGAAAAGAAAAACAAACATTTTGCTTCTAGTGTGACACTATCTGCAATGATCATTACCACACACCTCAATGGAAAAACAATATTCTAAGCAAAACCTTCAATATCTATATAAATAAACAAAAATGACCAAGCATACATCCTTCATCTCTCTGGTTTCTCTAGACAGTTGTTGAGATTTTTTATAGCACAGTCACTGAGCAAGGTGTGAATCACACCTATTTCAACAGCGCTGGAAGCATCTAAGGCAAGTTAGGAAAGGCTGTACCAGCCTGAAGAATAACCAACTTACCAGTCTGTATGACTTGCCTATATACCCAGCTACAGCTTAAGAGCATGTTAGATGTAAATAACATGGGTCAGAAAGTAGCATAAACACATGAAGGAGGAATATAACTGAGAAGTAAAAGGATTCTAGATAAAAATTCATGAAGTAAAGAGCTACCAAGCGAAGGAATTTAAATGAAATTGTCAATGACTGGTGGACCACACAAAATCATTACCTGCTGTTTGTAAGTCTGAATTGAGTCTCTGCTTAATTGATAATATGACCAATGAGTGGAATGCCTATTAAAATGAAAGTGGCAGATTCTAGGACAGAGAATAGCTCAATTGCTAAGAGGAAAAAAAAAGGGTAGAAAAAAAGCAGTGAACTTGCTGCACTAAATAATGACTACAGATAATTTGCAGGAAGAGCTTTTGAATGTACTACTTATACCTACAATACAGCAATAGGCAGAAAAGGCAGAGTCTATACGTGCACAGGTAAATTCAGCCAATTCACATGACAGAAATTAAGCCAACCAGAATTTGAGAATGAGACATTAAGCTTCTGTTAATCCAAAGAGCAAAATTTACTTTTGAGTGGGGCCACACAGTGGTACAATTAGTTTGCTGTGACACACATAAAACCATGATTGCCTTTTTTTTTTTACATCAAGAATAATTTCAAACTCAAGAACTTCCATTCCCTCCCCACCATCTCTCCTTAAACTTATTCTTATTAGGAAAAGCAGCTATCCTTTCACCTTCCATTGTCAGCATTTTCCATGTCAATGTCTATCAACA
This sequence comes from Tricholaema leucomelas, assembly GCA_013400475.1. NCBI lineage: Eukaryota > Metazoa > Chordata > Aves > Piciformes > Lybiidae > Tricholaema lacrymosa > Tricholaema leucomelas. The sequence continues at coordinate 180,050 of WAAF01009756.1, read as the reverse complement.
CCCATCAATACCTCATTCCTAGTTCAATGAGGTTGAGTACCTGCATTTCAGCCTTTTAATTCACAGCTTATTCATGTGTCAGAAATTAACATTAAATTTACATTGCTTACCAATAATAAAATAAACTATAAGTGATATAATGTAAATTGAAAGATTGGTGCAAGAGAAAGCTCCTTAAAAAAAAGCAGCAGTGACCTGAGTTGTCTACAGACAGTTAATACTCACTCACAGGAGTGAGATATCAACAAAATGTATTTTACACTTTGTTATAAACTTCCACTTACATTATTTCATGACAAAGCTTCATTATGAAGCTATAAGGCAAAAGTAAAAGCAACCTATAAAGTAATCAACAAAAGGAGAGCAGTAAGGTTAGCGGAATTTATCAGCTTTAGTATAGTTCCGAGTATGTTTAATAGGGACACGATACTGACTTCAACATATGGGTTTAAACTGAAAGAGAGAAGATTTAGACTGGATGTTAGGAGGAAGTTCTTTACAGTGAGGGTGGCGAGACACTGGAATGGGTTGCCCAGGGAGGTTGTGGATGCTTCCTGGAGGTGTTTAAGGCCAGGCTGGATGAGGCCTTGAGCAACCTGCTCTAGTGGGAGGTGTCCCTGCCTATGGCAGGGGGTTGGAGCTGGATGATCCTTGAGGTCCCTTCCAACCTAAACCATTCTATGATTCTTTCTTTTTTCTTTTTTTTTTTTTTTTCTTTTTTTTTAATGTTACTATTAGCAAAATGAAACAAGCAAACAAAAATATAACTGGTTAAAAGCTATTTTTTTCTCTGGAATCACTAATACATAAGTCCAAATTCTATTTCATTACACTCAAAGGTTTTGCTCAGTGTTCATTACAGTGCTGTACCAGATCTATAGATGTGCTACCTCTGAGCATCGTTGTACTTCAGACCACATACCACATTTAAACAAAGTACACATGTAAAGAGAGACAACATCTTTGAGTTAGACTGAAATGATGAATTGGTAGAATGCAACAAGTAGTTTAGCCATTTCCAGAACTCTATTCTGGAAACAAGATTATTATTTGTTTCTTTTCTTTTGTTCAAACTGCTTTCAGTGGCCAAAAAGTCTGAACCCATAAACACCAGGGCTTAGCACCGTGACTATACTTAACATAGAACAGTTTATTTAATCTTTTTAGTTCTGTTACCAAATAATGTTGTCAGAGAAATGAAATTATACTGTCACAAAAAACAACTGTTGGCATTAAGTTGGTGAAGTCACAAGTATCAACCAGTATGCTTCATCGTGAATACCCATAGTTTTCACTATGCTGCATAGTAAAAAGGCTCTGGACACACTTGGAGTCAAAAACAGGTTGGTGCCCAAAAAAGAAAAAAGGAACATGAAAGGTCATGTTGAATAAAAACATGTGTCATGTAGTATCCAGATCTTAGCCCCGATCCAGGAAATGTCACATCAAATCAAATAACAAGATGTCTCCATTGCAAGGTCCTGTGTCCCATTGCACTTTGTAAGTAGTTGTCTACAGACCTGCATAATTGCTCATAATACACTTTCTACAAGAGACGCACAACTACTTTGTCACCACTAGCTGCTTTATAAGTCTTATTCTCAACATCAGCCTTCCAAGTTTACATCAAAAGCAACACCCAACAACAGCATGGCTTAAAGTTTTTTCATTTGGAAGACTAAGAATCTCTGTATTTTTTCTAATTCTCCTCCTTTTGGATTGCTTTCAACTATTCTCTGCTGTGCTGGAAGACATCTATTTCAACTGAATCCCCTTAACTGAGCAGAAAATCATGTTAAGTGTCTGCTGTTACTGAACTTTATGTACTGGATCCATCTAATCAAAATTTAATGATTTTAAAATAGAGTGCCCACTGTAAGTTAGTCAAATAGTGGAAAAATACTGGAATTTCTCAGTTCATTGATTTTTCACAGCCATATGCTCTCTATGGTAACTTAACTTTATTGAAAAAGTGCTTTTCCCTCCTTCCACAATTACAGTCTAAATCAGGAGATTTGACAAACTAGCAAAAATGTTAACCATTTTATGTCTGTGAAGATTAATTCTTATGTATAGTACTTATAACAGCTATTCACAGCAACATCTTATTGAGTGGAAAAAGTGAAATTTTCAAGATGACAGATGCTTGGAGCAACAGTGGATGTGTGGAAATAAATCTGAGCAAATAAGTGTAATTAAACATAGTAAATAACTTTTCCTATAGTAAATCTCTTAAAACAAGGATTTTTCCTGGCAAAGAAAATATAAGCAAGCATGGGTTTTTTAATACACACATACACACACACCCCCCTTTATTAACCTGTTTAGATTTGGTGTTTCCCACAGAACATGACAGCTTATTCAGAAACATAATTGTTAAATGTCCAGTGTTGTATATTTGATGCACAAAGAATACATAATTTCCAGCAATTGTTTTAAAGTGTTAAAGGGAAGTGGCCCCAAGATATCATTTACATTGATGAGAACACCTCACACACTTCTGAACAGCTTCTATTGTCAATGTCACGCTGAACTCATTGCCTCAGAGCAATACCTTTCCATATCATGCTGTGACGGGTTACAGAATCATAGGACTGTTTTGATTGCAAAAGACCTCTAAGACCATTGGATGCAGTCATTAACCTAACACCACCATGGCCATTAAACCATGTCCTGAAGTACCATGTCCACATGTTTTTTTAACACCTCCAGGAATGGTACCTCTACTACCTTCCTGGGTAACCTATTCCAATGGTGGACCACTATTTCAGTAAATTTTCCTAACATCCACTCTAAGTCTCCCTTGGCACAATCTAAGGCTGTCTCTTTCCATTCTATCCCTTGTAAGGGAGAACTGGAGAAATGCAGTAGTGACTACAGCTCTGGTGACTATGTTTACAGATTTAAGGTTTTTAACAATCTGTCTCTTAGTTATGCTTATCTCTTTCACCTCAGGCGAAGGGACACTTTCTAAAGTAGTAAAAGGTGGTTGCCTTTAGGGTTGCCTTCATAGTGAACAGAGAACATACATTTATGGTATGGTACAAAACAAATGTTTGGGAATTAAGTCCTCCCTGGAAACATGTTTAAGGTTCACATTGTAATTTGTCTTGGCATTCTGTTACCCATTTAAAAATGTAGCCGCCTTTCGATAGGACACGTGTAAGACTCTGTCAATTCTGGGCTTGTCATCTCAATACCAGATGTAGGATACTTCAGAGCAGTTGCTTGTTGGGTGGACAGACCCAACTCATGCTCATCATTGCTAATAACTCCATGTGTGATGATGCTATGGTCTTTGCATATCTGACACAACATGAAAACATTTTTTCCCCTTGTGCAGACACAAATCTATCTTCATCTTGCAACAACCTACCAGCAACAATATGTGCCCACCTGGCCGAAATGTTCAATAAACTCCCACAAGGTTTACAGCTCAGCAGCTCCAGTAGCTGCAGCTCATTTCAAATGCTACAACATGCTATCCCAGCGATTTGAACAACTGATTTGCTATGCAGGCCTACACACTTCTTTTTTAATATAATCTAAAGTACTTCAATTGGGCTAATCAGGTACTACCTTATGAGTAGTTATCATAGGTAAAATAGATGATTTTTTGTTTTTTAAGTCTTCATTATCTTAGGTCATTAGGTATTTTCAAGTCCTACATTAAGCACACAATCACACTTATCCACATAGGTAAAATTGTCTGTTATCCATACTGATTACAAATGAATGCATTTTTCAAGACATGACAATCAAAAGGACAAACAAGCAACTAAGTCATAAAACCTACACCAAATGAACTTATCTTACATAAAGCATAAAACCAGCCTTTTTATATCATCAGCCATTTCTAGGCAGGATGTTTCCCAGATTCCATCTGCTAAATGTAGTGCCATGCATCCTTGAAGCAAGCCAGTCTTCAGCTGTGTCCACCATTTTGCACTGTTCCTGTCTGGGATTCCTCATGTGCCCTAACAAAGGGCAAAGACAACTGTTGGAATCTTCATGACTCAGAACAAACCAGGAAGGACTGGCCTTCCAGTATTTGAAGGGAGCCTACAGGAAAGCTGGGGAGGGACTATTTACACGGTCTAGTAATGTTAGGACGAGGGGGAATGGGTTTAAGCTGGAAGAGGGGAGATTTAGACTGGATGTTAGGAGGAAGTTCTTTACAGTGAGGGTGGTAAGGCACTGGAATGGGTTGCCCAGGGAGGTTGTGGATGCTTCCTCCCTGGAGGTGTTTAAGGTCAGGCTGGATGAGGCCTTGGGCGAGCCGCTCTAGTGGGAGGTGTCCCTGCCTGTGGCAGGGGGTTGGAGCTGGATGATCCTTGAGGTCCCTTCCAACCTAAACCATTCTATGATTCTATGATTCTATGATTCTAAGAAAACTATGCAAAGATAGTGTTTTTCAATTTTAAGCAAAAGAGGAAAGCCAATGATTCAAAACAGGTTCTCAACTCTGTTTTAGTGTGAGGAGGAAGGCTATATACTAAGAAAACTTGAAACTAACAGCAAAGACAAAACCAGAAAGTATTGAGTCCTTTAATCTTTAATGCAACAGTGGTCTTGGGTGCTGCAAAGTACCCTGCATGTTTCCTGGTAACTTGGCACAAGTGCTGAAATTACACACATGGGTGCCATCTTACAAGTACTTTTATATGAAACAAAGATGAGACAAATTGGACCTTGGAGAGTTGAGCAGAACAGTCACTAAATGTATTGGAAATCAATGCCAGTATCTAACGCTCTACTTCCATACAATTGCTCCAAATATCTGTCTGACTTCGAAGATAAAAAGACAGTCATACTTTGATTGGGCTATTAACACAGATAAAGGTTCCCAAAACTACATGGATTATCTTTTCTACAGTACCACAGTATGTTTGTTAGAAGTCAATAGTCTCAATTAGATATTGAGATATTAAATATTAAGTGAACCATAGCTTGTCATCTTAGCTACAATAACATAAATAAAAAATATAAATATATGTAGAAGCAACCCACAAAAGCTACAAGCAAAATGGAAAGAATAAGGGATTAGTTAGCAGAAGTGTGAGGCTTACTCCAACCTCATTTGATCTGACAGCAATTCTTCTGCACTTGCAAGAACAGAGCTAAAAGGTCCATTTGTTCTCAACATTTGCTGAAGAGTACATTGCACAAGAGGAAAAAATAGTCTCAGAAGAATTTATAATTTCAACCTGCAGAGAATTCTCCCTAATACATTTAGGTGTGGGTTGGTCCAGAAGTGTGTGTTTTTCATTGTACTATTTATATTCTGGACAGTACTTTTGCATTAACTTAGAGAACATTAATGATTATTTTTGTTAGTTTGATTTGTACGGGCTGTAACTAAGAACGAGCCAGGATGATGAAGGTTTACTTTGCACAAAGAACATATAGTTTCATGTTATTTCTTACTATTGGTGTTAGTAAAAACACGAATTACCATTTTGTACAAGGCTTGCATCATCAGAATGGCCTTTTTAGTGTTTTTTGTTGTTGTTTGGGATTTTTTTGTGTTTTGATTTTTTTCCCCCTAGTCATACTCAGAGCCATTTTACATTTGATCTGGGTGTGTATTCATATGATACACCAGAGTTCATAATTCTGAGTTTTATATGTGAAACCATAAGCCCATAGGCTGCAACTAGTCTAGAACAATACAGCACAAGCATGTCATTCACATTTGATCATTTACATAATTTAAAATAACTAAAAACTCATACAGATTTGCACACTACTTTTCTTCTCCAGTAATACCCATAGTACAGTATTAACACATTTTTATAAAAGCTTTTAATACCTCAATGGTAAAACTAAGGCAATTTAATTGGAAAAATATTACTCATTTATTGAACATACTTCCAATTCTGGGAAAGAGATGATATATGTAAACAGAGCAAAAATGAATGTTTGTATGGATTTTGAAAAGAGAGCAAGCCTCCACTTGATACCAGAAGGCCATTGCTACTCAACACTCCCGACATTTACCACTAACATAAGCTACAGCTTTCTATTTGATTTCATGTAATTAGAAAATACCCATAGATGAAAAAGTGTAATCTAATACTGTATGTTCAACAAAATACATGTAACAAAAATCCCCTCTCAAGCCTTTAATAGATTTACTTCCCTAATACATAAATATATTAGATTAAAAAATAAACCCAAATGTCACAGACCTTTAAATTTTAGTTTTTAATTCTAACATAAAATTGATCTTTTAATTTCTAAAGCAAGAATTTTCAAGAAATGGAAAATAAATGTCTTTTTTTTCCCTGCAAAACATGTCTTAAGAATTCATAGAATCAACCAGGTTGGAAAAGACCTCCAAGCTCATCCAGTCCAACCTAGCACCCAGCCCTGGCCAATCAGCCAGACCATGGCACTAAGTGCCTCATCCAGGTTTTGCTTGAACACCTCCAGGGACAGCAACTCCACCACCTCCCTGGGCAGCCCATTCCAATGGCAAATCCCTCTCTCTGTGAAGAACTTCCTCCTAACATCCAGCCTATACCTCCCCAGCACAACTTGAGACTGTGTCCCCTCCTTGTGTTGTTGGTTGCCTGTCAGAAGAGTCCAAACCCCACCTGGCTACAACCTCCCTTCAGGTAGTTGTAGACAGCAATGAGTTGTAGACACCCTGAACCTCCTCTTCTCCAAGATAAACACCCTCAGGTCTCTCAACCTCTCCTCACAGGACTGTGCTCCAGGTGCCTCACCAGCTTCATAGTCCTTCTCTGGACATGTTCCAGTATCTCAACATCTCTCTTGAGTTGAGGAGCCCAGAACTGGACAGAGGACTCAAGGTGTAGCCTGACCAGTGTTGAATACAGGGGAAGAATAACCTCCCTCCTCCTACTGGCCACACTGTTCCTGATACAGGCCAGGATGCCATTGGCTCTCTTGGCCACCTGGGCACACTGCTGGCTCATCTTCAGCCTACTACCTACCAGTACCCCCATCCCTTTCTGCCTGGCCACTCTTGAGCCACTCTGTCCCCAGCCTGTAGAACTGCTTGGGGTTGTTGTGGCCAAAGTGTAGAACCCTGCACTTAGCCTTGTTAAATCTCATCCCACTGGCCTCTGCCCACCCATCCAGCCTGTCAAGGTCCCTCTGCAGGGCTCTCCTACACTCCTATTGTACTATATTAATTTTATGAGTTCAACAAATTGGTTGTCTTAAAACGATGGGTCATCTCAATGAACTAAAAGTAGGCAGAGTAGATGGCACAGATTAACTTTCACTTGCCAAGTTATTTTGGAACCTGTATCTGTGAAAACAGTTTTCCTTAAGAAACAGTCTGTATGCTGTGTGTGGCACACACACAGACAGAGCTGACTGTCTTCCAGCACGCGCTTTTGTACATACAGACTTGCATACTCATCGCAACTCTTCTGTGATACCAGGCAAGCAAAGGCCAATTCGGGGGAAAAAACCTGAGACATTGTATCTACAACTGAACTATGGGACTTAACCAAATAAGGTTCAGTTGTCACTGCTGATTCAACTGTCAAATAAAAGGCAGCCTATTTGGTGAAGTAAGCTGACTTTGCCAAAAGCAAGAGCAAACAATGGACAGGGGTTCATTGTCTGTTTAAAAATAGCATAGTCACTTATAAGGACAGATTCTAAATAGCATTATTTTATAGACTGTTTAGTCAAAGGCAAAGTAGTACCCTACTTTCAGATACAGAATTGAGGTCCAAATATTACATATGCTTCCAAAAAAAGAGAAAATACAGAATTGGCCTCTGACAGGTTATTTAATCACACACTTGACAAAGAAAGCAAGCACAGTAGGAATCACAAATCATCTGTTATTAGAAATACTCAAAGTAACTTCAAATGCTAAACCTCAATCATATATCCCAATTTAGGCCCTTTTAATCTTGAGTAGCACAGAATCAAGGCTTCACAAAGATAACTTAGGTAATACATTAGTGCGTAGCAATAGACAGCTACTTATCTAACGAGTTTTAGAGTTATGTAGGGTATCGTTTATAAGGACAAAGTATGGCAATTTTGCTGCAGAATAGCAGAGAGGAAACAAACGATTCCACAAACAAAATCTTTATGAGGTTTCAAATTATTGAGTAACTTTTCCAGCATATTAGAAAGTTACTCAGTTACTCTGAGTTATTCAACTTGAAACAGCTTTCAAGTGTCTGGCCTGGTACAGCTTATTTAGCTACTGTAAATGCTTAGAAGCTTTTAGAACATGAGGCTAGAGAACTCATGCTATTGTGGATAATAATTCTTTGGTAAGCAGAACACAAGTTGACTTTTGTTCAGCTTTTGTTATTTGTCAGTTGTGAATTTTAGCACTGTTTGGTATCATCACCAGCTGTGAAGGAAGAAATTGAAAACCAGCTCCGTATCACTCAGAATTTTTCTGAACAGTGGTCTTCCTCCTGACCGGATATTTGACGTTGCTTCTAACCTCTTTGATATTCTGACATACAGTAAATGGGTAAATGCAATGCAGAAAATACATCTGTTATGCAAGCTTTAGTTTCTGATATCAGAAATCTTTTTTTTTTTCCCCAATGTCTATTAAAATTTACTTTCTGAGAACAACGCTTCAAAAAAGATAATTAAATAATATGTATACATATAACACACACACATTGCTTTGTTAAAATACGAGTCTGGAGAAACCAGATTATTTTCTTCTTGGAATTATATCTCCAGAAGCTTTTCAGAAGAATCAGATTTTTCATTGTAGTCAGATTTTCAAACACCAGGCTATGAAGTTACCACTTTTAAAGCCTGTAAGAAAATTCTTTTTTAACAGCAACACCCAGAACCTCATCGGTGTTGAGATCACTAGATCTAGCAGAAATTAATAGGTTGCATTTACCAAGCACTTTGTTTCAAAGACTTCAACATTAGGTGTTCAAGATAGAGCAAGAGTGAGCTAATTAAAATTCAGAGAGTATTTGTGAATTGGGAGAAACATTCTTTAAAGCTAAAATTGGTCTGAAAGATCAATGCCAGCTTTATTTTCACAATGGAAACTCTGAAAAAGAAAGCTTCTAGTTTGAAGTCATGTTAACGCTGCAGTAAAAATTGGGCTTTATGTTTGCTGTTATCAAGTTCATATTCACACTATTTAAATAATACTAAACTTTACAGTTATTCTTTCAATATACTCAGAAAAAGAGTGCCATGGATTTAAACAGTAATTTTAGATTATTAAATAGCATAAGATCAGACTCCGTGAGTACCTGGGATATTTTTAATCTGATCACAGCACAGAAGGCACTGAATTGTCCTCAAGCAGAAGTACCATTATGAGTATTATTGACCTTTAGAGCGATATTTTTACCCCTTTAACCTCTGTTCTCTCTTCAGGTCTTTGTATCTTAGAGATACAACCTACATAATTAGCTGAAACAAACATCTTTACAGATAGAGTAAATCTGTTTTCTACACTTTATGCAGCATACAATTTTACTGAACTTGTTGCAGCTGGAAAAACACAAGTCAGATGTGTCTACCTCTACAATTGTCAGTGGATTTTCCCTTACTGCTTCCATTCACCTATTGTCTGCTGGCAAGGGACGTATTTTACCAATAAATTCTTTTTGCATCAACCTCAGCTAAGGAGGACCCATGAAGGGATCCTCTTCACTGAAGCAGCTAAATTTCAGAAAACTTCAATGGTTCAACTTCATCATCAGAAGTTAGCCTAGGAACACAGCTTGTCTTCAAAATCCAGTTGCAATTTCAGCAATGGGTAAAAAGCATCTTCCAAAGTTGGTGTAGCTTTTGACTTAAACCATACAATAAAAAAAAGTCACTGCAGATGCATTGTTATGTGCTACTCAGCTGATTACAGTCTGTACCAGTAAGTGCTTTAAGTGCTTAGAATAAGCTTTCTGATGAAACAGAAATAAAAGAAAAATTTAACAAACTGACTTTTCAGACACTTAGTGGTTTTGGTGAAAGCAACATCAAAACAGACCTTACAAACTTTTGCAAAGTGTAATGTTGAAAGTTTTTCAAGTGTAGGATGGTTGTATAGATGAATCAATCAGATCACTTTTACACTGCCCTTTTAGCTTTCTATAAGATTCTAGTTATCCATCTATACCATGAATTTGCATGTAGCATTCAATCTGTACTCAGAACAAACTGACTACAGTTCAAAACTCATAAGAAGTGAAAGTTTCATTTTAAACAAAGTGTGAAAGTAATTATAATTTTCTCTTTATTTTGTTCTTGTTTTATTGTCAGATTGGAAAAAACTCTCACTGACTTGAAGAACAGCAATTTTGCTTTTTATGATATTTTCCACTTTTTTTATTTTGACAGCAATGCCTAAATACTTCTCTTACAAAGTAAGAAGTTTTCCCAGAAACCAGAGTCCCCAGGACCTCAACCAGAGTCCCCAGATCATAACCACTCTTCCACCTTCTCCCCAACTCTCTACCTCACCCCAGATTTTGCCTTATGCTCAAAGTAGTTTGGAGGGTTGGCCAGGGAGGTTAGGAAGCAGATGGATTAGTCACACAGACAGCAGATTAGGTTAGAGAGAGAAGTTCAGCCCGAAGCCCAGAGAGAGACTCCCTTACTTATGTTTGTGTTCTTGTTCTTACACATCCCAGCAAGCCTATGACTGAAGTAGACATCACCATTGTTTCCTTTTCACAGCCTATCATCTATTTCTTACCAAAACATCTCAGCTAGGCTCAAACTAGTACAAGTGTTTATTGCTAGGATGAAATAATATAATTGGGAGGAATCAATGCTTAAGCACAAAAAGTCTGTAAATTAAGTAAAAAAAAATCCTTAAATGTTTACAGAGTACATCCCTTTTTGGGACAATAAAGAATGTTTTCTCTCCTATAACAGGCAGCAATGGACTGAAAAGTTTTTTCATCACAGAGTTTGTGGTGCTTTTGACTTTTCTAAACTGTGGTGTTTGTTTCATTTTTTGCCTCCACAAACTATTTTCACTAGTGCAGCACAAAGGACAGTTGTCAGAATGTCTTTATTGTAGGTTATTTCCACTGAAGTCAAAAACATTCTGTTGCATTTAAAAGTTATGGAGGTGCTCTCAGGCTTTGTAGAATGGAGGCATTAAACAGAAACTCAAGAGACTAACAACACCTATTGCTAGAGAACACCAACAGCATCTTTTTAATCCTGGGAGCCTCCATTGGTTTACACAGAAAGAACTTCTGATTCCTCAGTTCTAGGAAGAGTACTTTATAGAAGGAAAGCTGTCTCCACTGTCTCCTTAGTAATACTAAAAATGCTTTAACTCAAAGTTTCACATAGCCCTCCTAATCAATTTAGATAATTTTCCTGGGATTTTTTCATTACATAGATATATATAGATAGATGCACACATGAGAAAATCAGAGAATTAGGTAATTATTTGCACTAAAGAAAAAGCCAAAACACACCAAACCCCACACAAATCCATATTTGTCTACAGCCAGTGTGTATTTTTAAATGATCACTGAGGTATGAAATTAACAATTGAACCAGTAAATGGGAATTTTTATCTTCTTAGCTTCAAAACTATTTCTTGTAAAGCTTTATCAATAGAACAAATGAAAATAGTGGAGTACTACAATGGGAAAAAAGAGGCTAAAGGTCCTTTAGCAACATTCAAAAGCAGTGATTAGCAAGGAGAAATGACATTAGACTTCCTTTAGTTTAGCAGCAATTGGCTCCTTTAGATTTCCTGAGAACAGGTCCTATAATAAAAGTTTTTCTGGCAGTGGTAGAGCTTCTACCAATAATGCTTTATAAGCAAGATGTTTTTCTGTATCTGGGCCCCATAAAAAGGAGAGCAACCACCAAATAAAACCCCAAACAAAAAAAAAAGAAAAAAAAAAAGTGTGAAAAAACAATCCTTAAGAACAACTATTTTGTGTGTTTTTAGGAAAGAGCAAACTGACTCCTGTTGTTCAAAATAACCATATCTTTAGTTTGGTTAGAAGATTATTTTTTTTTAGTGTGATGACAAGTATGTTCATAGCAGATGCACTTCCATTTAAAAATGCACTTAAATGAAACCCCACAAAACTAATCCCTCCACAACTTTTGTGTCTTGTAGCCATTATCCTGCCCTTCTGGCAATATCTGCAAAAACCAACTTTTATACTACCACAACTCTGTTAGATTTCAGACTCTAATATGAATAAAACTGTATCATCGGCCTTTGTCCTAATACTGTGGCTCCTTCTGTAGCATCATGAAAAGGTCAGAACCTAACCTACACACACGAGAGGTGGCAGCTAGCTGAAACTCACCAGAAAGACACCAGCAGCACCAGGTTAAAATCTCTCATTTCCTTTTAAAATGTAGTTTTATCAAATCTGCACCACACAAAAGCATACTGCACAGCCTCTTTCACATTTGAGACATGTAGCTTTCTGCAAATGGTGCTTTATGCATCAGAAACTGCAAGAGGAAAAAGTAATTCTTCAAATACTGGAATATTTATTGGACTTTTGTCCCTGTAAGGTAGCTGTCATTCAGCTACACTAGGATTGCAGATATATGGTTCAAATGCACCAGAGCTTGCCTTGGGTATTTGTTAGACTGTCCTGATTATATCAACAACGTGTCTTTAGCACTGCCATTTAACTATATGCCTGTGGTCCTAATCATGATGCAAAAAGGTCTTTCATTTCATTCCCAGATGAAAAAAACAGAAGACAAGCTAATTTACCTCTAGCTGATATTATGGTAGAGCTCCCTTTGTTAATGACTACAAATCTCAAACTTTATTTAGCCTTGTAAAGGCTAATCTAGACCAGACAGCTGCTTTAATCTGTCCTCTTCAAATGTGAGAGTTTCCATTATCAGACTTCAGGTTAGGACTATGAATGTCAGGGTCACCTTACCTCAAACACAACCTTTGTGGGATTGTCAGAGCAATATTCTGACGGTGCTTGGCTGATCCGTTTCATCAGAAGACTCAGTGACATATACGTTAGGTAACAGTATGTTCCTTTAATAGCTGCTGTAATGTTAGGACACTCTCTTTTTATTACATCAGCCTATTTTAAGGCATTATTTCCACTTGAAACAATGTGTACAAAGACTATACTTGCCTAAAGTCATATGAATATATTATCTTGTGGCAGTATTAAGATAAATGTATGGCACCTTTTTGAGCCATATTCTTTGCAATGAAACTATATAAACAAGAGCTGCAAGATATTTGCTTTGAAAAGCTCAGGATCTGCAGCAGTCTAGGAGGAATTACATGGAAAAATTAGAGAAAAGAGTTGGATTTGAAGGGGGAGAAAAAGGAGAGCAGAGGAAATAGAAGTGTAAAAGCAGTAAGTTCTTTAGAGACAGTAAAGCTAATTAAATTCTGAATAAACCCCAAAGTCTTTCTGAATAAAAAACTTTATAGAAAATCTTTCATGTAAGATTGCTACCAAACGGAGAAGCATAAACAGAGATCATTGCTACCAGATGCTAAGATACAGAGGACTCTCCATTTCTCATGCCACTTGTTTTGGAGAAGCAAAAATAGCAGCCCCTGAATACTATAAACACAGGCAGAACAAGAGCATGGAGGCATGCGTGATGCCACTAATGATGGATGACTTGAGTTCTGAAATGGCCCAAAGAGTTCAGATTTCTCTCTTAAAGCTTTGCAATGTGCATGAGTTTCCCAGACTACAGAGCAAGAGCGCTTCCACTGCTCCACAGAGGCTCTGAGCACTCAAGCAAATACTACAGGTCTGTGCTATCTCTCCGGGTCATGTTACCCCACCAACTTCTCAGGATCTGCATTCTGCACGCTATGCATTTATGCCAGTTCAGATCATTGCTAACGATTTTTACATTCAGTTTGTCCTATTAAATAAAATTAGATTCTATTCAAGTGGACTCAAGTGAAAAAAGTAGTCACCTAATTCAATAACATTGCTGTCATACCACTTTTATTCACTAGCCTCATGTTCAAGAAGGCTTGAAATAAGTCAATAACTCATTCTGTTTTCTAACAATTTCTGGGGACCCCAACGAAAATCATTCAGTGGAATTGTCAGATATTGGATTAGTTCACATGACATTATTCTGCAACTAAACAACCTATAAAGTGTGATTTTTGTACATTAATATTGTTTATTAATATTACATCTAAGGCACCAGTTAAACCAATTTGGTACAGACAATGACTTACTAAAATTAACATCTGTCCCTAACTGGGGCTGTGCTGCTGACACTATAGTCAGAACAGTACAGAACTAAAGCAAAACATTTGAGAACACTTACTGCATTTTCCTGAGGAAAACCTAGGCACTGCTTGGAGCAGGTTAGCAAAATAAAACACAATTTAATGCTTGTGTGACAGAGAACTGGGCACAAAACAAATGCTTGTGTGTGCAGAATTCTTTTTGTTTGCAGACTCATTAGGAACAAGTCACAAACAGGTTGGCTCCTTGTGTTCTTCGGCACCCGCTGCTGTTACCCCTGCAGTACTCTCTGGCAACACCTTTGGGTGCTCCTCCTTACCTTTATTGCAAAGAGATATGGGTGCTGGCAATTATTTAAATATTTTGCAAGCTCACAAGTTTCTTCTAGGTTATTCTCCCTCTCATAACTTTTAAGTCTTTCAGCTGTTTTCTTGCTTAGTATTTCTGGATTTCTTAGCTTCATAAAACCCCGAGAACTACAACTGCTCCTCATTAACACTTCTCACACCCTCATACTCCTCTTCTTTCCATTTTATACCATTATCATAATTTTCAGAACATGTTAAAAACAGCTATGCTATCAATTGTACCAGCAGCTCCTTTGAGAGATACAGAGGGGAGTGAGATTTCACCACAACAGCCCAATAATATCATTGGTAGAAATGTTAGCCTGGAGAAAATTTCCTCCCTGATCATGAAGTCTACACACAGAATTTTTTTTTTCCTGGCTAACATTAAGACCACTCATGAACAGCCTGTCTTTAAAAGCTCCTACTTCCAACTGAACTGAAGCTCCTCAAATGGTTCACTCTCTTACAGTGGTATTATGCTGAAACTTTGTCAGAAGCAAGACCAAGCTCAGTAAGGACTTGCCACAAAATGTAGATTAGAGATTCCATGAGGTTTCCCAAAAGGAGGGAAAAAAGTCTTTTTTTATACAGAAAACATGATTTAGTACATTCTGCATATGGCCAAGAGTCAGCTATGTGACATCTTATAAAGACAGACATCTTCATTTATGTATATATCATTGAAGGATTTCAAACTATAACATATTAACTTTCTAGCAGCCTTGAAAAACTTTCTGGATTTTAATTAGTAGTAAGGGATATTTTTCAACAGCTAGTTATATAGCACTTGTTTTGGTAACCATAGAGCTGCAGCAACAAGGTAGAGGAAGTCCTAGCGGCAAACATTTCCATTTTTAATCTTCCCTTGAGCAAACTACTAAACTCTTTCTTTTCCCCTAGTAAGGGATTTGACCTAGCAAAATCAGGTCAGAGGGAACACAGAAAGAACATGATATTGTCAGACTGACACACAAGTTGCATTTAATGATACATAGCACTGTGAAGTTCTCTGGACTGTTGTTAACCACTTCAGATTACTTTGGCAAATCTGAATAAAAGCAAATAAAAATAAATTCATAGCTCCCCTGCTTCATTACAAGGCATAGCTTGCTCATGGCATAAACAGTTCTGGAGCCTATAATCACCAACAGAGTATGTGTATTCCAGCCACAAAACCATTTTCCACAAGGAATTCCTGATACCCCAAACCATGCAACAGTGGGGGAAAAAAAAAAATCTGCCAGGTGTTTTTATGGTATTTTCAGTTCCTAAAGAGCATGCCTGAAGGCTCTGTTGGGAGAAACATGTTAATAAACATTGTCTGCTCCACTGCTTAACAGAGGAAAACATAATAGGTGGTTAACTGTATTTCTGGATTTTGCTTGGTAAAGCACTACCTTTCAGACCTACACCTAACTAGAATTTTCTTGGAGAAAAAGAGATAACGTACAGAAGTACTCAAAATAAGTTCACATATCAATCAGAGCATTTATATGTAAATGCAAATAAAGTAGAATCCATATGAAAGCCTGGGATCAGGAGTAATTTTTTAAAAAAAGCAGGGCACACAACTTTCTCCCATTTGAAGGCTTCCTCTAAGGAAAATTCTTCCATTCTATTAAGACAACAGAGGGCCATAAAAACACAGTGAAAGTTGCCTTTCCTCTATCTTAAAAGGGAAGAAAAGAAATTTTCTCCCCTTATCATTATGTACATTCTTATTATTCCTAACACTTCTGCTTGACACAAGTATTTCCACCAGTATAAGAAGTAACTGCAGAAATGCAATCACTATTATACAGCCACTTAGCTTTTCACAAATCCAAACACACTTGAGGCATTATAAAAACCCAGGCTAATACAAATTAATATTTGTAGAAGGAACCATTTGGAAAATCCTAAATATCACTACTTTAAACTAAACCCAAGAGTGTTCCATGTCATGTCCACTTGCAGGTACACCTGCTGGTCTATATCTGTCATATACCAATGTGATGTATTAGTACCTCAGAACAATAAATTTAAAGGATACTCAGATCATCTAAAACCTTATCTCTGTCTATACCTGCTTCCAGAGCATATAAACCAAGTTTTGATTCCAAAATCAATACTGTTCACATTTTTTATGTAAACTCCTGTAGCCAAGATAGATATTAAAATCCTCTGATGGATTTTTTTTCCCCAGGTTTCAAGCCTTATCTACCACAATCAAGTGTTCAACTCAATTCTGGATAGGTTATCTGAATCACATGTACCTGGCAACAGAAATGCCAACAACATCGACAAATAAAGCCATCAAAGACCACTTATGCATTTGCAAATAAAGAAGCAATTCAAGAATCACTCCAGGGCAGAGAACTCAGAATAAAGTGAACATTCACTGAGGAACCTTAACTGAAGACCACAGTTGCTATGTAAGGATTTCCTAGAGATTTCTTATGGAGTAATGAAAATATAATATGGAAGGATAGTTGTATAAAAATGTAACTCAGTAAGTTCTTAATATACATAAATTGGATAACTTATTTGTCACTGTGCACTTAACAACTTAAGTGACTGGAACAGTATAACAGCAGCTATAGACAGTGTTTCTGCTAGCAAGGAATAACTGCTGCAAAGGGAAACCACTATTGACCTGGGATATTTCACTGCTGCCACCTTCGAAAGAGTGTAATTTTCCGAGAAGGAGCACAGCTTGCACGGTAGTTAAGCAAAATACCTGTTTAAATAAGGATTAAAATTTGTTTTCCATTGTGGTGTTCATACAGATCTCTGTGTGGCCAAGAGGTAATGCTGGTCATTACAATTCAAGTCTAAACATCATAACAAGATATAGATTGCATACTAGTAGGCAGTACGAGCTATGATAACAGCCTGCAGCTGAAATACTACGTTGACTTGCCTCATCTCAGCAAAAGTCAACCTTAGGTTAAGGCCATTTGGAAAGCTCGGTAAAGAGATACATATACAAAGACCGCCTGTCAAGTCCCCAGACTACACACACAAATATCATAACAAGTTCTACATAGCAGGTCTACTGAAAATAAGTGCTTTCCCTTCATCAACTCCCACAGGGCAAGACCTGATTTCAGGATAGAACTGGTTGCATTTATTGTTTCCAAAAATAGCCACAGTTGCAGGGTAGTGCTGATCATGCTGAACAGGGAACAATTTCTGGGGTTAAAGCAACTAGACAAGAAAACACACACCCCACACACCCCCCATCATCCACCACCATCCGCAGAGGAAAATAAACCTGACCCACAGAGGAAAAAACCCCAAACCTCCCAAAAAAAAAAAAAAAAAAACAAAAAAGAAAAAAAAAAAAAAAAAAAAACAAAACCCAACAACCAAAACAAAAAAAAAAAAACAACTCCCACCAAAATCAAACCCTCAAACAAGCCAGTCAAAAAATCCAAACAATAAAACCACCCCTCAGCACCAAACCAAAACCCAAAAAACCCTCTCACAACACACTTCAATTTTTTTTCCCCTACAGATTCTGAAATTATTCTTTCTTCAGTGCCTTTGTCTTGTTTGACTTCTGTGAACAAAGCTTAAGAAGACTCAAGTGTGTAGGCTTTTTTCTTATTTTTAATTAAATAAGCCTCGCCTTATAATTACCAACTGAAAGAAAGTCGCAGCGAAACCTCTTTCAGATCTACTATAAAAAATAATCAACAACCAAACATGGGAAAAAAATGTATCTTTCAGTAAGCTTTTAAAATGTTCTTATATTAATCTCATTATTATCCTTTCAATTAAAATACTCTGTTCTTTTGGTAGAGTATGATCTCTGAGGAAAAAAAAGAAAGCTTTAAAGAAGCATGAAAACAAACAAAAACGTGATCACAAGAAGCATTTCCACTGGCTGTGAAAGACACTCCAAAATTAACTGTTTGGTCATGAAATGAAATCTCTTTGAAATTCATTAAGTCAGACACTATCAGCCCAATCCTGCAATTCTGGCTCAGGCAAAACTGTCATTGACGTCAGTGAAAGCTTTGCCTTTATGAAAAAGTGTGAATGGATTTCAGGACTGAAACCCAGTTGTGTTTCATTTCATTACCATCTTACTTTACAAACAAAAATCCCATTAAAATCAGAATGATGTTCTGGTCTAAAAGAAAAACTGCACATGCACAGAACACAAAACAAGCATGGTATGAGCTGCAGTGGAATTTTATTGTGGCCTTTATTTTAACTTTCCGTTAGATGTCAGGACAGTGCAGAAATCAACATATATTTTCTTTATGAGTGTTGGCTTCTCTCAAAGTGATTTATGGAAACAGATCTGCTACTAAAAGTGCTGTAGGGTAGACAGAAGGTTGTGGAGAAAACACCAACACTAAAGAAGAGACTAAAGAAAACCAGGCAAGAACAAAGCACAAAATAGAGCAGTACTGGGATGTTCAAGTATTTAGCATTTTCTTAAGATCCTACAAACACAGAAGCTGCCATTCTTTTTCGCACTTGTGGAAAGGAAAAAAGTACACCAGCTATTCTATCAAAAGGACTTTCTTCCAGAACTCAGATAATATTTGTGGTCATAGACCTTCACCTTTCAAGAACTCAGTGTTTGACAATAGTTTAACTAACAGCTGTGCTAGTTTGAAGCTAGCTAGAATGTTTTGGTGAGAAGAACTAGATTACAGGCTGTGAAAGGGAAATTATGGTGATGTCTACTTCACTCATAGGCTTGCTGAGAGGTACAAGAGCAAGAATCCAAACATAGATAAGGGAGTTGCTCTCCGTCTGGGGAGAATATGTGGGCAGCGTATCTCTCTAACCTCACCTTCCGTCTCTCTGATTAATCCACTTGCTTCCTACCCACGCTGGCTTCTTCCTTGGGCACGAGGCAATGTCTGGGGTAAGGTAGAGAGAGGAAGGAGAAGGGGGAAGTTGGTAGCCCCTGCTGGGGACTCAGGTTTCTGGGAGGGTTGTTCTGTTTCTGTATTAACTTTAACTTGTATATTTCTGTATATAACTGTATATACTGTATATTGTATACTTGTATATTGTGCTAAACTGTAAATATAAAGCCTCATTCAATTTCCAGAGCTGGCTGAGTCTAGTCTGGGTGATTTCCAAAGTGTAGGGGGGTGGGTAACACCCAAACCATCACAACAGCTAAACCAGATTATTTTAAAATTAACAACTCCACAGAGCTGCAATAGCATGCTCTACGATATTTTCAAAGACATTTTGTTAAAAGGAAGATTTTTTTTTTCCCTCAAGGATGAGTATCAATAGCATCAGTATCGCAAATTTAAGACTCATTCCACTGTATACAAGCCTGTTACTTTCTTGAATGTGCAAGATTAAAATGCAAATACAACAAAATACAAGGTTCAAGTTAAAAAAAAAAAAAAAAACAAAACAAAACAACCAACAACAAAGACACCCCAACTCCATAAAAGGTATTTTTATGTGCATCTTAGATACCCTATATCCAAAGAATGAAAAAAATAAAAAATTTGGGGGCATAGAATCAAGTTTGGCAAAAAGTTACTTGGAATCCTTTAAATTCATAAATTTTTCTTTTACAATGAGCAGCTTTCTAAACAAACTTATTTTAAGGATGTATTCACTTGTTAAATTAAAAAAAAAATCATATTTTGATTATCTCATGGAGGAAACTCTCCTCTTTGGACAGACTTTTAAGTAAATATTTCAGTCCTTAGTACTGCTTAATGTTCAGTATTTTCCCCACTTTGTTTATATATCTGTTTTCACCATGTATATTTCAGTATCTGCTGAAGGAGGGGAAGGAATAAGGATTAAGAACTTGGTATTTTCGGCAATTACTTGATAATCTCTTCAGAGTTAGCACATGAAGAAATTAAATAGTGGTTAAAAAAAATTAGTAAAACTTACGAGTTGAACTTAGTCTTTTATGTACTAAAAGGCAAACAGAGGCACTTTATATTTTGAAAGAGACAGCTTCCCTGCTTTTGTTTCAGTGTTTAGACATATTTTAGAGGGGGTCTTATCCCAACATACTGTAAAGCAGAGCCAGGTTAAGAAAACAATATAGGAATAAACAAAGAATCCTCTCTGAATTGATACAAGTCAGGAGCTGTTGCTGGGCAGCTAGAATCTTTAATAAAATGCTTTCCTACGCAACTCACAGAAGTCATCTTCACATCTGTGTAATCTCTAGCACTATCCTGCCAAGGAATACCTAACAGGCATTTGTTTGTTACAATGTTTGCCCAGAGAAGTGGTAGTCTCCATCATTGGAGACATTCCAAAGCTTTCTGGATAGAGTACTAGGTAATCTACTCTACATGACCCTGTTTGAATAGGATGGGTGGATCTGGCAAATTTCAGAGGTCCTGAGACTATAAGATTAAACAGTAAGTATTAACGATGATGAAGTAACACTCCAGTATCTGGATTTTGGATTATTTCCCCTACTGAAATAAACCACTAGGTTTATCTTATTAACATTTCTAGCCTGATGTATACTGCTTTTCCATAATCTGTTTTATATACACATTTATCTCTACACAAATACCACAATTCTAACTTTTTAAAGCATGTATCTCAAAACCTGAGCAAAGATGTACTTGTTTGGTGTTTGTATCTGCACACCACCTTAGTACAATTACTCAGGTTTTGTCTGGTAGAAGATGTATTCAATCCACCCTAAACTGTAATGCAACTGTATCTTTGTGTTAGTATTAACTCTTGAGGCAGGTCAGCCAGTTCATTCTTCCTATTTAGCCAAATAAAAGCCTGTCATTGTGTATCGTGTTACTACGTGCATAGAGATTTCTTATGGGAAGCATAAGCACAGGAAATAAAGGACACTGTTCTAAACCAAATCAGTACTTCACTGCACAGTCATTAAATGGTTGTAAGTAGATTCCCCTCCAATAATATTGAATGCCACTGAATTATTTTCATTATATTTCTCTCCCCCAGGAATTAGCTGTGCTTTGCTGCATAAGACTGCAGTACAGCACTCCTGTTCTAGAGGCAGGAAAGCAAAGATTTCAGTCACCCAGATAAGAATTTGTTTATAGTCTTAGAATTGAGAATAGCAGTAACACCTGCAGCAGGTGGAGATCTGCCAGTCTTGGTAATTTTGCAATTCTGAAACGTTTTGCCTGTCAGAGGCAAGCTGTGATTCCTTCCACATACACTGGTACAAAGCTTCTGTTTCTATTCAGCATAGATGATGTTTAGCCAACATCCTTGACCAAGCATCTCATTGAACACACTGGAGAAATCACTTCAGATAATAACCCATCCTCTTACAGGGATTTTACAAATTCATAGCACATTAACAGCTTTCCCTCTTACATACTACTTGAAAATTGGCAGTTAGGCAACAAAGTCAGTGATCTCAAGTGCAACACCATATGTCAGAATTCAGTTAGAATTAGCAGTAACAACAGATAAGTGCTTACAGTCTCCAATACGCATAAGCTCCGAGTACATGGGCAATCAGTACACACTAATTTTCACAGGTCTTTTAAGAAGTTTTGCCAAGGTTTTGGTGAAATATTGCATTAAAACTCACATGTTTATATATATATATATAATATTTATAAGTAAAAATACATGTATTTGTATATATTTATTATTATATTCTTGGTTATTTTAATTAAGACATTTAGAGTTCTGCATTTTCCTCTATCCTTCAACTGAAAATCAAGCACTGAGAATTCCCTTCACAGATCTCACAAGCCACTAAAAATTGCAGAATTGTTTTATCTTTGGGAAGGGAAGCTTTGTGAATATGGTAGATTTTTGGATACAGAGACAA
The DNA here is from genome assembly GCA_013400475.1 of Tricholaema leucomelas. Lineage (NCBI taxonomy): Eukaryota > Metazoa > Chordata > Aves > Piciformes > Lybiidae > Tricholaema lacrymosa > Tricholaema leucomelas. Next base: position 157,737 of record WAAF01009756.1, on the reverse strand, counting down.
ATATAATTTTTAAGGGAATAACATCAAAGAAGCAACTCAGTCCAGCAGAGAGCAATTTTCCTAAATTAAACAAAACTACATTCAGCACTTTTTCAGCTGCTGTTTAATATTTCCATTAGACTTTATCCTATCATCTGCTGGATGCTAAGTAGAGTTAAGTAGGGGACAAGTATACATTTTTCAAAGCCAGTTCACATCTCTTCCTTCTGAAGAAGGTTTTCCCAGTGGATTATCTTCATATTTAATAGGAATGTTTAATAGTCATTACTGCTTCAGCTTCTGTTGTCCACTAGGGGAAAAAAAAGTAACTATTCTGGTAAGAAAAAGTACATTATTTTCCTCATCAGCTCACTTTGCCATGGCAGGAGGAACTCTTGCTTCATACCTACTTATTGTCCTCAGTAGTTTAATGCAAGAATCACACAGCATAATTTAGTTTTCATAAAGAGATGCAAAAAAATTATCTGCAAAATAATCTTCCACCGAAAGTTAAACTATGAGTCTCTTAGTGTCCCTCATTTTAAGGACACATTAATTTCACAGGCTTCTTTGGAAAGCCACTCTTAGGCTTTATCTAGACTTGCTTCATCTCAAGTAAATTTTTTTGTGTCTCAGTTATTTTTATGAACTGGCAAAGATTTCTATTCAGCATTGCCATGGCAGAATGGCCCAATCTTAGAGCTAGTTAGATAAGGGAAACAGTAGGAGCATTTCCATAAACACAGCTAACACAAAATGGCCAGTTTGTAGTTCACTATCTGGAAAGCAACTGATCTCAGATTTCAAATGCTACTGGTCTCAAATCATAGTTGAGTGACAAGTTACCAGTGGAAAAAAAACAACAACAACAAAAATGTAAACAAGAAACCAAAACCAACACATACACACGCCAAAAACCCCAAACAACCCCAAACAACTCACCCCAACCCCACCAACACACACACAAAAAAACCCCAAAAAAAGCCAAAGTAACAAACCCTTCACATACCAAAATATACCAAACCATATTTCAAAATTGTTCTCTCAAGGAAAGCCTTCTCTAGCCTCTACAGTGAACACCCTTCAGAAGTCACTAACAGGAACCATCAACATCTGAAACCAGTTGGCATGAGCCTCAGCACAGAACAAGTCTTGTAAAGGTTATTCACGTCACAGGAATAATAGAAAAGCTCAGGTTGGAAGGGATCTTGATAGATCATCTAGTCTAGCCTGTCATGGGAAAAGATGCCTAGATGAGAGTAACTAGGACCTATCCAGTTACACCATAAAAATGTTCAGTGATGAGAACTATCACATTCATGGGGAAATTGCTCACAGAATTCTAGGGATAGTCACACAAGAATTCTGAAATTCCTCCCACTTCCTTCTTTCAGTAAGTAGCAGTTACAGGAGAGGAAAAAAAAAAAAACAAACAACAAAAAACACAAATCCAAAACCACACACAACACCACAGAAATCATTTATACAGTATGAGACATTTACATATCACAGCTGTATCTTTAAATCATTTTGAATACTATGCTGAAAAAAGAAAGCCATGGACACTGAACCATCTTCCTTATTGTATATTCACTTCTGTTAAGATAAGCTCCTTGAAAAGACCTTAATTTTGAAGAAAATATTTCAAAGAGCTGGTTTTGCCTTTCTTAAGGCTAGAAAAATATGGTTTCCTGTAGTGTTAAGATCCAAATGCCTAACGTTTTCCAAGAGAATTTTATTTGCCACTCATGAACTCTTCAAGATGTCCACACTGTATTTAAGCTCGGGATGCCATTCACACATTCATCCTTCCCATAAAGGACGTTATGGCTAAGTAGTGCCAACAGCCACCAAGTACCTGCTAGTAACCCAACAATTCTCCCATTTTACATTTGTTTCATCTAACAGCCTTCACTTATTTAAAATCGCTTACCACAGGTACCTAGGCGTGCATGATACTTAGAACACATTTCTCTTTTATAATAATAATAACCCAAAATGTACTTCCTTTAAGAAGGAGTACTGGGAAACAAGAGTCAAGCTGGTTACATTCAACAGAAAGTTTTTGTTTGTTTGTTTTCAAAGCACACTGCTTGATCTCACCTCCCATCAATTTTAAATACGATCATTTAAACATAACAGTAAAAATATAACAGCCAGGCTAGGTAAATACAATTCTAAAGCCTTCCTCCTTTCTGTGTACCCACTACATCATTATGGTGAAAATACCTAGCATCATGCTTTAATACTGAAAGATATATAATTATCATAGTGGAATCCTGGATTCTTTATCACTGAGGTATTTGGAACAGCATTTTTTGGTGATATTCACAGGCTTAGAATCATAGAATCAACCAGATTGGAAGAGACCTCCAAAATCATCCAGTCCAACCTATCACTCAGACCTGTCCACTCAACTGGACCATGGCACTAAGTGCCTCATCCAGTCTTTGCTTGAACACCTCCAGGGACTTCAATAACATCTGGGTTTACTCCAGTCATTGCTAACCTTTGTGAGATAGTGGAATAGATTGCAATATGAGTAAAAAATTTACTAATGCCTGGGAAAGAAAAGAACTGAGATGCCTACATGAACCATGTCAAAATGTGTTACCAACACTGCCAAACAGTGTTCAATGAAGTGGAGGTAGCATTCATCTTTTTTCCTAAATGTTTTGTCTTATCTGCTACCACGGATGTCTTGAAAGCTTCAACAGTTTTAATGAATGTCATTTTTTTCCCCCACGCAGTTTCTTTACAGCAAAAATATTTTGGATCTTCTCTAGGAAAAGCACCTTGACATTCATAAAAATGAGTAGTACTTCTAGCAGATCAGGTCTACTTAGAAGTCCCATGTATTAGTGATGTCTCACAGAGGGGATTTCTTTCATCCATCATTGGGGCTGTATTCAACAAGCTGAATAAAACTTGCATCTATATTCAGTCATTCAGCTATGCCAAGAAATAGATACATTTTAGTATCCTCATAAACTTCAGAAAGAAAAAAATGAAATAACAATACCTTATAACAGATTTTTTTTTTTTAATAAAGCTATGCAGGTTCTCCTGATTAGAAAGCATTTCTGTGTTCAAATGATTTGGAGACAATTTGGTTCTTAGAAATATAAGACTACTCTTTTACTGACTTCTGTACTTCATTCTATTTTCCTACAAGTCGTATGAACCAGTGCCACAGAGACAAGAGCAGAACTATTGACAGCATCAGTTTCAACCTGTACTCCTGAAGATTACATTCTTACCCTACTGAGGCCCAGCAAACGCACAGTAGCTTAATTTATTTTTTGCCATTACTGCACTCCTATTCCCTTGGAAATAAGCCTCATATTGTTACACAGCTTAATTGGCGAACTGACATGCCACATCTATAATGCAAGGTTATTTACATTTGAATTGCTGTTTTCATACAGCTTCTATTATTTCAAGGAAGAGGGCACAAAATCCACTATAGAATTACTCACCAGCCTCAGACTACTTGAGCTCTCTACATTTACATATCCAGATTGAAAGTATGAATCATTTTTCAACATTTCTGCACACAGATCACAGCTCCCTATCACCAGTTATGAACGGATTTGCACTTATTCCACTACAACATGTTTCACAGTTGAAATTTTTCAGGGATAAAGATGGACTCATGTGAAGATGCACATTAAAAATTTTCTAATCTGTAGAAAAATAAATCACCTTGGCAAGCAAATAGCACATAAATATTATTTTTAAAAATATTTTTTAAAAGATTAAATTTTCAAGCACTAAAAGAGACTTTCACGACAATCACCTTCACCCAGTCTCAATATGTGAACATAACGTCACAAGTTAACTGTTCTCTTCTTCTCTGGCTTCAAAATACCACAGACATCTCAAAATCAGCAGCCAAGGAGTATGATTTTTTGCAAGGCAGATGTGTATGTATAAGGGAGTTGAAGTGAACAACAGTTGCAGAATTTGTGCCAGCCCATTAATTACACCTCTTCGTTGTGCTCAGCCATCAACAGTGTGCAACTGTTTTCAGCATCCCATGAAATATTTAGATTAATGCTAACAGCCACTAAATCAAACTTCATCAAGTTGAAGTATTAAAGTAAAATGCTGCCCATGGAGTCTCACTGTTGTAAACACGCCATGTGAAAGCATTCTCAGAAATAGCACTCTGAATGACCTTGCAACAGTTTGCTAGGAGAGCAGGGCACACTTCCTCCGCTATAGTGTACTACCACAGGGGCCTCTGCTTTGGAAGCACCTACTCAATAGCAAAGGATATCTACTCTGAGTACAGGAAGAAACGTGTGAGTGGGATACATACTTCCCAGAATGTATCCTCTTGAGGTAGTTACATTAATAAGCCCTCAACTTAATCTATTACCACAAAAATCTTCATGAAGGCATTACCATTCTTCACCATAGGTAAGCATTTCTTATTTCAATGCTTCGTTTAAACAAATCTCAGCTCTGCCGCAATTTTGCACTATTTAATGAGTTTGCTACAAGTGAAGGAATGCACTTCCGTAAAGTAACGTGAGATTGGATTTTTTCAAAAATTAGTATTGTTTATTAATTTTAATATTCAGAACTCTTGCCACCCCAACCACTAATTTTAATAATAATTAAAAAACAAACAAGTCTGGGCAGCCCAGAGTCCTTAGAGTCATTGGTTCCAGGTCCTTTGTCTTGTTTGCCATGGTTGCTTCTCCCCAAAACAGAGGGAAGGAGAGCAGAAAAACACATCTGGGAGAGCCAGTACACATATAATCCTATTGAGGCCTATTCAGGCCTACCACAACAGACACTAACAAATTCAATACACTACAAGAGCAATATACCAAATATGCAAGTACAGTAACTTTCTTCTGCCCTTCCTCTTAAAGTATTACAATCATACATCTGACTGAACATGAGATTATTTCCTGGATAGGGACATACCCAGACACATCAGAATCACTGATCAGGTTAGGATGATAATCTTCACAATTCTATGAAGGCAGCTATTGACTTCAAATTATTTCCAGCTACACAGGTTTTTATTGGTAAGACTTGAAAGTCAGCAACTTCCACTTGAACACTAAACTGAACTTCAAAATAATATTCAATCAATTTAATAAAATTGTTTAGAAATGACCTTTAAGCTCATCAAGTACAACCATAAACGTAACGCTGCCAAGTCCACCACTAAACCACAGGGATGACAAGTCCACTACTTCTGTCCACTACCTCTTACAATGCTTGACAACCCTTTCAGTGAACAGGTTTTCCTAATAATCAATTTGAACCTTTCTTGGTGCAACTCTAGGCAAGCAGAGAAATAACAGCAGTTAGAGCAGACCATTAATACACTGTGCCTTTTTCATACTAGTAGTAGCTAGCTAAATCTTGTCAGCATAGCCTCTTTACCTCTGTCTAGCAAGCCGCACAATGGAATAGAAAGAAACAATGACAGGGCTGAAAAGACTTTCTCCAAGCTCTTTATACTCAAGAAACAGCTGCAGCTATAACCTAGTTGAACCAAATGCCCCAGCATCCAAAAACAGAACAGAATTTCTCAAGATTTCAAAACATCACTAGTATTTGTCAGAGAAGCACACTGCAAGCCATCAGTCCCATTAAGATTCCCTACCTTAAAAATCATTACAAGTAACAGATCCTTGTACTTCAAAAACACAGAACAAACCCAAAGCATACCAAGGAAGCTACCTCATTCCAAGGCAACTTCCAATAACCATAGTTCCAAGCAAGAAATAGCAGCTCAGCAACAGGAAATATTTCATTAAAAACAAACAAACCCCACCACCACCAAAAAGACCCCCCAAAAAACTAACAAAACCCCACATATAAACCATAAAAACATCCATTAATTACCTTTCTGTGAGGCTGTAACACTTCAGCAAGTCAGAGCGTCAGAACAGCACATGTTCTTCCTAAAGCAAAGCAAGGAGCAGTACTTTGCCACAGGTTTTTTTAGTTTACCTAATTAATTTAATTCACCTGCTGAATGTGTGATTCTGCCTGTTGTTGCACTAGCAACTGGAGTGTGATTGAGAGCAGAATGGGGGGAGGGAGAGGTGTCTTTCTTTGGTAAAAAGTAATTTGGAAACTCTTTCCTCCTCCAAAAGCGAGGGAGTTTGTAATATTTGATTAGCAGATTTTCTCTAGACTCTTCTTTTGTAGAAGGTAATTTTTTGGTTTAGGATGATATGCTTTTTTTTTTTTTTTTTGTTTTTGTTTGTTTGTTTGGTTTGGTTTGGTTTGGTTTTTTTTGGTGTTTGTTTTTTTTTAAGCAGTATCCATCATCAATAGATTGTGGTTGTGTCTGGTGCTTCTACAAGAAGCATATCAGCATTCAAACCAGAAGAATATTCATAAACTCACATATTTTTGCACTATACATTTTTGCATTAATAAATATGTATTAGCACTGAAAAGAAAGAATTAAATTCAGTCAGGCATATCCATTTGTTTAATACTTCTGGTGTGAAAACTACACATGAATCTATACCATTGAAGCTGACAGAAGAGGAATACACCAACAGAGAATATATTCTCTGAGAGCTGCCATCACCAACGTAATTTTGAAAACCATCAAAGCATGGATATGTGTACAATGAGTGGCATCCAGTGTTGCCAAATCTTCACAGCCTTTGATCCTTCTGCAGGATCAAAGTAGGTATAGACCACTAGCATGTGAGAACAGAAGTTTTTCATACCCCCTTTTCAATGTGCTTTCACAGAGTTTTCATTTTTCTAGAAGCTTAGAGGTTTCCAGCAAGATGTAAAGCAAGACATCAGTGAGCTGCAAAGGCTTGCTGAGCCAGGGACCAAGACCATACTTGGTGCAAATCATGTCCTTCTTGATGTTCTGTGGTCTCACAGCACAGAATAGCATGGGTATAGTCATATGGTAGTAACAGGGTCCATCAACAGTGCTAGACATGGCAAGGGGGTGAACTATGCCTAGTGGGAGTACCCAAGAGGGGCCAGAAGGAAGGACTACAGCACAGGGCCAGCCTGGAGGAGCAAGAGACAGCATTGGAGACTGACAACATAGCTTACTTTGGGACTGAAGGCTCAGTCCTAAACCTAAATGGGGCTCCTGGGCCCACATGTGGGGTTCTGCATTGAGGAGGTGTTGGTTCTTTCGGGATCCTGGTGAGAAAGGCACTGACACTTAAAGCTGGCTAAAGGGTTTATTAAGAGGTGGAAATAACAGAAAAAAAAATCATTATAATCATATGTCACTCTTGATGCTGACTGTGGCTTGAGGCCCCAGATGAGGGTCTGTCAGGGTCATTAATACCCACTACTACACTTAGAACTGTGACATTAGATGCACAGGATCATCCCATGCTATTCAGGGCACTTGAGAGGCCTGAAATTTTACTCCTTGCGTACTCATAATTCCCAGTCATTTGAAATGTATCAAAGAAATTAAGGTCAGATGATGAAACTTTAAGTAATAGGAGCACCAAGGCTTGAAGGCTATTATGTATCTAAACTACCTTTGCAACTGTAGCAGCATCTACTCCTGCTGAGGCTAAAGTTTTCAGTAGACTAAAATAGCAGCTAGTAGCTACATCAAGGAAAGATTGTATCTTCCAGTTCTAAACATCAGGGGTCCTTGTCCAGACATGACTGTGGTAGAGCAGGGAAAGAGAAGAGAGCCTTGGACACTTCGATTTATCATTCAGAAACTCCATAGAGGACTTACACAGACACTAAAACTGGAATCAAATTGAATAAAATAGCTGTTTCACACCAAGAAATACAGCCCTAGATTTTTATACGTAGACTTCAGTCACGATCACTACAGCCCATTTCAGAATGTGTCGAAATTACTGATGACTTTTTTTTTTTTTTTAAACCTAAAAACATTGAATCCAGTAGCTCTGGAGAGTATAAATAAAGGACCAAGATTGGCAAGATGTCTAAAACAAAATCTAACAAGATGGTCCAAAATCTATGCACTGAGATATTTTTGTTTGTTTTCTTTCATTTGGTTCCAAATGAAGACTGTATTTTCCCCAAATATTCTTTTGATACTTCCTAATGTATTGGAAAAGTTACTTCTTATAGTGAAGCATCAGTGCCTTTTTATAGAGTCCAGAACTGACTCTGTGCAGAATATTGCATTTTATTCTCTTCATTTAGTTTTGAGAAAGAGAAATTCAAAGCGGAAAATAAGGTGAGAAAAGCTACTCAGGAGACTGGAAGAGCTTGGGCCATTTGGTAAATGCATTTCCTCAGGTTAAATTAAGAGAAGAAAAAGAATACCATTGTTGAAGAAAATAACAAACACACAAAAAACCAACTAACCCACAAAAAACACACAACCAATCAAACAGAAAACTGTATGTGAATTTAAACATATCAGAGCTTGGAATTAGAAAAAAGAATGTGTGTGTGTGTATATATATATATATATATATATATAATGATGAAAGCATAGAGATACAATCCCTGTAGGAGCAGCAGCACAAAAAGGGTTAGATTTTTTTACAATTTAACTTATATTTGTCAAATTGTGGATGACTTTTCATGGTGCCGTTACCCAAAACAGCTGTGGGCTAACACTAATGTCTCAAAAGTCAACTTCCAGATCTACGTGCAGCTTCACCATGCACATAGAAATACCACTGTACTGGAGAAACAAAGGCTCTCATTAAGTACAGTGGTTACTGCCATGAAGCAGGTATATATCCTGTTCCCTTTCCACCACCTTCTCAACATGATCTATTTGGGAACGCTTCTGCTTAACCATAGGAGGTTTGGACTAGATGAGCTTTGAAGGTCTCTTCCAACCAGTGCATTCTATGATTCTATAACTAATTTGGCCAAGGCAGAGCACCACCAAAGGATGTCAATTAGACTTGCCAAGTTGTTTCAAGCTGGCTTAAGCATCTTTATAGTCTACTGCACTGAGTCTGGTAGAATAGTTTGTTTACCAAACCAATCCAAGTCTTACATTTCATCTCTTCCCAGAAAACGATAAAGGACTCCCTGCACGTTATTTAACTCATACAGGAACTCAAAGACTTACTGATAGTTTACATAGCTAACAATATTCTTATTACGTTTATGTCCTTTCTCTGTCCTTATGCTAAATATAGTATGTGCAGTCAATACAGACATCAGAGCTGAGCATAGAGTGCAGCAAGAAAGAGAAGGGACAGTTAGTGGGAGATTTTCCACTTTGGTCTAAGTCTTTAGTATTCAGTCTCTCTCTAAATTCATGCTTGTGTTTGTCAACTTCCAGAACATGCTGCGAAGTCTCTGTACTCTCCAAGGCAAATAAGAAAACTGATATAAAGTATGGCAGGATGAGAAAATCTGGGCTTCCAGATTTGATTCCTTCCATTTCATACACACCAGCTGTCACTGCAACTTTGCTGCATCTGTTCCGTGGCACTGAGAAGTGCCTATTCAGAAAGGGTGGGGGGGTGGGCAGGAGAGCTTAAATTTTAATGTAAAATACTCTGATAGAAATAAATTTAATCCAACATACCTAAACCTCTGTCTCTAAACACAAGCATTAAAACAGCCTAAAATATAAAACACTGAGGTGTCCCTGTAATAACTCTACTCATGACAAGATCCACATATTTTCAGCTGTATCATTAGAATGGCCTCAGCCCATACTACACTTTGCACACACAAGCAATTATACTTCTGCCATCAAAATCCATGGAATAAAATTTATGCAGGTATAGTTTGTTCTCAGAATTGACTTTTTGTATGCAAAACTATCCCATGGGCAAAGAAAACAAAAAGCAAACCAAAACCAACAAAACACTGAAATGGAAGAAACAGCGTCTCACACTTGGAAAATGGCAGGCTACTCTGGCTATTTAAGCATTGTTCTGCCATGATTACAAGGAGTAATCAAATTAAAAAAGAAGAGTGCTCACTAACTAGCAGGAATTGCTTCCCTTGAGGCTTACGCCAGCAAAACATTCACAGGGCCGCTGACTCCAAGGGAACAGCTCGCTTCTTTTGAGCTAAAGAGTGTTTAATGGATTAAAGCCTTGATTAAAAAATGGAGCTAATAACAAAGTATGAAATGATTTTGAAAATCACTCTGCTTTTGCTTGGACTCTCTGCACAATGGTTCATAGGCCCCTATGAACTGAACTGATTGTTCTGTTCTTTTTTGTAAAACAAAAAGAAAATCCTAACTTCCTACTGACTCTTATTATCAAACAAAAGTTCTGTTTATATGCACGTAAAGGAAAATCCATATTTTGCTCCAAGGCACTCAAAACACTATGGTTAATATAACATATTAGCTATACCTCAGCACACTTTTCTGGCAATGTTTACTTATGGAGTACAAATTTACACTGTATTTATATTCTTGGTTATTTGTCTTAATATAAAATGAATACATATGCACACACTTTGTAAACATCATGACTAATACTTAATAGCATTATATTGTTATTAACATGCATATGAAACATTATTAATCTGAAATATACATATTTTACTAACACTGCATAAGGTCTGGCACTTAGAGTAAGATATAGAACCATTTATTGGCATTTTGATTTCTGCTAACACTATAACCTACACTACCACCACCTCCTCCTCACCCCCCACCCCACTCCACCAGGATTAGCTTCTCATATAGTTTAGCACAGATACAAAGAACGAGATGGACAGAAGAATATCAGTTGTCACCGGAATTGGGAAATTCTCATCTGAATTAAGAGACTTAAGACTTCAGATAGAGTGTTCTTGAGAGAAAACATTATCCAAATTAAAACACATCCCATCTGCTGGTCACATCTCGGCTTGTTAAAAGAGCTGATGAATTAAATAGCCGTGCAGCAGAATTAATTTCTAAGTATGCATCCAAAATCAAAGGCAACAGCAAACATTTAAGAAAACCAGACTAAGAAGTATTCTATTTATTTTAGTTACCCCAAAACTTGCTTTTGAGATAATATATTTTGAAGACTATTATGTTGCAGTCTTGTGGTAAGTATATATATTTCTTATGGAAAAAAACTGCCAAATGCTTTTATGCAGACTCCTCACTTGATTTTCAGAAACTGAAATGTGTTGCTAGCCTCTTGTTGCTTATTGAGATATACTGAACATCTACATTTATATTTTTTTAAGTGATTACATTTATATTTTTTTAAGTGATTTTACTCCCATATTTTAAAGCTGCCCTTTCTATTTTAGGATTGTGTGTTTATAAAAAAAAAATCTATTCTATTTGTAGTTTGGTTTAGTAATAGGTCAAAGCCTCTAGGGTTTCACACTTGAATGAATTACATCCTGGGGAATCCTGTGTACTGAGAAAGCCAGATTAATTAACATAATCAAACATGTCTCAGTAAAACCAGAATCGAAAACTACAGTGATGTCATATCCCATCACAACCCCCTCTTAAAATGCTGGAAATGTTCAAACTGGCAATACAAGTGTGGTAAAGAGTATGGATGTGAGATCTTTATTCCTTACCATTATGACATGTGTGGTTTTCAACTCTGTCAGCTTGACCAGTATTTGTGAGGTCAATTTGCTGCTTTTCTAAAAAAGTAAATAACTTCCACTTTGCAGTTGAATATTGTGTGTTTATAGATTCACATGTTTTAACACTGGAGCCATCGTTGATTTTAACTTCTAAATCTCAAGGCTCATCAAACTTTACCCAGCGGCTTCTGGATCAAACTCAGGACATACAGCTGACCTAAATTTAAAGACTAAATGGTGATCAGTACTTCCCCCTCTTCAGTTGTTTCAGTCTTTTAATTGCTTCAAAGTGGGGTTCTTCTTTCTATTCTGAATTAATCTTATATCACTTTTCAATCTTGCTAATTTACTACCTCTACTTACTAAAAAAATTGCCTTCACTTTGTAAACATTTTTCCATCATGAATGTGTCTAAAGACACCTCTAAACCTTTTTTTCTTTTTCAAGCTAAACTGCTTTAATTTTGTGTTAGAAAAGTACTCCAGACTTATGTCCTTGTAGCTCTTTTCAGAAACCTTTCAAATTTGTCAGCAGCTTTCTTACAGAATGATTATTTAAACATATTAAGCCATAACATGTTCCAAGATTTGGCACACTAAAATGACAATAACTTCTCATGACTGCCACTATGGTTAGATTGTCTTAATATTTCACAAGGACTTTGTCACAACAAAGAGAACATTCAGTAATTCTTCAATCCTGCAGTTGCACAGCTGTATGGTCTTCCATTCAGTTGTATAAATTGTGTGTCATTAAAACAAGTTACTCTATAATACTGACCTACATTTATTTCTTGCTGAGTACACATACACATTTTTCAACTATCCTCATTTCTGTAAACAGGAAAAAATCAAGTAATTTACTTTTATTATCCTAATGTAAAAATGTTATTTACATTAGGATCATCTCCATCCTGTAACTTCAAAGGATTTTTGACTTCCAGGCTACTCATGGTGAACATTTCTTGAGTTCATAAATAAAAGTGGTTTACTTTCAAATATATCCCAATAGTAGGTAGACCAGAGAAAGAGCAGCTATAGGCCATTGTGTTAATATGGAGAATTAGAGATTGACATGAATATATTTCAGCAAAAACTTTAATTTCCACATACTAGTGTTTTCACTAGTACACAATATGCTTCAGTCAACCTCCAATATGACTAAAGGGACTAGAGAATAGCAGATTTACATTGGATGTTAGAAACAAGTGAGAGTAGTCAAACACTGGAATAGGTTGCCCAGGGGGGTGGCTGGGGCTCTATTCCTGGAGATATTCAAGGTGAAGCTCAACAGGGTTCTGGATAACTTGATCTAGTTGAGGATGCCCCTGCTTACTGCACAGGGGGTTGGACTAGATGACCTCTGGAGGTCCCTTCCAATCATTCTATGATTCTATGAAAGCAAATTATACATACCAGTGTTGTATGCAGTGTGATATACACAGATTAGCTAGCATGCATTAGCAACCTGCTATATAGGTAAATGTGCTTTAATAGGGGGTTTAGACTAGATGATCTCCAGAGGTTCTCTCCAACCCCTACCACTATGATTCTGTGAACAATATTAATATCTATAGATTTAATTTTAAAATGTATGTTTAAACAAATCCCAACCTTTCAATTTACTGTATCTACCAGAAGTATCTAGAGATACCATAAAGACTTAACATAGCCATGTGTTCAGCTTTGTATAATAGCAGGTAAGTTTACCTGTAGTGATGTGGAAAGAATAAAAAGATGGTAATTAAAACAACAGTGAATTAAAACATTTAAAACAATTAGAAAATGTTTTATCAAAGCTCATGATTAAAAACCAAGTGTGCTCTTATGCCTCTAATGTCATTGAAGTCAGCAGTAAGTGCTTGAGTGCTTTCTTGAACTGTAAATCAAAATAAGTTGTTTGAATCTATTGAGAAGAGTATTTTAATATTCAACAGTACCCATATGAAAATTTTCAAAAAGTTGAAAATAACATTTGTATTTAGAAGAACAAAATGATGCAGCAGCAAAACTGCTTCTTAAAGCACAAGCAAGTGCAAGTTTTTCCAGTGGGGGACTTGGGAAAGACTGAACTCTTCTTATCTGAAGTACAATCTATATGTATAATTAATAGAACTGTTCCTATAGGAGAACTGGAGAGTTTGTGCTAGTACTTTTAACTAATTGCATCATAAGAAAAATGCATTTACCTCTCCAAATAAATGAAGTGTCAGACTAGCTCACTGTTGAAATATATAACTGCACAAAGATAAACAGCACCTGGAGAAGCAAACTCACTAGGATTTTTTTGAGTGGAAATACAAGAATCAATTGCTCTAAATATACAAAGGAAGTACTATTCCAAAGTACACTGGAACAGGTTGTCATGGGGGGTTGTGGACTCTCCCTCTCTGGAGATATTAAAAACCCACCTGGATGCATTCCTATGTGACCTGCTCTAGGTGATCCTGCTCTGGCAGGATGGTTGGACTCAATGATCCTTCAAGGTCCCTTCCAACCCCTAACATTCTGTGATTCTGTGATACTCTATGCTAGTTCTGTGGAGCACCAGCACTGACAGACTGTCCTTGAGCAAACAGAGGAATTATTTAGTTTGTTTGCTATTATATTTTCAGGTAAGGATTTCAATAGGTTCTTTCATGGTCACTTTTCCAACCCAGGGCTACAGGAAGAACAAAAGGATAAAAGTTTTGCAAAATGGACCTAGAAACTCTGCATCCTGAATACAAAGACTCTTTGAATTATGTAACCAGTTGTATTAAACAAAAAAGTGCAGGGAATAGAGGAAATAAGTTAGTGACATTGTACAATATTCTTCAGCTATGGACTTGATAGACATCAACAAAGAAATCTAAACTGGATCTAAAATATGTAGTAGGTATTGTTACTTAGTGATATGTGTTGGAACAACCTTGAAGAGCTAAAAAATAAGGATATGGTGAGAATGGAAAATATAAATTCAGAACAGAGGTTACATTTCTGAAGCAACAAGGACAACATACTTGCAGGTGGAACATGGAGTTGCTTTAAAAGATTTCTAATGAAATACTCTAACATGTACCCTATCCTTAGAAATAACTGCATAAAATCCCTGTTTCTTATTTCTTTCTTGCATCTACTCTATGCAAGGACCTCTTTGGTTTCCCTATTCTTTGTAAAAAGTTAGTGTGTATTTCTTTGGTTGTTTTTTTTTTTCAGTAATGTGTTTATTATACTTCTTTAAAATGTCAGGGTTTTTTTTTCTGCTTAATGTGCCTAACTTGCATAACTTTTGCCTTTCTTCACATCTGCTTCCTTCTTCAGCACTTGATCTTTGTTATAAATAAGACTCTAGCCTGAGATAATCAAGTAGGCTGTGCAACTAGTGGAGCTGCAGAGCTATGTCTGTCATGAATTAGTGGTTACAGGAAAAAGTATGATTATACTGAAATGAATACTGGGAGGGGGATGTGACCAGACAGATACATTTCACATACACAGATATCTGTTCCTGAACTGTTCCCAGATTTCTCCTTCAATTGGCTCTTGCAGACACAATAGAATCACCGAATACATTGGGTTGGAAGAGTCTTTTAAAGGTCATCTAGTCCAACCTCCCTGCAGTAAGACAAAACATCTCCAACTAGATGAGAGTGCCCCCAGACCTGATCTTAAATGTCTCCAGGGGTGGGACCTCCATGGACAACCTGTTAGTGTTCTACCAGCCTCACAGTAAAGAACTTCCAGTGTAAATCTACCCTTCCCTAGTTTAGAACCATTGCCACTCGTCCTATTGCTATAAACCCTTATAAAGAGTTCCTCCCCAGATGTCTTGTAAACCCCCTTCAGATACTGGAAGGCTGCTATAAGGTCTCCCCAGAGCCTTCTCCAAGCTGAACAATCCCAACTGTCTCAGAATGTAGGTGTTTAAAGGCCACTGCCTTTTAGGCTCACAGATCCCTTCTTCAGAATCTGAGGCTATTCTCTTCTGACCCTCTCCAGGTAAAAGCCTTCCTTACAGATCTTTCGTTTTACTTCATGCACCAACCACAGAGATTGCTGCAAGACTGAAAAAATACTTCTTAGTATCAACTGATAAATGCCTACCGTTTTCTAATGCAAGCAGCTCCTGCCTTGAAGGAAGTCCTGTTTGGTAACTCTATTACCTTTTACTTTTCTACTGTCACCTGTATTTGTAAATTTGCTTCTTGTTCCTCCTTCCTCTAGTAAGTAACTTTCTTGTTTCCTTCTTAAAATGCTTTTTTTTTTCTTTTCCTCTGCTCTGCCAGGAACCGCACTGTAAGCCTCAGACAAACCCGCCTCTACGCTCCCGACGGGGCCATCGCCCCTTTCAGGGCAGCCTCTCCAGGCCGCCCCGTTGCCGCCGCCGTCCACGGTCCCGCCCCGTCGGCCTCCTCAGTGACAGCACGCTCCGAAGGGGCGGCCGTGGCCAGCCCCCGCCCTGCCTCCCCTCCCGCCCCGCCACCGGCGGGGCCGCCGCGCCCCCTGCACCCAGGATGCGGCCGGCGGCGGGGTGCCGGCTGCTGGCAGGAGCCGGGGGCGAGCAGGCAGGGAGGTGGGGTCCCGCCGCCGCCGCGGCTCGGCGCCGCCGCCGTGTCTGGGATTAGGTTCCCACTCGGCGGCGATGCGGTGCGGCGGAGCGGACGCGGCGGGGCCCAGCGGGAGTGCGCTGGCTGTCGCCGGGCGCTAACAAGACGCGGGGACGGAGCCGCCGGAGCTCTCCAGGGTGCTCGGGCGCCGGCCTCTCTCGGGGAGCCGAGCTTTGCCGGCGTCCACCTCCCGAGCTGCGCCGAGTCGCGCAGCGCCGCGGAGCCTCGCCGATGCTTCGAACGCGACCGCTTCAGGGCTCCGCGGCGGTGCCAAGCAGCATGACCCAGATTAGGTACCTCCGCGCGGCTGTCTCTGGATTTTATCTGTGGGAAGCCGCGGTGCTGCTCAGGTAAGTTGTGCTCTTTGGGGAAGAGCAGGTACCCTCGCCAGTTTTCTCGGACGGCCGAAACGCCCGGCACTCGCGCAGCGAGCGACCGTAGTTGCCGCTCTTCCTCGCCGCTAACGCCTGGCTACCTTCGGCAGCCAGACTGTGGGCACGGAAACGAAATACATGAGGTCTGCGCTTTGCAAATGACTTTGTAACGCGCTGCCGCCAATTTGAGTCTTGCGTTTTGCAAGCTGAAACCTATGCTTCTCCTTCACCTGTTTGTAGTTAGGGTTTCCCTATTTGATCAGTGAATTTTATCCCTGTTTTTAGCAGGAAATATAACAACAGATATCTTTAAAACTCTTCAGGTGCCAAGTGTCAATATTTTAAAGTTACAGAAGATAATCTGAGTTTGGAAGATACAGATTTATTGCTATCAGTTATTTTCAGTAAAGGGAAAATTAGGGACTGCTTTAGGGCAAAGTCTTTTGCAGAAACAGAAGAAATGATCGCTGAGTGAACAGAGGATATGGTCTGGAGAATTTCTCTTAAGAGGAAAACCATTTGCTGTGCCACTAACAGTCTGGGGATTTATATTATGAAGAAATGGCAATTTATCCATAAATTATGACCTGAGTTCATACGCATATGACTGAGGTTCATACAGCTTTTTCTGCCCAGCAGCATACATTTTCTGTCTAAAGTAATGTCATGATATCAGTGCAACCATTGTTTTAATATATAACTCTAAAATTGTGGTGATAGCAGGCTAAAATAAACTTGCCTCCTCCATTTAAAGGTGAGAGGAAACTTTAAAAGGAAAAATCAGATTAACTAACGAAGCAGACTTGAATGTCAACATGTATTCAGTGCTAATTCAGAGTGAGGCATGCTCGTTATCAACATTCTAGCTCTGTGTCACAATGAACAGACTATGGCAGATAACATGACAATGCCAGACTGTTTTAAGATCGCTTTGTTATTTGACAAAGATAAAAAAGGAAACATATTGGAAAAGTGGTTCTCCAAAAAGAGTCTGGAGATCTTACGTAGTGCACAAAGTAAAAGCAGCATCATGCATTGCACCACAGTGATGGCACATTTCACCAATGCTCACAGTGAATCTTTCTTTTTGAATACCTGTTTTGTATCAACATAAGCAATGTAAATAGTTTATAATGTGATTTTACTGTAATTGTGCCAACAGAAAGAGGTTTTAGGAAAGCAGGTCACATGGTATGGGATACAATGACACCAGGGTGAAAGAGTAAATGCATTTATATTACCATTTATCTTTTTCCAGTTGCACTGAGTATTTAATATTCAGAACAGATGGCCAAATCCCTGTGTAGTGCAGGCAATACAAGGAGCGTGGTGTTAGTATTATCCTGTTTCAGTATACTTACAGAACTTTTTTTTCTCCGCATACAATTTAAAGGCCATCCTACTCCTGAATGATTAATCCTCTATTTTAATGATATTAAACCACATACTGATATAGTAACTGTTAGTGACTTTAGGTCTAACAACACTATTTGACAAATTGGAGTCCGTTTAAGACACACTACAGTCTTCTCCATGCTTTACAATGGAAAAAGTAGGAGGAAAGAAAGGGGCAAAAAAAGAGGTTAAAATATTAAAACCTGTAAAATTTCTGGAGTCATTACTTTTAGTTCTTTTACAACTTAAGCCTTGTGAAATTATTTCCATTAGAGCAAAGGGAACAGGGAATAGTGAGACTCAGTTTCCACTCTGTGAGACACACAGCCCCCAACCTTAGCACCTGTGTAATACCCTGAGTGAAAAGACACACGTGCTACTAATTTCTAGGTGCAAATCTCCAGGGTTTCACTTCCTCAAATGTTATGGGAAAAAACAATGTATCTTCTTCTACATTGTAGGGCGTCAAAATGTTTCTGCTTTCCATTAACACACACTGAAGGCTGCGTGAAAAGACTGAATTAACCTGACAGTAAAAAGTTTCATTTCTTGTCCAATAGCTCTGAGGCTGTTTAAAGTGATCATTTAAATGTTAGGCCTGTGAAGATAGATGTTTAATTTTGGCTTTGGTATGAGTGAAATGAAAACAGGATTTTTTTTTCAGTATAAATTTTCAGCCTTGATACTTTAATGAGAAAATTTTTGAGACTGGCATGCTTCACAAGAGGAAATTGCACCTGACTTCTGTTTTTTTTGTGTTCTTTTTTTTGTTGTTTTTAATAATTATTTTTTCATTCCTCATCTATAGACTTTTCAAATTGAAATGACTGAAACAAGATGTATATTGGTCATTGTAGGATCTAATTATTAATTTAATTTCTGAAAGACACTGAAGAGCGAATAAGACATTGTTAACAGTCTTTCATAATATTGTACATGTTTGTACTAGTATATCTAAGATTAATAATGTACTTATTGATAATATATGAATAGATTTTAGACAGGAAAAAAAAAAGTACGTAAGATTTTATTATGTTTTCAGTTATATATTTGAGAACTGGGAGAAAGGCNCCCCGCCCCCCAAAAAAAATTAATGACTGCCAGGCCAAGCCCTGGTGTGATACTGAGAGTAGAAATGCAAAAATGAGGGTGAAAGATAGGGGAAATAATTTAATAGAGCCTGAAAATAACTGTATTCACTACCAGAAAAGGGAAAATGAACACATCTAAGATATGTTTTGAAGTTATAAAAATCTCTAAGACTCACTATTCCTATGAGTTTTCATTGAAGTAACAGTGTAAACAAAAATTCCTCTGGATTTGCATGACAAGAAGTCATGCTGAAAGCGAGATCATATTGGTAGAGTCAACATGAGATCAGATTTGTGAATAAGTTTCATGACAGTTCTCAAACTTGCATGGACAAGAGCACAGACCTACTAGAACTACACAGTTAGAGACTTTCCAGGGACCCTGCTTTCTCCTTAAAGGATATAGTATAGCTCTTTTATATGTAGACCTGTGTATGGGAAAAGCACAGAATGAAAAGGTAGGTGGCACTGTGGAAATGCAAAATAGATTCTCTCTATATCACATTTCCTTAGTTACTCGAATTAGCATACACCAAGAAATCATGACTATGCTATTACCTCTTTCCTTGTTCTGTTCACTACCCCATTGTCTTTATTTTGGATGAAAGAGTATCACAGAGACAGATAATTGCACTTAGAGACCAGATTCTTGCGGAAAAAAAATCTTCACACAGTTTAACTCTGAGGTATGTCTGAGCTCACAGTTAACAGACTTTGAAACTATTCCTGCATTACATTGCAAATTTATTTCAGATGAATAGGTTTAAGATGGAGAAGTCAGTATCCTTTAAGTCAGCATTAGTTTCCCCAAATAATGAAAAAACAGCTAAAATATATATTAATCACAAACATGATTGAAAATATTTTCAGATGTTCTGATGAGGATTTAATATCTTATTAACATGTTAAGAGTTATGCCTACAATATTATCCAAGAAATAAAACTGTCTATTAAAATCAGGATGTGAAAAAAATAGCATGTGAAGGAAAATGTAACAATTCAAGGTAACAGCATAATAGCTTTCCTCATCAGCCCACATTCAGTTTGAAAAGATTCTGTAAGATAAATCAGTCAACAGATTCAAAGTCCTAATGAAGAAGGTTTGCTATGTCTCAGGGAGTGACAAGGGAAGGGCAGGTGAGCTGGGAGTTTATATTCACAGCAGGGCAAGGAGGAACATGATCCAACCATCAAAGTTTGCAGCCCCACAGCACCTGTGCAGAAGCAGAGCAGATACAGTCCAAAAACCACTTCAGATTTGCAAGTGAAGTTGATTGTGATAAGACAGGTCCAAGGTTAAGCCAAAAAGTTAGGACAGCAGATCAGGCTCAGGGTCAGATTTAGGAAGGTATGAGGCCAGGTGAAGGTGTACTTGCACAGCAGCTTGCACACAGCCAAAAAGCGTATTGCCAGCACTCCTGAGGTAGGTAGGAAGGAAGCAAGGAAGGAAGGAAAAGGAAAGGAAAGATTAAAATCCCAGCTCCTGAGAGAAGAGGGGTGAATCCCTGCTAAGGCTTTTACAGCTTATCAAACAGCTCTGCTTCAAAGCTGAACTACAGTATTATAAAAACTGGCACTGAGCCCGGGTAGCCAGACCCCTGGGATGAAGAGAACAGGCTTGGGGTTCTTATAAAAGATGTTAGAAGGAGAGCATTTGGGGTTCCCTTGCAGGTGATACGGGGGAAGCATAGACAGGCTTTTTACTTTTAAAATTCAGACAAAAAGGAAATGGGATTTCCTGTGAACAAGAATATATTATTCAAATTTTCTGGTATGTCAGCTATAGCAGTGAAAATTATGAAATCCCTTTGAACCAAATGTAAGTTTTGTCATGACTACAAATTTAGCCAGAACTTTTGCAATCTGTTCTTTATTTCTATTTAAAAGTGTTGTGGTTTGGTGTTTTTTTAAAGTATTATTATTATTTCCATGTTTGCAATTTGTAGAAATGTTTGAGTTTATAATGCTATGAACTAAGAAAATTAGATAACAGCAATTAGAAACATGAATATTTCAATTTTTATTGTGGTAGTGACATTTTCTTATTTTTCAACCTCTCCTAACTCATTTCTAGCCAATTGATGTTAACAATGACAGAAAGCAAGTGATATTGTGAGATAAGTGCTATGCTTCTCTATGATGAAAAATGCAATAGCTCCTCTGTCAGATTAGTCTTGTCCAGATATCCTAGAAATCATGACAATTAGAAAAAATGATTTTTTTTTTATAAGATTAGGGGATCTTGATTTAACAGATTTAGAATACAAGCTTCAAATGACCTTACTGAGTATTATGTAATAATACCTATGGGGAATTATTCCCTAAAATCAGCTTTTCTCAAGTAATGAGCGATGAAGAGCCCTTCTATGTAGTGTTGCATCTTCTCCTTTTTATTGCCTTTCCTACTGATCACCATGGTATTTGTTGGAAGAACCATTAAAAGAAGATAAGACCAAATATATAGGCACTTTTTGGAGGCTATCAACAGCCAGCAGAAAGTGAACATCTCAGCAAACAGGAAAGGACACATATAGAAACTATATATAATATGAATGCAGGACCAAAGCAGAAGAATGAGGATAGTATCAGCAAGTAGTACAGTCTGCAATGCAAAGTCAAGAGAAAAGGCAAGACTCTTTGAGACTGTACTTTTTTTCTAGCATAGACTATAAACCATTATTTTTTGGTGGCTTTTGAAGCCGTATGATCCACTCTGATTTTTGAGATACTGCATCAATACAGATGCTAAGTAGTGGAAGTAAAAAGAAAGAAGAAAGTACAAAACTAGACTGCATGTGATTGTAAAAGAACAAATTTTGGTATTGCCTTCCCAGCTGTCTGTCTCGTGAATTCCTCCAATGTTACTCAACAGCACAGGGTAAATATACTTGGTCTACATTGCAGTGGACTTTCTACATAACAAACACTTTCTATATAGTTTTCCTATACCACATACCACCCCACTTTTCCTCTAGACCTACCACAGATTTACAAAATAGGCAGGGACAGTGGGGAGAGTCAGGGCAATTTCTAGGTAGGAACTTCCCTAAGGAAGATCAGTCCTCTTCAATATTGTTATTACTGAAGTTTCTGTTTGGTGACATGAAACATTAGTGACATGCAGTTTCCAGGGGAAACAGTTTGAGAGAATAGAAAATGTACAAAAATTCAAGAAGACCGTGGTCTGGGGCTGTTGAAACAGTAGAGCTGCACAGGTAATGGGGCTACTGCCTAATACAAATCAATGCCTACAGGAAAAAGCAAGCCAGCAGATTAGCCTGACTGTCCAGTGAAACAGCAGATTAGAAAGCTATTTGCTAAAGCTATTTGCTTTACCACATTTTCTCAAAATGTAAGGCTGAGTTATTTGCTATTAACCTGTATGTGATTCTTACAGCTAAAACTAATTTAGAAAAAGTATCATGAACAAAATCAGTACAGCCATAACACTGAAAAAAAGCTAACTAGCGTTTTAACTCATCGTGATGGTTTAGGAGTTACTCACTCCTCATGCTTAAGAAAATCACCCAGACTAGACTCAGCCAGCTGGAACTTAAAGAATGAAGCTGTATTTATAGCTTTACACAATATACAAGCATATATACACAAATATATACAGTTATATACAAGTTAAAAGTAGTACAGAAACACAATACCCCTCCCAGAAACAATGAGAATCCCCAGGAGGGCTCACGACTCAATCCCCCCTTCCCCCTCCCTCTTTCCTTTCAGAAATAACCAGATTAACCCACGTATATCTCACGTGATAAATCTGGAGAGCTGAGGTGAGATGTCAAAAAAAAAAAGATGACAAGGAGGTTAGAGGGAAAAAGGGTTAGACTGGATTAGAGCTAAGGCAGAGGCAGCCACAGAGACCAGACCGCCAGAAGAAGGCACCGCCAGAAGGCAGCACTGCCAGAAGAAGGCACAGCCAGAAGTGAGGGCTGAGGAGTGTGTGAGAAGTGACCATTTTATCTGTATTTTGACTAGTTGCATTTCTCAGCAGAACAGGTGATATAGGGTACATGTTGGTCTTTTTTTCTTCTCACAGCTAAGGATTAAATTTATCTCAGTAAAGTATTTCAATTATCCTCAAAGCAGCACACTCATCTTGATTAAGATTCAAGCTGCAGTTATAACTACACTATCTGTTTTAATATTTTTTCCCTTTTCTGCCTTTTATCTTTTATATAAACCATATATAAAATATATTTTATATTAAAAAAAGGTAATAGTTGAATACCCACCCATTTCACCCTTTCCCAAGGCTTCCCATCATGTGTACTTTTTGCACGAGACTCCACTCTGGCTAGAATTTATCTTCAGTTTCTTTTTCTCCCTTTCAGAATTTTAAAAGGTAAAATATGAGCCTAATGTAATCTTTCATAGCATCTCTGAGGATCCACAAGTACCAGAATATATAATTTCCAAGATGACTTTCGTATGGTCCTGCTCTATCAGGCAAGTTGGACTCAATTACCTGCAGAGTTCCCTTCCAAACCCCAACATCCTGTGATCCTGTGACTTTCTGTAAAATTGTCTGTTTATAGACCTGTATAATTTTTACCTATTAACTTTAATTTTGTAGCTTGCCACTCATGAAAAATGCCTTATAAACACAGCTACACTAGATATGGTTCTTCAGAAAATTGCCATGTTTTTAAAAATTCTTACTACTTTAAGTCTTAGTGAGTGACTGCAGAGCTCAGTGAAAACTTGGTTTGTAATGTTCAACCAACCAACCAACCAAAAACAACCCTGAAATGCACAGTTATCTGTTCAATGCAGTAATACACAGGAGTGTCCATGCTCTGGGCATATACAGGCTAAGACATATTCATCTGAAGGACCAACTAAGCTTCCAGTTTTATGAGCAATATATCTGCTGGCTAAGTGTGCCCTACAAGATAAATAAAATAAATGTCATAAAGTGGTAAATTGCTAGCAAAAGCAGGGTAAAACTTTTTTTGAAGGCAAACCCAAAAAAAGTTTAAACTCAATCATGACTGAAGTACTGATTTCACACATCTAAATTATGACTAGCTAAAATATTATAAGGTAAATGTTAATTCTGTGCCTAAACATCTGAGTGTTTTCCCTAACACTGTAGCATCAGATCATAGAATCATAGAATGGGCTGGGCTGGAAGGGACCTCCAAAAGTCATCTAGTCCAACCCCCTCTGCAGTAAGTAGGGGCATCCTCAACTAGATCAGATTGCCTAGAGCCCTCTGGAGCCTCACTTTGAATATCTCCAGGGGTGGGGCCACACCCACTTCTCTGGGCAATGTGTTCCAGTGTTCTACCACCCTCACAGTAAAAATCTGTTTCTAAGATCCAATCTAAATCTGCTCTTCTCTAGTTTGAAGCCAATGTCCCTCATCCTATCACTACAGGCCTTTGTAAATAGTCTCTCTTCATCCTTCTTGTAGCCCCCCTTCAGGTACTGGAAGGCTGCTATTAGGTCTCCCCAGAGTCTCCTCTTCTCCAGGCTGAACAACCACACTTCCCTCAGCCTGTCCTCATAGCAGAGGCACTCCAACCCCCTGATAATTTTTGTGGCCCTCCTCTGGACACACTCCATCAGGTCCATGTCCTTTCTATATTGAGTACCCCAGACCTGGATGCAGTACTCCAGATGAAGTCGTTAAACATAGATCTTTGCATGCAAGAATACTCCAATTTTCATCTGTAATGAGAATCTAAGCACAAATGAGTTGTTTAGATTCCCTAATGTGATGGCTTAGCACAACACACAAGCAGATATTTACAATATATACAGCTATATACAGAAATATACAAGTTAAAGGTAATACAGAAACACAACACCCCTCACAGAAACCAGAGTCCCCAGGAGGGGCTCCTGACCACCCTTCCACCAAGAGAGATGCTCTGCCTGGACCCCATGAAGCCTACTGCCCAACCCATGTAGGATGTGCAGGAAGTGACAGCAGACTAGTGCAGGTCATGATCTTTCCTTCACCTAGCATATTTCCATTTGTTTATATGAAGCTTGTAAGACTCAGACAATAATCAAGGGTGTTTGATACATGGCCACTTTCTGTGTGTGAAAGAGAATGCATCTAGCAGATCAGGATAATTTTGGTGAAAATAAGAAAGCCTAGCAGCACTGTCTTTTAACCTTCACATTATTTTCTTTGACTTATTCAGTAAGGAATATGCTTCAGTGCATGCATTAGAAATACTGGGTTCTGTCATTATGTGGCATGAATCCTGCCACTCTTACCATCACCCTGAAGCTCAACACTGTTCCTTAAAGAAAATTTTATTTTGAATTATATTTTGGATAGAATTAATAAAAAAAAAACAAACAAAACAAACCCAAAACTTAATATCTCATGTAAATAATACAGCTGATTGAACACCACCATTCCTCTCTCAGAAAATTCCAGAGCTCTGAAAAGATCGCATTGCTTTTTCTACACATAAAAGGAGGTTTAAGTTGCAGAAAGCAGGAAAAAAAAATGTCTGTCAGTGAAGGTTTTAAAAATTAGAAACTGAGACTCCACCTTCAGTTCACATCAACATTAGAAAACTGATTGTGTCTGACAGAACAGAAAGTACATGGGACAATATCCCATCCAAGCCAGCATTTTATTAAAGTAACGCTGAAACAGATATGTTTCCATAAAACTCTTGTTTCACTAAATTAGGATTTTTCCCAGCTAGAACATCTTCTATTAATTGAAATATAATTGCAAATTCTGAGTCACTAGTAATAATACAGTATCTGCACTATAATTAGCTGACTAATCAGGATAAACAATTTAATGAGAAGTATTCTGGGAAAAAAAAAAACCTTTATCTAGCACTGAGTTCTATTTACTGCTAAGTTTTTACTTCTCTGGGCTCTAGTCCTGCTTGTTGAAATATTTACTTTAAGATGAGGCTATTTTCAGCTGTTCTCTAACTAAATTTATGTCTTAGCAAGCTTATTTTGGAGGAAAAAGTCTCATCTTCTAAACTGTCATTTGATGTGCTCACAGAAAATACAACAGTTGTACTGATGACACAAGTAGAGCTTCCCTAGGGCAAATGGAATAGTGTTTAATTGAATTGTGCTTCAGTCTTGAAAAGCCCTGCAGTTTTAGTTCAAAACCAGATTTTTATCTAGTTTTGATAAACCTCAAGTATTTCATTCTATTTGAAGCTCTTCTGTGAAGATTTTTGTGAATAGTAAATGAATTGTTTGAGCGGAAACATATCAAACCCCACCACTTTTCAATTACAGTTATGGTTTTCAACTCATAAAAATGGATGTTTAAAGCAAAACAAGGTAAAGGAGGAACAGAAGACATGACATTCTAAATGGTAATTAATTATGTTTATGATAAATATCTTTCCTCTGCAGATGTACATTTCAGTGGACTCTGTTCTTGCTTATATTGAGAGTAGAGTAACCTGATATATACAAAGTGAGCTAACAGTAATGCCATAACAGTAAAATATCTATCTAGAGAGTAAATTACTAGAAAACACATAGGCAGCTCTACAATTTAAAGTACATTTTGGGACGCATTCAAAATACATGATCAACCAAGCAGCTATAATCTGTAGAATTCTCATTTCAGTATTCACAGGTTGCCCCTAGACTTGGGAAGAGTTTGCATTTCTTAGGCAGGTTAAAGTCTCATTTCAATTAATTCTCCTTTCAGTCTAATATTGCCTCACTGACATCAGTTAAACCCTTATTCATTATGGTAGAGAAAGCCACCATACAGCTCACACACAAGTTCAACTGCTTAGAGGAATCATTCATTAATCACAAAAATAAGTGTAATTGTTCATCTCTGACATCTCTGACATGCTTTTATAAAAGATATGTGGTGTTATAAAAAACAGTCTTATGAAATTATTTTAACTGATCATTTTACAATCTATCCATTACTCCAATTAATTTTCTTCAATATTCAATTAATATGCAAATTTGTCTTTATAATGAGATACTAAAGCAAGTTCAGACTATTACAAATTGATTTAGAGTTTCTATTCTCCAAGATATGTCATTCATTTTAGCCAAGTTTATCTATAAACCCCCCCCTCCCGAAACAGTTAACTGAATTTTGGGGAGATCTGCCTGTCTTTAATTCAAAGTTGTCAGAATGTCATCCATGGAGTAATATTTGGGAGAGTGAGAGATGTATCAGAACTTGAATATTTGAAACATTCTCTGCTCCTTGTATAGGTGTATAAGTGTTTGATTATTGGTTGAACAAATTAGAAACAGCAAGAAACGTAAGATGTGAGAATAGGTGCGAAAAGAGAGTACTAAGGAGGTAGGTGTTTCCAGATATACAAAGAGAAAACACCCAGAGTCAAAATTTAGAAAGTACCTTAGGAGAATTGACATGCTGCCTGAGTGAAATTGGCAACAATAAACTTGTCTTAAATAAGAAAGCAAAATTAGCCTGACAACTTGTAGTTTATTGAATATATTAAGACAGAAAGCCATGCCCACATGATTATGAGGAACACTGACAAATTTGTTTTCTTCCTGAACCCTAACAGAATTTTTTTTCCAAAGGGGGCTTGTAAAGCATTGTGCAAGTCACAAACAAACAAGTATATACAAATTTACCCTCACCTAGAATAAGCCCTTTGACCTGTAGAGTGCTGATAGGTCAGAAAGTCTTAACCAGAAGGCTTGAAATCTATTACTATTTCCTCTCTGTTAAGAAAATCTGAAACAGTCCACAACTATTCAAAGCTTTTTTTCAGCTACAGCACATAAAGTAATTAAGCCACAAACATTGTATTATTTTCACTTCCATAACAAATGAGACTGGAGGAAGACTGTAGCACCAGAGGAGTAATAATGAAGGGGAGAAGCTATGACTTAAGTATCAGGTATATCATAAACAACGCTTGTAACCATTGACTAACCTGCGACCAGCACTAAATGGAACAAAGAGTGGATGATTTGTCATCTTAATGGAAATCTATTGTTTCTTGCACAAAAATATTGCTACTCTGGCTAAAAATGTGTCTTTATGTGATACTACTTATCTCTGCAGTATGATATTGAAAAACTAATCTGATCATTTGAACTTATTCAAAATAAGAGGATAAAATTATCTCCTTGTGTTAACCTTGAATAGCAGAAAGTAATGCTAATTCAGGCTCTAAACTAGAAATTCAGTTACTTTGGGTTCACAAAGTAGATAGTATAAAGAGACTGAATCCTCAAAAAGATAATTCAGAGAAGGAGAAGAATTTTGAGTCTTGTTTTGCTCCTCAGAAGAAAGTTTCTGTGTGAGCTAGAATGGGGCAGCAGTGACAGCTGATTCTGTATATCACTTTCAGGAGTGGATTTGTGCATCTGTGACCCTCTGACACAGCTCTTGGTTTTTCAGGGCAGCCCTGGCTATTTGTGAATCAATATTGCTGATGGTCAACTTCCGATAAGAGAAATCAATTTGTCTTCTATTTTCTGTTAAGGATTTTACTTTCCAGTAGAGTGGAGAGATTGTTTTGAAATTGCATTGCAATTTTTAAAAATACTTGCTTTAAACATAGTAATTCCTCTTCTGAGCTCCTATTCCATAATATCTATCTTGTCTGCAAGGCTTTTAAAAGTTCAAGTTGTGTATTGAAATAAAACACAGAACTGCATTTTTCTTCTGACACAGATATCTCAGGCACCCAGTCTAAACACATGAACATCTGTGTCATGCTACTTGACTGAACAGATACATTTTAATGAAAAACTGTGCACAAATCTGGAAAAACCTTCATTTTAGCCACAAAAAAATCAAACAAATTAGTATTGTTTATGACTTACCTTGGCTTTTTTTTTTTTTTTTGTTTGGTTTGTTTTTTCCTAAAATTGAAAGCAGTTTTTATCATTCTGAAAGAGCAGTTTTTATCAATACTAGACAAAGAAAACACTTTAATTCAGATGGGCTTGAGGCCTTCAACTGTTACTCTTGTTAACATTTGGCTATAATTTTAAGTCATCACATTCTGGAACCTTTTCCTATCAAAAGAGGTATTTCTGTCATGTTTATGTTCACTCTTGTAAATTAATAGATCAGATTAGAGATTACCAAAAAGTAATGCTTCTGATTTCTTCAAACATAATACTCAACTTTCCCATCAATTCCACCCAATATATTTTGTGAAAAGATCTATATTGCACCGAAGAGATTTTAAGGACATTTGCTATCACAAAATCTTACTGATGCAATTTTGAATAAGCGATTATCAAGGCTCTGTCAGATGATCAGACATCACCAGTTAGAGAAACATTTCATTTTAGCAGACCTTTTTAATTATATGTCTACACTGTATAATTCTTATTTTTAAATTTACTATTTTTACCACCGTTACTTACGGTTACAGAATCAAGAGAATTATTCATGAGATGAATTAATCTAACCATTATTTGTCAACTAGTGAATGAATACCAGTGCAGACAAATTTACTGATATGTTTTTGTGCACTGCTGTTTGTCAGATGCAGCTGAGTGTGTATTGGCTGGCTGCACTTTTTGCTTTCCTTACGAGTGTGTAATTAATTTCTGGAGATTGTTCACAAAGCTGTTTAATGTAAAGTGTATCAAAATCGTTCAGACATCAGCTAGAGGGAATGGCCCACAAACACAGGATTCAATTGCTCATGGGGTTTTATCACACTTTCTGTCTGAAAGAATAGGCTAATTAATGAAATGAAAGAGCTACTGGACCATTATAATGCATGCAAGGCATGATATAACAGTTCTGTAGTATGCATTCTAAGATGAAATACAGCACTTCTGCTTCTCTAAATGGATTGTGGTTGAGATGAAAGAAAGAACTTTTGATCAGATGAGATAAATCAGCAAGCCAAATATGACAGCAACCTGGTGTTAATATAAGATATTCTAGATAAAATACATATGCAATTTTATTATGGAAGGAAGAAAATGAATATGCCATCCAATTCAAATAAGCCAGATTCTATTAAAGTGTAAGTCAGTGAAACTCTGGAAACTGCTTTCAGAGTAAGTTGGATAAATTAGAAGACTGCTCTAACCTGGACTTGGAAACTTTGCATCTCTCCAGTAAGCATCCAGTGGAAGGTATCACTACAGCACAGCATACTCTTTATCTCTGTCATTCACGGGTAGCAGCAGCAAACTGGGGAGAGTCAGCAAGTGATATAAGATGTAATTACTTCCTTCACATTTTGTCTGTACTATTCTTATTAAGCTCTTCTGGAGGACTACAATCTTTCTTGTACAGATGTTGGCAGTAGCCCATACTCTTTTTCTTCAATATTTTCAAATAAATGTTCTTTTATAATTAAAACAACACAACGAATATAATTTTTAAGAACTCATGTCAAAAAGTTTAAAAGAGAGAATAGAAATCAGTGATAATCACTACATTCTATAGCACACAAATACATGACTCTCAAAGCCTGTGCAATTGAAAATACTTTTGAAAAGAAAGCTTTAAAAATAAAGCATATATAAAGCACTTTCATTTGTAAAATTTGTGCTTTAGCAAAAATGTGCAGAAACTTGAGGCATGTAGAAAAGAAGCAATTTATGACTAAAAATACAGTGATTCTTTAAAAAAACCCCAACAAAACAAAAAAAAAAAATCCCAACAAAACCCAAAAGACCCATGCATGGGAAAGCTATCTGATTTTTGTAGGTTTAAATGTTTCAGACAAGGAAACAGTTGTGGAGATTGTAAAATTCACTTTGAAAAGTTTTTCTCAATCATTTTTCTTTGAAAGACAGGAAGAGAATAAGGTTTCCTTTCACAAGCCTTCTTACTTAAAATAGACATTTCAGGAGCATGGATTCATGTCCAATTCTTTCTCATCGTAGCTAAATTGCCATCTTGTAAATGAGCTCTTCTGTTCAAACTCTGTAGATTTTGGTGCACTAGCTTCATAGTTATGCTAACTTCCTTCTTTTTTCTTTTTGCTTTGGAATTCTGTAAGAGCAATCATTTTAAACGCATAAAAGGGTAATAATGGAAAACATTTACACAGTTCAGTTATGTTGTTTTTCAATCTTCTTTTTTGCTAAAGTAAGCTCATTGAGTTCTTAATGTCTCTTGCTTCAAAATTTCCCTAAATCGCAGGTTGTGACTTAATGGTTTTATTCAATACTTTTCTTAATGCTTTAATGTCCTTTTAAAATTTGGACACAGGATTTGATGCAATGTCCCTAACCTGATCTGATTAATAACATAAAATGATAAGTGACCTTCATGCTTCTACTTAATCTTTCAACTCTTTCCACACCACGGGATAATATAGTAGTGCTATGACAGCTGTACCACAACAGTGCTTCTGTTCAGCATGAACTCTGAATCCTTAGATTCAATCACTCACATTCCCAATTTATTTATTTCTGAGTATCCTTCCTCCACGTCTTTTAAACTGTTTTACTTAAATGAGACAAACGTAAGAAGTGGGTTATTTTCTTGGACTCATCAGTATTTATACCTGTGTCAATGTTGAGCTTTTTTAATTCTTAGTTTTAAACCATCAATGATTTACTATTTTCTTTCCCGATTGCAGATGTCAGTGCTGAATATCATTCTTGCTACAACTCCTTACAGTAGCTTCTTGTCTAGAATTTAGGATGTGTGTGCCGATGTAGAGAAGCTGCACCTTGGCTTTTCTGGACTGTTTCTTACTCTC
Organism: Tricholaema leucomelas; assembly: GCA_013400475.1. Lineage (NCBI taxonomy): Eukaryota > Metazoa > Chordata > Aves > Piciformes > Lybiidae > Tricholaema lacrymosa > Tricholaema leucomelas. Next base: position 126,155 of record WAAF01009756.1, on the reverse strand, counting down.
TAACATTTATGTTCCACAGTACATATCTTCAGCTTCACCTAACACTTTCTGACTCAAATATGACTTTTGGTAGGTCATGCACTCTCAGAGACCTGTGATTCAGGGTGTTTTCCTCTGTCAGTCCATGAAGTATTGATTTGAGAGTCTTCAAGGCCTGATTCACAGTTCATCTCTCCTGAGGTTTGAGGTGAATACTGATTTAACAGACAGAATAGATCAAAAACAGTAGTTATATATAATTACTTACGTATAATTACTATTTTTCTTTTCATGTCTATCGTTATGTAACAATTTATTTGGAACAAAAGTTTTGCACAAATTTTGGATGGAGTAAATTCAGTCAGTAACAAATGACTTCTTAATACAATGTCTGATGTTTTTGAGACTCTAAAAGCCACAAATGGTTTTAGTTGCACTGTATATCATAATGTTACTAAGAAATGTATTTGCATATATATTTAATGACTACTGTAACTCAAGTAGGAGTTCCACAATAGTAAAGACCTTTTAGTAGGGTCCACATGGCTGGTCACGGTGTTGATATTCCTCACTCTTGGCATGTGCAAAGCACACCTTAGAATGTCAGTGAGAGTTCTGCATGAGTATGGAGAGGAGGCTATAGGATATGACATTTCCCATGTGGCACTGAGATGAAAACTTTGCCCTAAAACAGTTCCTTCAGCCAGCTGTTGGGTTTTTTTTCTCATGACAATAGTCATGTTTGTTTTAACAGAATCTGAACCTCTAAGACACTGTTGAAGAATACCATTTGCCCAAAGACTGTTTGATATTGGCTGAACAAAAAGTGGTGGTGGTAGTACTATTCTATCAAATATCCTTGCAACTTTTTTTCTTGATCTAGCCTTCTAATACACCACACCCAGTTAAACAGACCAGACTTGACTAAACTCCAGATTCCATATTCACAGCTCCTGTGTAGATGACTTTATAATGGATGCTTCACTGAAAGTTTTAGTAATCTCCAAAAATCCTGAGGAAGGGGTAACAGTAACCTCTGTAACTATGCATCTTAGCAAAATACAATCTGCATATAAAATGACAGATAAATTAAACAACTTCATCTCTATTTCTTTGATATTTTTTTTAAGCATAAACTAGCTTGAAAGCCAGTCTTAACTGTCCTGTTTTCCTGCCCATACAAGAACAAACTAGGTGGTTGACTGTAAAATTCACGTTTCCTTAACAAAATCTCTAACAAAATGTTTTGCTCTGTTTTTTTTTTTGCTTTTCATTGCTGCTAGCTTGGTAGCCACAAAGGAAACAGACAGTGCAAGATCTCGTAGCATGCCAATGTCACCATCTGATTTCCTGGATAAGCTAATGGGTAGGATGTCAGGCTACGATGCAAGGATCAGACCAAATTTCAAAGGTAATTTCAAACCTAAAATTTTAGATTTTCAATATTTCAGTATTTATTCTCCAAAAAATGCAGTTCCTGGAACAAATATGAAAATGAAGTACACACTAAAAGAAGTGGTTTTTTTTTTTCACCTTTTTTTCCTATGCCAGTTTATGTCAGTGACAATATGCTCTCTTCCTGTCATTTTCACAGCCTCCCAGATGCAGTTCTTTGGAAATTTAGCTTATCACAGAATGGTATCACTGTCACCATTATTAATAGATTTGAAACGTATAATATGGTTTGGTTCTTTTTGTTTTCCCTGTAATGTTTGCTAATGGATTCTTATTTCTACCTTGGAGCCTGAAGCACACCAGAAAGCAAGTTCCGTGAAAGAGGCCAAATACTCACACCTGCCTGTTCCTAACTAAAAGGAAGAGCATGTTAATGATATGTCTATCAAATTTGAGAGATCTTACCTTAGTTCTCTATCACCAAACCTGTTGTTTCTTTCTCTGTTCTCAGTTCTCCACTGGATCAGGTTCCAAATACCTGGAACTGCCTCTTCATGTGTACTTTTTAAGCACTCATCACAAAGGAGATTCAAAGAAGTTTGAAAGTCCAAAGGTTGCTTTGAATTGAATGATTACCCCTTCCGAGCATCTTAGTGAAAGCCATATATTCCAGACTCAGGCATGCTAAAATAGGATATTTAATGAAAGGTTATACAAACTGTAATATTATACAAATACATAAGTGATTCTACAGACAAAGGCCACCCATTCTAACTTCTACAGTCTAGCAAGTTTAGGTAAATTTATCTGTTCATTTTTTAGGATGCAAAGAGTTATAATAATACAGTGAAACTATATTTCATTGTATTTCTGAGGCATTAAATCAACTTATAAGTATTTTGAAAGAATAAATCTATTGTGATTAAAAATCACATTACTCTTTTCCTTAGCTGACTCCTCCTATGCTTAATGTCTTGAGGTAATGAGAGTTCTTCTTTCTAACATTTCACTATAAGGCAGCTTTTACTCACTGTTTACTACAGAACTTGTCCTTCAAGCAGACAGGCCTACCTCCTTTAAGTCATCTGTCACTGCCTTTCCATCCTAATTCTTATTCAGTACTAAATTTTGTAATCTTTTGACATCTCCAGGGCCCAGAATCTTAAATGGTTATGATTCTAAGGCCATTGCTATTTTGTCAGAATTTGTCCAGACTGATTCACAGGAACCAAGTAGTTTGTAAAATTGCTTCCTCATCGGTAAGCCATAAACAGTTGGTGTTACATATATAAACCTATTATCCAGGATTTACCGCAGTTGGAAATGCTTTGCTTTTAATAAGTTCACCATGTTGACATTTCTCAGAAAATTATAAACACACCAGCAACTCAAATACTTTAATAACAGATTTACAGCGTTGATCAATACCACAGAATCACAGAATTTCAGGGACTGGAAGGGACCTCTAAAGATCATCTAGTCCAACCCTCCTGACAGAGACAGATCACCTATACCAGACCACACAGGAACACATTCAGGCAGGTCTTGAATATCTCCAGAGAGGGAGACTCCACAACTCCCCTGGGCAGCCTGTTCCAGTGTCCTGTCACACTCACAGTGAAAAAATTCCTTCTCTTGTTTACATGAAACTTTTTATGTCTCAACTTCCACCTGTTGCCCCTTGTCCAGTCATTGGGCATCACCGAGCAGAGCCTGGCTCCATCCTCCTGGCACTCACCCTTTACATATTTATAAGCATTGATGATGTCACCTCTCAGTCTCCCCTTCTCCAAGCTAAAGAGCCCTAGCTCTCTCAGTCAGTCTCTCCTTGTAAGAGAGATGTTCTATTCCCTCAATCATCTTTGTGGCTGATGACCATACAGAAGTCCATGACCCTTGGACCTTCCTTTCTAGAGATATTTTGAAGACCATTCCAGTGCCTGGCCTCCTGGAGCATTAATGTGTCAAACGATATTTTCAAAGTAATCCAAAACTCAGTACTTCGAAAATTAACTTATATAAATGGTAGCTCTTAAATTTTTTGCTCCTTATTAAAGTTACCTTGACTTGTTGCCACTGTATATTCATTCGCATGCAAACTACAGGTTCAACTTAAGGTAAAGCTGTACTGGGCAAAAGAAGACCTCAGGCAAAGACAAAGCACTGCAGTTTTTCTTCTTTAACTCTTTGCAAGTCCTGCAAAAAGGGTTTAAAAATGAGTTTACCACTTAGCAGTTGATTTGGGGATTGAGTTTTGGCATGTGTCTTGGGCACCACGCAATCACAATCTGCTGATGGGGCTATGGTGAAGAGTAGGCAGATGGTATGGAGATTAGCAAATTCAATACAGTGCTTCTTGAAAGCATAATTCAAAAGATTTACAGCCTTGTTTTGTAACTATTGAAATTTAAAGATACAAAACCTATTTTGACATTGTTCTTTTTCAAAAAGTGTACATTCTAAATCTTCTAAGACAGCTATGCAGTTTGAACAAATCTGCCCAGAATGATTCAAATCTGTCACAAAGAGTAAGTATCTCCTTAAGTGACTTTGCCACTTTATGGTTAGTTTTATTAGTCCTAGAAGAAGTGCTGGGCCTTAATGTTTTTTTGAGTTTTTAATCTGGCAACAGTTTTGAGAATCAGAACAAGAACTAATAAGAGAACGCAATTTTAAATAATTTGTTCTTCCAATAAAATTCCAGTGTAAACAGGGTTTTAAACTACCAGTTTTAGTCATTATTTGTCTGAGTGTTCTGCTTTCAGATGAGGAATTCTGTCTGTCTGTTCTTGTGTAACAGAAATAATAGATAAGACTGACAGCATTATTTTTGCTATGGGATAAAATGTCAAAATAAGAACTCTGGTAAAATCTTTGTTCCAGTTGCAAAATATTTTTATTTTCACTACAACGAGCCCATACCAAGGTGCTTCCTTTACTCAGCTGTTCTGCATCCCAGACTATATATGTTCCTAAGATATTGGAAATACTTCATTGTCTTTCAAATTTGGACATAAATCATGTAATGTCAGACCAGTGTGAACAGTAGGACGAGGGAGGTTATTCTTCCCTTGTACTCAACACTGGTCAGGCCACACATTGAGTACTGTGTCCAGTTCTGGGCCCCTCAATTCAAGAGAGAGGTTGAGGTGCTGGAACGTGTCCAAGGAAGGGCGACGAAGCTGGTGAAAGGCCTGGAACACAAACCCTATGAGGAGAGGCTGAGGGAGCTGGGGTTGTTTAGCCTGGAGAAGAGGAGGCTCAGGGGTGACCTCGTCGCTGTCTACAACTACCTGAAGGGAGGCTGTAGCCAGGTGGAGGTCGGTCTCTTCTCCCAGGCAACCAGCAATAGAATGAGGAGACACAGTGTCAAATTGTGGCAGGGGAGGTATAGGCTGGATATTAGGAGGAAGTTGTTCACAGAGAGAGTGATTTGCCATTGGAATGGGCTGCCCAGGGAGGTGGTGGAGTCACCATCCCTGGAGGTGTTCAAGAAAAGACTGGACGAGGCATTTAATGCCATGGTCTAGATGACTGGATAGGGTTGGGTAATAGGTTGGACTGGATGATCTTGGAGGTCTCTTCCAACCTGGTTGATTCTATGACTTCTAATCCATGTGTATAAATTGTCATACTCAGAACTAACCTGACACAGAAGAGATGTTGTACTTTTAAATCTAAACAACCCAGGCTGCACCATTATTCACAGTCTAATCAGGTGGGATTTACAGAGGGAAATGTAACATGTTCCTTACCCTCCTATTATCAAACAGTATTCAGTAATTGCTAAATTTGGAACTTCTTGAAACAGGACTTAACTAAAAAAAAAAAGTTAGATAAATGTTTTCTGACCACTTTTTGGCTGTTTACACTTTTGGCCTTTCCAGTATTTAATGGCACTAAAATCTTCATGGTTTAGAACAATGAGAAGAACCAAGTTTTGTTTGCTTTGAGTTTGGTGACTATTTTATGGATTTTATTGCCATGGGATATAGTGAGAAACAGAGAAAAAAGAGTATTTCTTTTTGATCTTTTTATATTTGTGTGCTTATATGTTGATCCCTACTGCATCTGTTTTCTAATGTGAAGAGTCCTGCTTTTGTGTGGCAGCATTTTACAGAATCTGTGATCCTTGACTCCTTGACTTCTCTTTTCTCCCTAATATATCATTTTGAGGCAGAAGAGAAATTTTGAAGTACTCAAGACAGAAGTTAATGATCTAGTCATATGGGAGTCCATTTTTTCCTGTCTTTCTTGGCATTCTCCTATCTTTATTGATTACAGAGAATGCATCCAGGATACTATCCTGGGTGATTTCTAAAGTGGGGGGGGGGGGGTGCAGGGAACACCCAAACCATCATATCTTTATGGAAACAATGACTGGATCCCATCAATAGGAATGCATAATAAGGATGATTTTGCATTTGACTTGGTCTGAATTTCACTTCTTGGTAGCTCACTATTTTGTGCTTTTTCTGTACCTCCATGCACTTGGCTTTGTAAACAACCATCCTAAATAATCTTACACTAGAAGCAAAATTATATTACTGTATCTTTTCTAGGTCATTAATACAGAACTACAAAGATTCAGTGCAAATCCATGGAGGACCTTACCAGCAACCACCTCATACTTTGAAAAATTGCTATTTATGCCTAACATTAAAAACTTCAAAGCAAAAGCCCTATAAGGACTGCCTCTCACTTCATCAAGAGCTAACAACCTTAAAAAGCCTTTGACAAAATCACGTTGAAAAGTTTTTGAAACTCCAAGGAAACTATTTTAATTAATTTTATATTACAATTAAAATTGCTATTTAAGTTATAGATTGCCTTTGTCCACATACTCATCAGCTCTTCCAGTGAGAGCTTCAATAGATCTGAGACACGTTATTTCAGCAAAAGTAATCACAGAATCGCAGAATGGTAGGAACTAGAAGGGACCTCTGGAGATCTAGACCTAGAACAGGTCCAGCCTGGCTTTAAAGATCTCCACCATCTTTCTGGACAGTCTGTTCCATTGCTCCATCATCCTCAAAGTTTTTCCTTATCTTTATGTGGAACATTGTGTGTACGAGTCTGTGCCGCTGCCTTTTGTCTTGTTGATGGGTACCACTGAAAAGTGTCTGGCCCAACCCTCTTGATGTCCTTCTTTTAGATATTTAGAAAGTATTGACAACATACCCTCTCAGTCTGCTTCAGCCTGAACAGCATTACATCTTTCAGCCTCTCCTAGTAAGAGGCTCCAGTCCCCTAATCATCTTCACAGCCCTGCACTGGACTCTCTCCAATAGGTCACTGTCCCTCTTGAACTGAGGAGTCCAAAAGTATGTACAACACTCCAGATGTAGCCTTCTTTCTTCACTCTGGTCCTTAATCTATGTTCTGCTTGTCTGTGTTCTTGTGGTTTCATCTTTTAGCAGCTTCATTTATGCTTCTTTTTGACCATGTTTTGAAAACTTCATTTTTACTCTCTGCACTATCTTTAAGTAATCTCTTCACCATTTACAATCTGCTTTTATCCTTTTACGTTCCTTCTATCTAGTTGCTAACTACATTTCTGCAATGCTGCTTTTGAAATTAAGCATCCAGATTGTGGTGATTTAGGGCTTTTTCTTCCTAAAAGCAGCTATGTTTTTTGATACATCAAACTTTAATTTAAAACATAGGACTATTTTAAACAAGGTACTATCATACCAAAGTTGAAATAATGACAAATACTACAGCAGGGAAGTTTTTGTAAGGAAAGCTGCCTTGCAGACAAATTATCTAAGATTGCCAGGAAGCACAGTATTCTCTCTGACAGTTTTGAGTGACTCTGCCTGGTTTTGTCACTGCCTTTTTTTTTCCCCCTTGATCATTTTTAGGAGTTGTCAGTGTCAAAATTTATTGAATTCTAGGACTACAGATATGTTGGATATGCTCAACAGCTCTAAATAAGTATCCAAGTATCAAAGTGAAAACAGTGTCAAAGTGACTGCAGAGTGATAATTCCTTACCTGAGAATTCTGCTCCATAAGTGTAGTCTTGTGTATTATTAATGGTTGAAGAACACGTAGTGATTTTTTTCTTCAAACTGCCATGAAGTACATCAAAACAATGGTTGTCTTGAGGAAAGAAAATTCAGTGTTCCAACTTGTGTCCTGCTGGTAGAGTTTTAAATGGACGTATGGATTCTTCATGTATTTGGTATCAAGTCACTTCAGATTTTGCTAGCTGCAAACCATGAGCAGAAGCAGACAGATTCCTACTTCAGCAATCCTAAAAAAGAAATATTGCATAAGGGTTAATAAGACAAGCACTCAAATTCCCTGTATAGTTCTTTCATTATTAGTGACTGCTTTGCTCTGCTAAAAGAACCCAAGCTGAACCGGGTTATTGATATAACAATATCAAGGTGCAAGAGAGTGACAGAAAAACCTTATGATGGGAAAATCTTGTTTCCATTGCACACAGAATAGAGTTGATAAAAAATAATAGAGCAATTCACATGCTCTACCACAATGTCACTTATACAGAAACTTTCAGAGAAATAATTTAAAACCTCCAAGAACAGAAAATTCATTGTTCTGTTATCATCATGGCTGCTCTGACACTACTGATGCTTCACAATTGCAAGATAAAACAGAACAACAGTTGACTGAAGGCCTGTGGTAACAAAAAGATCAGTTTAAATAGATTCTTAGCCTTTTTGTGGATTTAAGAGAAATGAGAATAAAATCTAAGCCATTTTTTCTTATCTGCATTTTTCCTGTAAGCAGTGGTGATAAGAGCAGTAATAATGTATTTTTGTAACCAGTCATGACAGATAACATGAAAGAGAGCAGCTGCCTATAGTGAAAAAGGTCACTTTTATGTCTAATTGTTGTAACAAGTGAAATGTAGTTCTTATTGAAACACACAAAAATGTTTTTTACTATCTATTTCAGATGGAATTTTGATTATTTTGTATAGAATCGTCTGCACAATTGTATAGCAAACTTTCTGTTTTTTTCACTCATAGAAGTGACCAGTCAGGTAGTGTATCTTAGAGAAAAAACAAAAGGAAAATTATTAGACAACTTTCAATTTAATTTTGCATTGAATAAGGTGTGAATGTAGATTTATTTCCTCTTAAATCAATAAACATTGTTTCATAATGGTTTGTATTTTACAGTCCCTGTATAACCAATGATTTTGGAACAAGAACTGGTGTTTTTTTTCTCTTTTGCAGGCCCTCCAGTTAATGTCACATGCAACATATTTATAAACAGCTTTGGATCCATTGCAGAGACAACCATGGTAAGATATTTTACCTCAAACAACATTTAAAGTTCAAGTTAAATATGGTCAGTGAGCTAAAATGCTAGCTAGGGCTTCTCTTCACCAGAAGGCTAAATGAAGAAAGAAATCCACATCTCTGAACATTAAATAAGAAAATTTACTTTAGCGATTTGCCTTTTTAGACAGAAAATCCACCTTATACCATCCATCATATCTCCGTAATTTTTATCTGACAGTTGTAATGAACTGATTTAAAACTAATTTGTTTCTATAGTGTTCAAAATTTCCAACCAGAAAAATGTCAATTCATTAAGTTATTTTAGTATTTTAGAATTTTGTTCTATACAGTGCATATGGGGATGTATACTTGATTTTTAAAGTACTTCCTCCATACACCTATTGCACAGGTCCAGGTAGATCTCATCAGTTGCTGTCTGCTTATCCACTGATGCTGTAACTACATCATAGAAAGCCATTAAGTTCATCAGGCATGATTTGCTCTTGTGAAAGTCATGTTGATTACCACCAATCACCTCTTCTTCATTTTCCGTATGCCTTAGCAAAGTCTTAAGGACAATCTGCTGAATGATCTTGCCAGGCACAGAGGTGAGACTAACTGGCCTATAGTTTCCAGGCATTTTTTTCCTCCATAAAAGTGCTCATTTTTTTCCTCCATAAAAGTGCTTTACATATTTTAAAGTTAAGGTAAATAAGCACTTTCGGAAACTGTTACACAGTAATTTGGGGACAGAGAAAGTTTAAACACAAAGGCAAAGGCAGAACTGAGAAAATATAGAAATATGAAGGGATTTTTAAGGTCAAAAAATAGCAAATTAAGAAAAAAAAAACAACAAAACCAAACAAACCAAAGAAAACAAAACCAAAAGACTAAGCAAAGCCATCCTTCTGAATTACAAGAGCAAAACCCAGAACTTTGAATATACCAAGGACCTGTAGCAAGGAAATCAGTAACAAGTTCATAAAGTCAAATGCTTATGCGACTGATCTCAAAACTGATATTCACAGCCTCATCCACCTTGGAACACAATAGATGTTACTGAGAAAGTAGATTTTTTTTTGTTTCAGGTAGAAAATTACTTTAATTTGCATTTGGGTGCCTTGCCATATTGCAAATCCTAAACAGACTGACATGACATTCTAGGAGATTTGTTCAGGTTCTATCAGAGGATTAAGCAATACCCACATGATTAGAATAGTGCTTCACAGCTACTTTTTCATGGCCAGCTTTTTGAATCTGGTGCAAAGCAGAAGACAGACCACAGGGTCAGTAAAGGGAAAATATCCAGCAATTAGATCCCTATTAAAATAATATTAGAAAACTCAAGTTGCGACCACTTAGAAGAATATCCTCGATTTGTAAAGAGAGTGTCTGAGTTCACATCTCAAGTGTGAGATGTAAAAACATTTCCTTTCAGTGCAATTTTGTAAACCAGGCCAACACTTTGATTTTGCAGTGAAGCTACATTCTGTTCCTTGTTGCCTTGAAAGCAAAATAAAATAGTTGAGACAGGCTACAAACTGATCTGTAACAAATGGATCCAGGTATATGTTATAGAAAAAGACCAAATCTGGTCAGAATCACAGGGGATTTTGTTCTATCGATTATATGTATTCAAAAACCAAACAATTAAGCACAACCTTGACCTTAGGACAAATGCTTCCTTCATAATATTGGTATGGTGTTTATAATGTACTAATTGGTACAGTTCAAAATAGGCTTTTGCTTGTGGTCAGCAGCTGCTGACATCTCAAGGGATTCAAATCCTCCACTGCAGAAGAACAAATGCTTTTGCGTAGACAGGACTTTTAATTGAGTGTTTGCTTTTACTTCTCCCCAACACTGAAGATGAGCATCTTCTGAAAAACATTAAAATCTTTATTTTGTAATTTAATTCTAAAAACATCTTCCATTATTTTACAAGATGAATTTCTTTGTTGTTGAACAAATCAATTTACTGCACTAAAGTATTTTACCAGTTATCACTATTTTACCAGTTTCGTTTACTCTAGTCCTCAAAAATCAAGTACTTAAGTCTTAACACTTATTCTAAATCTTTGTGCATAGAATGACTAATTAGAACAATTTATTAGTCTCAAGAAGGGTTTATATGTTCTTGATAAACTATTCTTTCAAGCAGTAAGCACAAGAACTTAAGTAATTAGCAAGTGCAGAATAAAACCTAGCCACTAAGTAGTACATTGGCGTCTTGCTGGTATCTAAAACTACCAGCTGAGTAATGAGAATTGCACATAATCTGTCAGCTTCACTTCCTTCTTCACTGTCCTTATAGTTACACTTGGCACTGTCAATTTCTCTCTTCCAGTCTCTCCTTCGCTGTTCTTTCACTGATGGTTAAAATCTTTGAGCTCCCTCTGTTGCTTCGGTTATGTATAACACAGTAAACAAGAAAACTGGTAAAAATAACAAGCAAACCAGGATGGGCTGCAAACCAGCCCAGTGGCAACTTTGCACTATCGGACTTGATGGTTCTCAGTAAGGAACAGGAGCTTCTCAGTGTGCAATGGGAAGTTAGTGTGCAGCAGGAAGCAGCTTACACGCAAGTGGGTTCTCTTAAACTCACACACTTGGCCTAACTGATCAGAAGAGATGGTCAAACCAAATAAAAAAGGACTTTAATTTAGTTTACAGCTGGAAACTCTGTAAATTGGTTCTTTTTTATTTCACTTGGTTGGGGTTTTGGGTTGGGTTTGTTGTGTTTGTTGGGAGGTCTGTTAGTTTGTTTTTGGTTTATTTAGGTTTTTTTGGAGTAATGTTTTTTGTGTGTTTTGTTTTAAATACATTTTTTTCAACTTCTTGAGAGTAGGAATTACAGTTATTTCACATTCAATTTCTTTGTTTCAAAAGGCAAGTAAGATGGTTTGTAGTGGGGAAAAGGATCTTACGTGAAAGCTGTGTTCTACTTGAAACTAGGTCATTTTATGTGATCATATGTGGAACCTAATTAATATCATATATGCTCTAAGGAGGTAGAGGAAAATTAAATCACAGTCTAAAACTCTCTAAAAAAAATTTCAGCAGCAGCATGACTTACGAGTTAGGCCTTGCAAACCTTCACATGTGCTGTTGAGCTGAATGGCAGTACCTGATCTGTATCCCTCTGAACAGTATGCACAAAGTAAGGATATCACACTCATCCTCTAGCCGAGCAAAACTCACAAGGATTTAGAAATATTAAACAGGAGATTAAAAAAAAAAAAGAAAACCTAGAGCAAAACACTCATTTCATTATGTGAAATTAACATAGCATATTTAACATAAATCTGAATTTTACTTAAGATAAATAATGACATATCTAAGCACTCTTAACACGAAAAATCTCACAAACTGATCAGATTGCTTTGACATGTTAAATGTATACAAGTAATGTGGGAATTATATCCTACAGGAAACCAAATCATTTGCTTATGGATACACTGGAACCTTATCACAGGATTTATCACAACAAGATTTACCACAACATCCTCAAAAGTCCTTTATGTTTTCGTTTTGGATTTTTTGGTTTTGTTTATTGTTTGTTTTTTTTGTTTTGTTCTGTTTTGTTTTGTTTTTTAATAGCTCAATCTGTGCTCCCTGACTAACTGCTGGAGAGTCTGATGCAGAGCCACAAAGGTGATTAAGAGAATGGGACATCTCTCTTATAAGGAGAGACTGAGGGAGCTGGGACTCTTTAGCTTGGAGAAGAGGAGACTGAGAAGTGACATCACCAATGTTTATAAATATGTAAAGGGTGAGTGCCAGGAGGATGGAGCCAGGCTCTGCTCAGTGACAGGACAAGGGGCAACGGGTGGAAGCTGAGGCATAGAAAGTTTCATTTAAACATGAGGAGGAATTTTTTCACTGTGAGTGTGAAACACTGGAACAGGCTGCCCAGGGGGTGTGTGGAGTCTCCCTCTCTGGAGATATTTGAAACCCACCTGGACATGTTCCTGTGTGATCCTGCAGGGGTGTTGGACTAGATGATCTTTTGAGGTCACTTCCAGCCCTAACAATTAAAAAAAAAAAAAAAAAAAAGAAAAAAAAAGAGCACTGTCATATAGATTGTTGGCTATTACCACCAAAAGAAAAAAAAAAAAAAGAAAACTCTTACAGAGACTAACATCAATGCCAAACTTTTCAGTTACAAATGTTCAGAGTGTACTGAATACCTGAAGCAAAAGCTACAGTCCAGACAGCATATGGGGGAGATAGTAGGTCATACAAAGGGAAGTCTCCTTTTTTCTAAGAAACAGGACTGACCAACCCTCTTAAGGTTTTCTGAGTGTCAAGAATAACACTTTGATCTTAATGAAGATTTACTGCAATATTTGCTGTGTATTAATATGCTTAGCATAATGAATGTGCTAAAAGTGTATTGAAAGCGACTTTCACCTTACAGCAAATTACAGCAATGCAGACAGCTAGCACATTAAAAAGCATGTCTGTTATTTGTTCCTGCCATGTGTTTGCTGATGGCTGTTTCTTGATTCAGTCTGAAATGAATTGTGTTACCCTGAATGTTGAAAAGCCAGTGACAGATCTTACTGTGCTTCCAGTAGTAATGATATTATTTTACCTTTACAAATAATATGTGCATTTAACCTATATTATTTTATGAGCCATTATAAATTAGTCTTATTTCAAAAGTCACAGCTCTCCATTTTTTTTAGTTTGATCTCTCTTCAAGTAAGAATTTATGCCCTATTTCAATTTTTTCCTCTAACTGACAATTAACTCCCTTCTATAAGGGACAAAGATGTCAACAGACTGTTCTTGTGTGAGTTTAGAAGGTACAGAATTTAACATCCTTTATCATAAACTTGTCTCTGCCACCGTGTCAGACACAGACAGAGGTTTTACAGGTTCTAGTGCATCTGCAGCTGTGTAATTTGTTACATGACTAGATTAATCCATGTGAATCTCCCTGCTGAACCTTCATTCCAAGCAGACAGACACCACTCTCCTCAAATACAGAATTCATTTTACAGGATGCAACCAAGGTGTGCTTGAAAAGGTACACTGCAAATGAATGTATGTATCCATTAACAAACAGAATCATTTGTTTTCAAATTTGAAACAAACAAAACAAACAAACCTTTAGCAGTTGATTTTATAAGCAGCAATGCAAAACATTGTTCAGTGCAGATTGGCTCTGAAACTTTCAGTCTAGCACAACTTTTTAGAATTCAGATACCATGTTGTGGAAGATACCAGACAAAATGCTCACTGGTATTACAACATCTAAACAGCACGATCAAGCAGAGGAGGACAAGGAAATGTTAAACAAAGGTAGCACCGCCATCTGTCTCACTAAGTTACAAGGTGTGGCATGGTGCCAGCTGCTTGCAACATCTGGTGTAGGTCATCATGCATATTACTAATGAGTATTGAAACGAAGAACTGTTTTCAGGTGCCTATTGAGAAGACCAATTGTAGTTCTGCATAAAAAAGAAAAAAAGAAAACAAAAAGTAGGATGAGTATCTGATTTACCGGTAAAATGTAATAGATGGTGCAAGAGATGGATAGGTTGAGTGATGCTATTCCTAGAAGAGGCAAGTACAGATGATACTGCAAATAATGATATCAGGTACCAACAGCTGAATTTCAAAACCAGGGAAAGCTGATTCTCCACTAACACTGAAAATTATCCTTTCACAACTTGTAATCAGGAGGAGTGATCTCCCTGTGTTTATTTCCTGTCCTCTGCGAAGCTTATAAGGAGGATTGTGCTATTCTATACCTGTTCCTAGCTTTCTCTGTGTTATGAAAAGCTTCCCAAATTCTTTCCTGATACCCATACTGGAGTATTTTGGTTTCTTTTTAAATATAGTAAAAACAAAATTTAAAAGAAAAATAATTTAAATATCCTTAGTATAGTTGTCTCAAAGTGGATATTAAGCAATGGAAATTAAGCTTATCATCATATGAGGATTGTGTCCTCAACTCTCATGATCACTAATTGGAGTTAAGTCCATAAATTCCTACCTATCACTGTAGGAATATAGATTTTCTCACTCATTTTTTGCATGAACCTGCAATTTACTAACACAGTTTACAGAAACAAAAACTCCAGTTGACTACAGAATAACTGTTAAATGAACAAGAATTAAGGAAATAAAATATTTTCAGATTGTTACTTCTGTTCCTAATTTCTGTTCTTGAGTCAGGTAAACATATGCTGAAAAAAATCTCCAGTATAAACACTTTACATGAAGCATTAACCTTGAAACTCTTTCCTTGAATCAGTATGACTTATTTTGGCATCATTTAAAAATTCAGTTGCACTCTCATGTCTTCATTCCATTCTGAATACTTCATGCACTCTGGGTGTGCATTTTTAATTACAATAGCCGAAGTAATCACTCAGCACAAAGAGCTGTTCTCAGATATTTTATGCATTGTACCCATACTGAAAAGATATATCCTAAATCACATTCAAAGAAGTTGAAATCTTGTTATAATACTTTTAAAGTGAAAAAGATACAATTTATCAAAAGAGCTTGGAAGAATCTGTTTTCTGCATAGGACATTTTCTTTTCCAAAGAGAATATGCTGCCTGCTTTCAAATACGGTCATTAAGAGCTGGTAGAACATGCATTGTGAGACCACAATTCAGGCTTTAGTCTTCTTTAAAAGCCAATACAATCACAAGAAGGTGTAGGCCAAGAGTGTATTTTTTACTGACATGCCCCTTCCTACGTCATTGCTGGCATTATAAAGACGGTGCCAGACATTGCCCAACTCTTCTCCCCTCCAAATCCTTCTATATTTTAATACAGATTTACATAATACCAAATCTCACCATATCTGAGACAGTTTGATTACTTCAACAGCACAAAATAACCCTTGTGACTCCAGAACCTGCCTCACTTTCTCAGCAGGTCAAATCATCTCCTACAGCACAGAGAATGGATCCTGTACCTTTGCTCACTCCCAAAGCACTTTTCTTTCTTCAGCTCATTAACCATCTTACCCAGGAAGATCCACGCTCTGGATTCACCAAACAGGTGCCTCTAGACAGGGATCTAGAGATTGTCATCCCTCCCTCCTCTTTCCTAATTTCAAATAATCCCAGCTCACAAGCTTCTCTGCTTCTGTGTCTAGAACTCCATCTTGCAAGGGCTTTTATTTTCTCAACACAGAATCACAGAATGGTAGGAATTGGAAGGGATTTCTCTTCAACTCCCCCTGCTAAAGCAGGTTCACCTAGAGCAGGTGGTTGCACAGGATCACATCCAGGCTGGCTTTAAAGATCTACAGAGAAAGCAGCTTCGCCATCTCTCTGGGCAGCCTATTCCAGTCTTCTGTCCCACTCAAAGTTTTTTGCCTTTGTTTAGGTGGAACTTATTGTGTTCCAGTTTGTGACCATTGCTCTTTGTCCTATCACTGGGCACCACTGAGATAAGACTGGCTCGGTGAACTTCATCCAGGGCAGCCAGCTTAGCAAAGCCAGCAAACACCAGCTCCCTCTAGCTACAGCCTTCTCCACATTTTGGACCGGTCCCAGTTTATAAGCCTCTACAAATTAAAAATAACAAAACAACCAAAACAACAAAACAACAACAANATAGTAAAGAAACACAGCCCTTTTCAAAGTGTATGTTTGTACTTTACACAGTTAAGTCTTTTATTCATTTTAGAAAATTTTACTGCACTTTTCAGATATTTATCCTGACTGTACAGTGGAACAAGATTGTTTTCCAGCTTAGCAAAATGTAGAGGAAATGTTTCATATTTGTGCCTGTGATTACTGTTCTGATATCACTGACATATTACATACTATGGGTATTTGAGATCTAGCAAAATAAGGTTAGGATTATTTTTTCAATAAGCACCCTCTAATTCTAGGCCCTTCATCTCGTATCTAGTGGAAATCCATTAACTTGACATTTCTTTCTGTCTTGCCACTCATTTAGATACACATGCATTGGTTCAAACAGTTAATTTCCTCATGAAAGGAGCAGGTTAGCTATTGGGTACTACACGAATTGCTTCAAAATGTTAATTTCTTCATGAAAGGAGCAGGTTAGCAAGTGGGTACTGAATGGAGGTTGTGTCTGCTCAAGTTTTTAGTTGCCTAAGTGTATTTAGTGGATTTGGAGACAGATTTAAAAATTCTTGACCCCCTGAGTTTTGTAGGCTGCTAAACATATCATAGGTTTGAAGGAGACATGCATCTTACTGGCCCAGCTGCCAAAAGGCAGAATATCATGGGGCTTTTAAAATATGACTAGATGTCTTTGTGTGGGCAAACAAATTGCTCCCTTTCAACAAAAATTTCCTCTATTTGACCATCCGGTCACTCACTGAAACCAGCCATAGTCTAGCTGCTAACAAATAAAATGTGTTAATAACAATATATAATATATAGCACCAAAAATTCATCTGAACAAATGAATAATCTCAGAGAAACTCGACTCTTCACTTAGCAAGAAATGCCTTCTGCTGTTACAGCAAAAAACATCTTCAGGGATATATTACCTTCCTGAAGAAAAAAGAACAGAATCTTTTGTCAACTGAGAATATTGCAAAGATCAATGAAGACAGAGACTTAGTGGATGATGTTTGTGCATATAATTGTCATCTCCATTTTAATCTAATCCCTTATACTACCGCTCGAAAGTGCAAACATTTTTAAAGCCCCTGAGCTAAAGCTTAAAAAAAGCAATTACACTGAACAAGTCACAATATGTAATTTTAGTGTGATGCATCAGGAGTAGGGAACACACAACTTCCATTAAGAATGGAACTAGTATATTCCGTCTTCAAGTGCTAAATATTCTATGACATGCATTAAGGGCTGTGACAAACATCATTATAAGGTATGTTGGTATTGTGTTTTATTATTTTAAGAGCANGCCTCTACAAATTAAAAATAAAAAAACAACCAAACCAAAAAAACAACAACAACAACAAAAACACCCCCCCCCCCAAAAAAAAAAAAACAACAACCAAACCCCAAAACCAACTCCACAAACCAAAAACCAAACCCCAAACTTGCTCACAGCATTTCTTATCACAGTTAGGAAGATAATTCATCCTTCAATAAAACTAAATACATTGAATACATATAACTAAGGAAAAGTATGTATTCATTATTTCTTCTTTACCTGGTTTTAATGATAGACAATAATGAAAAATCTTCAGAAGCACTTTTGAGGCATCTGAATTTATTCCCTTGCTTTAAAAAATAAGCTTGTTTGTTTGCTTGTTTTTACACTGTCTGATCTTTTAGTCACTAGACTTCTTCTTCACTTAATAGGTTTCCCAAAGGTAAATGTATTGGAAAGATGAACACATGTAAGCCAATTCATTGGCATAAGAGGGTTAAAGAAAATTTCTTTTCTTTTTTCCATTCATAACCATTGTGCTACAATGCATCCTCTCTCACAAGCATTTTTTAGTTGCTCTATCTTCTTCTGTAGATTTAAACTGCATGAATCATAGGTTTTGCTACTTAGCTCCTAATAATATTGAAGGGATAGAATGCTAAAAATGTGATGTTGCTATTTGGTGTTTATCAGTTCCCTGTTTTACAATATATTTCCCCATTTTTGTGAATGTTATGAAACAGACTACCCTATAGCTTTAGAAAATTGAATATATAAAATACATCACTTGCATGTCTTGATAGAATATATATTATATATGATATATAGTAAAGAAACACAGCCCTTTTCAAAGTGTATGTTTGTACTTTACACAGTTAAGTCTTTTATTCATTTTAGAAAATTTTACTGCACTTTTCAGATATTTATCCTGACTGTACAGTGGAACAAGATTGTTTTCCAGCTTAGCAAAATGTAGAGGAAATGTTTCATATTTGTGCCTGTGATTACTGTTCTGATATCACTGACATATTACATACTATGGGTATTTGAGATCTAGCAAAATAAGGTTAGGATTATTTTTTCAATAAGCACCCTCTAATTCTAGGCCCTTCATCTCGTATCTAGTGGAAATCCATTAACTTGACATTTCTTTCTGTCTTGCCACTCATTTAGATACACATGCATTGGTTCAAACAGTTAATTTCCTCATGAAAGGAGCAGGTTAGCTATTGGGTACTACACGAATTGCTTCAAAATGTTAATTTCTTCATGAAAGGAGCAGGTTAGCAAGTGGGTACTGAATGGAGGTTGTGTCTGCTCAAGTTTTTAGTTGCCTAAGTGTATTTAGTGGATTTGGAGACAGATTTAAAAATTCTTGACCCCCTGAGTTTTGTAGGCTGCTAAACATATCATAGGTTTGAAGGAGACATGCATCTTACTGGCCCAGCTGCCAAAAGGCAGAATATCATGGGGCTTTTAAAATATGACTAGATGTCTTTGTGTGGGCAAACAAATTGCTCCCTTTCAACAAAAATTTCCTCTATTTGACCATCCGGTCACTCACTGAAACCAGCCATAGTCTAGCTGCTAACAAATAAAATGTGTTAATAACAATATATAATATATAGCACCAAAAATTCATCTGAACAAATGAATAATCTCAGAGAAACTCGACTCTTCACTTAGCAAGAAATGCCTTCTGCTGTTACAGCAAAAAACATCTTCAGGGATATATTACCTTCCTGAAGAAAAAAGAACAGAATCTTTTGTCAACTGAGAATATTGCAAAGATCAATGAAGACAGAGACTTAGTGGATGATGTTTGTGCATATAATTGTCATCTCCATTTTAATCTAATCCCTTATACTACCGCTCGAAAGTGCAAACATTTTTAAAGCCCCTGAGCTAAAGCTTAAAAAAAGCAATTACACTGAACAAGTCACAATATGTAATTTTAGTGTGATGCATCAGGAGTAGGGAACACACAACTTCCATTAAGAATGGAACTAGTATATTCCGTCTTCAAGTGCTAAATATTCTATGACATGCATTAAGGGCTGTGACAAACATCATTATAAGGTATGTTGGTATTGTGTTTTATTATTTTAAGAGCAAACATCCTATGCATTAACTAGTTCTGGCTTTTGTTACAACAATTATTTCTGAGCATAGAAAATTAAATATGACCATTGTTACGGATAAAAAACAAGAAAAAACCAACACTAACATTAACTAAACCTGTCCATTCTGCAATCTTTCTATCCTAAAACCTATGGAAAATAAGAGGATTTTGAAGGACACAAATTAAGATTTTGAATGTTTTGTAATAAAAACAAGTGAGGCAGAAGTTAAAGGAGTCCTTACAGAAACTACTGACTATATTCCTCTTCTTTTAACTATAGGTTGAATGGCAGAGATTGAGAACTCTGTACTAATAAGCATCCTGTAATTGACCCTATATTTTCAGTACGGAAAAGACTGAACTGGAATGGTGACATAACAGTTCTCATCTTCCAAATCTTTAGCAGTGATGGTGAGATATTACTCAACCTAGAGGAAAAGAAGGCAAGTCACGTTCATCTGTCCAAGGAAGAACATTAACAGAGACCATACCACTTCAGAAAACCAGGCTACCAAAGCCGGTTACTCACCTAGGAAGAACACTTGGTGCACAAGTAGTGTATATGCCTATTTGCTGAACTCTGAACTTTGATTTTGTGTTTGAAGTATCTCACTACAGGTAGCAATCTTGAATCACAGAATAGTTTGGGTTGGAAGAGAACTCCAAAGGTCATCTAGTCCAACCCCCTGCAGTGAGCAGGGGCATCCTCCACTAGATCAGGTTGCTCAGAGCCTTGTCAAGCCTAATTTTGAATATCTCCAGGAATGGGGCCTCAACTAGCTCCCTGGGCAATCTGTTCTAATCTTTTCTAATTTAAAACCATTGCCCCTCACCCTATCAGTACAGGCCTTTGTAAACAGTCCATCTCCATCCCTTGTTTAACTACTTCTTTATTCTATTGACTATTTCTAATTCTATCAACTTCAAATGAGTATTGCTAGGCAGTTATTGGAGTGAAACTGCAAAGGAATTAGGCAAAATTTAAATACAATTTTTGCAAAACCCTTCACAGGACACCCACCTGGACACACAGTAGTTCAGAAGCATAAGAAAAAGAAAATCAAACAAAAAAAAACCCCATCACTCTGAAATATTAAAAATACAAACAAGCAAACAAAAAAACAACCTTGATTTTATAGGACAAAGACAGCTCTTCATCCAAAATCCATCAATCTTTTCTGAACAGCTGAAGTAATTTCCTAAATCTTGCTGAAATCAGAGGCAAGTTAGCCCTCACTCAAATCCCCAAACCATCTGGCCTGTTCTACTTAATGAGAGTACCCACCATTTTCAAACTACTCTAGGATTAGAGCGCTTCATCTAGGAACCAAACGGGCCTTACTGCTCATCCTCAGCCTATAAGAGCTCAAATAAAGACATCCTAATCGCCAATGAAGCACTTAGCCAACTAACTTGAGGCAGAACTCTTATTCCAAAGTGATAACAGTAAAGTTATACTCAGTTTTACCCACTGTCAAAAAAGCATGTTAAGGTGTGCATTTTTCAGTGACTGAGATAGCAATGTCAGAAAATCTGAGCAGTAAAAATTGTGTTGTATATCAGAGCAGTAGCTTTTCAGGCACAGCAATGAGAACAAGAAAGCAAACCTAAGAGAGAAGACAACTGTGATGAGTTGTAATCAAAGCCTTGCATGGGACTACCACTGCATTAGTGTAACAAAACCCCAAGTCATTCTTCATTTTGAGAAATTTTCTCTGATGGTTTTCTAAAGAAAAAAAAAAGATCTATCTATGGTAACCAGAAAAGCCTGTTGTGGGGAAAAACATGTCCTAGAAAGTGCAAAATAAGAAAGTTAGCATTGTCCTTATTGCTGTTCCACTTCCAGTCTGGCTTACTGGAAGACATCCCTGCACCCTAGCTGGAGGGTCGGAAATAGATGATCTTAAAGGTCATTTCCAACTCAAACCATTCTATGATTCTATGATTCTATAGCAGTAGCAGGTTTAGTACTATACTGGATTGCACAGCACTCATTTGGTTTAGAAAACAACCATTTTCTGCTTGGTTTTCCATCTTATTTTCCTTCTAGCCTTAACATTTTTTTTAATTTTATGTAATATTATGGATTTTTTTTTATGTAATATTATGGAAAAATATTATGGAAACCCTGCTGCAAATTATTTAGCACATTACATCCAGGTTAAGAAGTCAAAGTACACTGAAGATAAAATGCATAAGGTAGCCATAATATTTTATAGAACAAACACCACATGCTTTTCATATACTCAAGACACAAAATGTAAAATAAAGTGACATATGCTCTACAACATTCCTCTTTAGGTTATTGTATGGCAGATGTTGCCATTTCCCTAGCAACTGAAGACCTGATAACTCAGCACCCACTTACTTTTTCTTTTTTTGAGAGGGCAAGAAGAGCAATCACAGACTTGGACAACTGCGTGACCAAATAAACTCATTCTCTATGGAGTGATGATCAAATTCAATAAAATAAATAGCCCTCTATAGTTACAAAATTATATTTACTTTGTAATCTCTTGAAAAGTCACTGGTTACATTTTTTGGCTAGGATTACCTTGGGTCTTACTATTTCTGATACGTATTCCTCTCCCTTGCAATATTTACTTAAATAATTTGTTGAAAACTATTGTAGCCTTCATGATGCTAGTAGTTCTCTCTAGTTCTGCCTTGATTTTTACTCCAGGTCACCCTCCTAAGTTTCATTCCTTCAGCCTTCATGTGGGCAGCTCTTTCCACTATCATAGAATCATAGAATCAACCAGGTTGGAAGAGACCTCCAAGATCATCCAGTCCAACCTAGCACCCAGCCCTATCCAATCAACTAGACCATGGCACTAAGTGCCTCATCCAGGCTTTTCTTGAACACCTCCAGGGAGGGCGACTCCACCACCTCCCTGGGCAGCCCATTCCAATGGCAAATCACTCTCTCTGGGAAGAACTTCCTCCTAACATCCAGCCTAGACCTCCCCTGGCACAACATGAGACCGTGTCCCCTTGTTCTATTGCTGGTTGCCTGGGAGAAGAAACCAACCCCCATCTGGCTACAGCCTCCTTAGGAACAGAGGATCATATCCAGCTTTTATTACAAGACACCACAGTTACCAAGTTAAAAAACTGTTCTTGACAAGAGCAACTTTTTTCCTTAGTGCTTTTAAATGTACTCTTAGCAGTATTCTTTGGAAGTCTCTAAGATTTCCATGTTAAAATGTTACAATGAGGCAGAACAAATAAATCAAGAATCACTTGACTTTTGCAAGACACAAGTCTAGATTTCACTTAGATATATTAATTAAAATTATAAAAGTACTTGGAACTGCAATAGATACAGTTCTGGAAATGTATTAATTTATACAGGAAAATTTGATTATTCAGTTCAAATAACAGCATTCAAAAAATATGAAGCAGGTTATACACGATGTTGAAACAAAGAGCACATTTTGGATATTTGCTTTTGCATATCTAATGGGTCCAAACAGATTCCACATACAGTGCATATTAAAAATGCATTGAAAAGGCCAGTGAAAATTAGGCAATTAATATCCTGAGGACTTATGCAAAAGTTCCTGTAAAGCTTCTGTATGCTATGGGAACATAATTCTATCTGTATCAGCACAAGGAAGAAGAAATCAACATATTCTGTACATATTTTAGATTTCACTATGTGCTGGAAATTGCGAATCAGACGTTAGTACTGGAATCCACAATGGCTTCAGCATAGAGAGAGAACAAGTACCTGATCTCCCAGGTTTTATATTAGAGGCCTGTGAAGAAACTGAACAATATAGACACCCTCTAAGTTCACCCTGTGGCTAAGGGTTTTGAAGGACAGCAGTGCAAGTGCAGTGCAGCCCATAAAGTGACTTCATTTTGTGGGACTAGTGTACAGCAGCTGTTCAGACATGTCAGCCTTGAGGTTATAAAAGTGGCTGTGGAAGTCACCACAACTTAAATGATGATTTCTCTCTCCCCTCAAGGAACCTCCCCATCACAGAGTTATTTGAGTTGGGAGACACTCCTCCAGGCAAGTAGCATATGTGAATAGTAATCCTATTGTAGGAAAAGAAAGCAATTCTCACAGTTTAATTACAGTCGCTGTGTTTGCGTCAGACAACCTGCTTGTTTAAAGCAGTTAAGCCTTAATGCTCACAACGTGTAATTAGAAACCAAGATGATGAATACTTGTCTTTCATACAACAGCAGTCAAGTGTGTGACTTTCTTTCTGGTAGATTAAGGATTTTTTTTCTTATAGTGAATAATGAGAACCACGTTAAGTTACTTTACAGGGAAGAGAACAATGAAAAATAGCTGCAGTTGCTTCACTGAAAAGTTTAACTAGGATTTCATCTTATGAGTTGGAAACAAATTAAACCAATATAATTTAGGCAAAATGACATACAGAATAGCTTCATATAAGCTATAATGCATTCCTCCATTTGTCTTCCTCCATTATTTTCATTTCATCTTTTTTTCTACACATTTTTCACCTTCCTTATGCATATAAGAAGTGTTTTATTCTCTAAGTAATCCTATTCATGAACTCATCACATTCTGTAGAGAAAAGTAGAGTAAGTAGACAAACTATATGTTATACAAATCAGAAGGTAAAGCTTGCATTTTTCTGAAGTGCAGCTGAAATCCTGAGAGCAGCAGTACTCATACCCAGTGCCCCAGGTTTAGACCTAATGTTTCCTTCAGAGCAAGTATTCCGCATGTTGGGGCAGGCATTAAATCTGTCTGCTTCTTCCTGGTGTTTTGGTTATATACAGGAGCTGTACTGGTACTACATGGTGTTTAGCATGTAATGCAAATAAATTAGGGTATTTTAGGAGGGATTATGTCCTCTTGATGCACGGCAGACACCAAAAGCTCTGTTCTGTGAACACCGAGTCACAAGTTTGTCAGAGTCTTGTCTCTCCTTAAAAAAATGTTAATTTCTACATCTGTAAAGTACAAATCTCTGGCTCTGTTTTCATCACACCATAGTGTTAATTATGCAAAATAGCAACAACTTCTCTTAATGAATTTTTAATGGCTCTTGAAACTGTCATTAGCCATGACATTCTTTTCTGAAAGGGACATTAGCAAAAATCAACGATTTTTTTTCTTTTTTTCCCCTTTTTTTTTTAAAATGCAAATGAGTAGCAAATCCTATCCTTTTGCCACCTGCCATTTAATAGTATAGGATTCCATTTGGCCTTTTTATGCCTGCTGAAAACAAGCTGAAATAATTTGATTTCAGATGGAGAACTGAGGCAAAAAAGTTGTGGGTCTAAAATATACAAAGATTAGAGAGAGAAAAACTCAACCGCTGGAAAGGAAAGTAGGGATGTCCCGACCAGAAGCTAGGTACAAAAAGGTAACCATAAAACTCTGCACACTTATTTTAATTTCAAAACAAAGCTACTGCAGGGGTAGAACTGTATGGAATTATATGCACTGTAGGTGGAGGTTGGATTTCTTTGAGATTGCCCTGAAATACATCTTTATTCTTATCCATTGTATTCCTAATAATACAAATAAGCATCATGCTGGCATTCAGCTAAGTAATTCTTTTGTCATCCACAGATGGACAGGGGATTACATGGCTAAAAAAATGAAATAAAAGCTAAATCCCTATGTTTGATAAAGCTTTGTTTGCTTTCTCTTTCATTCAGGATTACCGAGTGAACATCTTTCTTCGTCAGAACTGGAATGATCCACGCCTCGCGTACAGTGAATATCCAGACGACTCCTTAGACTTAGATCCCTCCATGCTGGATTCAATTTGGAAACCTGATTTGTTTTTTGCCAATGAAAAAGGTGCCAACTTTCATGAAGTTACAACAGATAATAAGCTGTTACGAATTTTCAAAAATGGAAATGTACTTTATTCTATCAGGTGAGTCTCTAATCAAATTATTTTTTTTACATAGAGGCTCAAAAATATACCTAAGAATTACTGAGGTGTCTTCAGCTGCCGGGCATTCAGAACTATCACAAAAGTAGTGATTCTTTAATACAAAACTTTGTCAGTACTACTGTTCAATGATAATACTAGAATAGAAAATGATCCCTCATTAGGCATAATCGCAGTGAAAGCAATATGAAAAGTATCCTTCCTATTTTAAAATACAGATATTAAGCCTAGAGGAGCTAGGATATTTGCACAGAGCAAATAATCCTCAAGTATTATAAACTGAGCTGACCTGTGTACAAGTTTCAAATGCTGTAGCATCCAGTGTTCGTTGGTTTGTTTTTTTTCACTTTTTTGGGTACTGCAATTGGACTTCAGCACGGAAAAATGACCAGTTGGAGGAAGCATGACATTTAAAGAATAGTTCACTTACAGATGGAAATGGAGAGAAAAGTGGAAAGTAAACTCTTTAAAAATGTTTAAAAAGCTGTAAGCAGCAATCATAAGTATTGACAAAACCTAGTTATCCTACTTCTTTTCTCCCCATTTTCCTTTTATTAATACAGACATTAGTGTCTTCAACAACTTCACCTAGTTGGAAACACATCAGATGTAAGTATATTAGTGTCTCAATAGACATTATATAAATTTGGTATCAGTACAATGACCTACTTGTATAAAATGTTACATTTTTCAAAATAAATACACCTCTTGTCCACTTAAGTGTTTTGCCTTGCATGCTTTCACAACACTTCATTAATAGGTAACTCGACTTTTTGAACAGCCATCTGTAAACAGTTTGTATACCAAGAGAAAAACATTTGTGACTTATATGGTTGTATGAGTGACATGGGAGTTTCCTTTCTCCCTTCTTTCAGTGCAAGTGTGCAGCCTCTTGACAAGCTTACACAGAGAAAATGTTGGGTTAAAATTCCTACAAGCATTTCAGATCCAGAAGGAGTTTAACCTGCCAGTTGGGAAACAAAATCATTCATCAGTGTCATAACATGAATTCTGTTACTAGAAACAGATGGAAAGCAAGAAAAAAGGATTCCTTCTCCAGTCCTAAGTAGGAAGTAGAGCTAAATCAATTATCTCCAGACTGAATCACCCTGAGAGCCACTGGCAGTTGCTCCACTCTAATCAAATGACTATTCTTTCTTGTCCTACTCCCTCCAGATATGTACACCATGGAGTATAGGCACCATCACTCTGCTGAAATAAATTTGGATTGCAAATTCAACAGAACTCATACCAAGCTCGTGATCACATCAAACATGTGTGTGTGCAGGGGACTCAAACATTAAACTATCAAATCACATAAGTACTGTGATGAAAGCAGATGCCAGATAGCTTCTGTGTTTCTTATGGAGGCAGAAAATAGGTTGCTATGATTTAATTAAGAACTACTACTATTTCTGAAACAGATTTTAAGTCCTGTAATTAGCATCTAGTGAGTTATGGGAATTTGAGTCAGTTAAGCTTTTGATTAGGGAAAACAGACTACTTGTGTACTGATAGTAAAAAGAAAAATAAAAGAAGCAAAGCTCTCTAAATTTTCTTTTTTTCCTTTATTACTTAATGTCTCCTCCTCCCCTAACTGCATTGGAACAATTCAGACAAGAAAGTAGCAAGTAGGTTTCAGCTCCCAATGTAATGAATACTTAATATAAAATAATAAAATATTTACTGAAGAAGAGAGTCCAGGTGTATCCTCTCTGAAATGACTTGCCACGTTACTAGTCTACTAGTTGGATTTTGCATTTAGAACCATTTTTAAAGAGTGCAAAAATAGGGCCTGAGTCTGAATGTCCTCCTTGGACTACTACTCACTGTCAAGCAAAACAGAAGTTACAATAACCAAGAATCAAGAAGCTTCGAAGAGGGGAAAAAGATATACAACCACACTTGCTGCTTACTGCCCACTTGCCTTTAGTTTTGATGCCAAAACCAGGGGAATAGATTTAAAAGAGGGGGGAGATCAGAGCACTGCCATTTCAGAAGAGCCTCATGTAGAAAGAATTGCACTTAAGCCCCTCAATCTCTCTGGACAAAATTCTGTCAGCTGAACTGCTAAATGAGCATAAGGCAAAGTTTCATGCAAGTTATTCGCCAGCAAGAAGAAACGCGCCGTCATGACCCTGAATCATGAATATATACCTAGATATGCCCAGGGAGGGAAAAAACATATCTTTACCTGTTACATTCTTCTTTCTCATTCCACTGAGAAGCATCACTCTAAAGATAAGCTATTGTATTCATATCAAATGTAAAACAAACAACCTTTAGTCTGTAGGTTGCAAAGTATTTCACAGAAGTATCAGGACTAATGTGAAACAGCTGCAGTTCAAAATCACAGACACATTTCACTCTACCATTAATATCAGAAAATGTTATCCTAAACCTTTGCATTGACAATTTAAGCACCTTATTTTAGTCAAATAACACATAAATTACTCTTCTGCTGAGATTTACAGCTGACATCTGTTGCAAAATTCTTGCAAATCTGGGTAAATTTTATGTCGAAGATTTGATACACTGTAGTAGCACAATAATTCTGTCTGCTCTAGCACAAGAAATATGCCTTTAGAGTTCCTCATAAACTGAAGTAACACTGCTGAGGAACTTGTTTTTATGAAAGTCTGTCCTTTTTTCCATTGTCATATTAGAGTGATCAAGTGAGGTGGCCTCAACTAATATGCAACCCTTCTGAGAACTTTCTATGTCTAATGACATCCAGTGTGCAGTTCTATGGCATTTGTGGTATATTTTTAATTATTTCTTTTGTGTGTGTGTTCTTTCAGATTGACTTTAATACTCTCCTGTCCGATGGATCTCAAAAATTTTCCAATGGATGTGCAAACATGTATAATGCAGCTGGAAAGCTGTAAGTTTGTGTAATGTATTAGCCTACAAATACATCTGTAGGGATTACAAAGCTAAGCAAGAGGTAAAAAGACTGCTTGTAGTGGTACAAGAACTCCCTATTTTGCCAAAAGTATCTGTGAAACAGACATGATTTTCAAAGGAAGAGATTATTTCATCCTTACTTATACTGAAAATCAACAGTTTGGTGTAAATCTAAGGATACTTAAGTACCCAATGCCAGTTTATCTGTATGCAAAATTTATACAGATAGGGATTCACCATTAAATCTTCCCTATGTTCACATATACAGGGGGACAGTAATGTGGGTGAGAATTAAGAAAACAGGACAGTAACTTAAAGAAGTGATTTATGTGAATATCCTGAAATCGGTAACAACTTAGCATTCTTAAAAGCTGGAAACAAGGGAATATATACCAAGTCCCAGCTCCTCAGGTTCCTGCCCTAGCTATTCAGCATGTCTTACATGTTACAGCTACATATCTGTACTTATCACCTAATCATCCTAGAAGGGATTAGGGAAAGGGTTTATCAGAAGGGAGTACTCTAGAAGATTGCAAAGCACATATGCATAAATGTATATGCTGATTTACCTATACATATGTTGCGTCACAGCACTCACCACCTCAGCTGTGGCAGTGCCTTGAATCAGTGGAACACTCCTCAGAAAGGAGGGCTTGGGAAGGGCTGTAGAGATCTTTTATAATTGAGAAGGAAGAAATCCATAGAAGATATCACCTAGCTAAGGATAAAAATGTGAATATGAACTGATCATCCATAACACTAGAAAAAATTTCTAGCATCTTCCCAAGATGCTGGCCTTAAAGGATCTTTTAGTAGCATAGATAGCTTTACACAAAGCAAAACATGAAAGAAATAAAGGACCCAATAGCTTTCTAGTGCAAAGATCAGATAGTTTGAACAGATCTGGCATTACACTATTAATGTGAAATCCTAATATCTCTTCATAAAGCTTGCTTTGTGCTATACACAATTATTTTGAGGGGAATAAAAGAGAAGGTAAAATGAGCTCAAACAAGACAAGCCTTGCAGAATTATCTTTCAGTTAATGGCAATAGTTTTTATTTGAAATAAAATCAGGATATTGTACTTATCTCCCTGGATACCTCACTTAGAACATAAAAGAGGGTAGAAAGCATAAAGCAGCTATCCTGTTTCAAGGCGCACACATACACAGATTGGCAAAACCAAAAGTTCTGTCTGATACTATCATCAGAGATAACACAGGATGTGCGAGGAGAAAGGCACAGATAGGCATTAAATTCTCTTTCTCCTTGTGATATAAGTATTTGGGAATTGCCTTTGCCCCTTAAAATGAGAAGGTTTTGGAACACATTCCTAGCAGAAAAATCCTCCTAATGTGAAGGACAGAATAAAATAAAGTGGATTTTGAAAGACTCTAGCAATCTGAAGTTTGTGAAAATCAATGTCAGGAGAAAAACGGGTAAATAACAACTGTCCTTCTTAGCATCAGATCTAGATATGCAGTTTTAGAATGATTAAGTAAAATATTTCAGAATGTATATTTTTGCATAAAGAAAGAACATACTGGGTACTTGAAATATATATCAGAAGCACAACATACATACTTTGATTAAATGTAGTTTTTGGTGGTTTTCTTTTTTTACTAGATGAAAGCAACCTATAATAGAAGGGAAAGATAATTATCCCTCAGTATGTCAAAACTGTTTGTTGTATGGCTAATGGTATGCTTTGGCAAAGAATTTACAGAAGGAATATAAACACCAGATCCATTCTTCATTACAACAGACAGATGGTAATATTATAAAGCAAGCTTTCAATATGCAAGCAATGGTTAAATCTGACAGCAGAAATTTTCATGACTAAAATCAAGATACTTATTAGCAGCAGATGCCAAGAAATTTAGGACAATATTATATATTCAGCATTAAAAGAAAACTCCAGTCAACTCAAGAATATAATCCTAATAATAACCTATGCCATCTTTGTAATTAATATGACTAAATAAAACATTAATAAGGCAGTTGTAGCAGAGTACATAGACATGGCATGTGTATTCATATGTACAATTATGCCTGGAAGTATCATACTGCTTGACCAAACAATCAAAAGGTATAGTTTCTACAAACAAAAAGAAATTAGGGTTAAAAAAGTTATTAAATTATTACTTTACCAACTTCATAAAACTCATGCTGTATTTTACTTCTTTTAGCCCTTGTGTGAGAACAGGTCATACAACAACCAAGCATTCTTGAATAAACAGGTATCTGGTTTGCTTTATAGAACCTTGCAGGAATTCACATTTCCCACAGATTTCACCACAGGGAACCAACACTTGTTAGGTGAATAGCACTGTAGATGTTCTACTATTATTTTCCAGTAGAATGCTTCCTTTAAACGTTTTGGGGTTGTTTTTTTTTGGTAATCATTCAATTCAGTGGGAGTAAATTCCCTGCTACTCATTCATGTTGAGGCAATGTTCACAGAAGAGCTGAACAAAATGCAAATGAGTTTTTCAAAATCTTGATAGTCACAGAGAAAGATCAAATTTGATTTAATAAAGGAAGTTACAAGTAATAAAGCCTCCCTCATATTGTCTTGTTTAATTCTATTTTATGTTTAAGTCCAGATATCATAAAATAGAAACTATGAACAAAATAACTGTCTTGAGGCAGAAAATCTTGCATCATCTAGGGGCTGTTGCTATACTCACATGTCTGATAGTGGAAAAACCACTTAGATTTGCATAACAGCAGTTCCCTGAAATGACTTTGGGATAGATCTTAAGAAGTCTGGCACAATGACATAACTTCTAAGCTCCTCAACCTTTAAGAGTTGACAATCATCTTCTAAAAAGCTGTTTCTTTATATTGGAAGGGAAACAGACACCTTGGATAAGTTACCAAAAACCTCCACATGCTGTACAGGAGAGTAACTAGCTAACAAAGGTTTTCTGTGAGTCTGTTCTCTGATCAGTTTCCAAAACTTGGAAAAAGCTGAGCAGAAACATTTAGATTCCAGAGTCTCTGGCCAAGAACAAGCATCCAATTTTCTTCAAAATCACAGAGGAGGAAAGGAAGATGGGTGCATTTAGCATTTTCCCAGGCTTCATATCAAATCTCCTGAGGTGAGAACTGACATAACCCTCAGAGCCTGAATCCATCCAAGCATCTCTAATTTCTAGGCCATAGCACCATACTCTTCTGTGGCCATCCAGCTTAAGATATTGTGGTGCATAGTGAGACAACCTGAATAGAAGGATCAAGGCACTGTCTGGGGAAGTGGAAGTTGTGGGCATTTCAAAACACAGTCTTTTCATGCCCTGATCATCAGGTTGTGTTACGAAAATCAAAGCGGTTGCAGGAGCAAAACAGCAGCAGCCAGGCTTACACTTGTTTCTCTTTAAAGTGATGATCACTGCTGATTTTTCCACTGAGTGCCAAGTTGGGGAGGACATTGTAGAATTATGAATTTGCAAGGCCCGTTTATCTCACAGCTTCTTTAAATTGTATGCAATCTTGCAATCCTTGCTCCTGCATATATCACTAAGTAAATTAGACTTTTTCTACCAAATTACTCATCTTTCCACCGAGTCACGATGAAGGGCTTACAATTACTTAGAGAATAGGTCATAGATTTTACTTTTGTTATAAAATAGTAATTTCATATTGACACGGTTCCTCCAACATAAAAAACTCTTAAGAGGAAAATACATGTATAGGTTTTCTTCCTAAATGATATTTTTCTTTTTAGTCAGCTCATGTAATGCTTTTTTCCAAGGTCAGTCTGAGCAGCTGGATTTGCCCCTGCTTAAAGCACTTCACTTAAGTATTTTTCAGATACTTCATGATATAAGTGGAAATGTCTTATATTATTAGAGAATTTTTTACTGAATTATTTTTCAGCAACTAGAAAGAGCTGCTTTTGTATTTTAGAAAGGAAGCAAATGAAAATGCACATACAAAATAATTACTTCTGTATTTCTATGCCTTACACCAGGACAGCCTATATGCGTGTGAACTAATTTGAGTTTTACTTAGTTTAAAAGGATACAAAGAAATGTCATCTCGACACATTTGTGTTTCAGTGACTTGTCTCCCAGGAAAGAAATATTTCTCTGATGTGCTAGAGCTTATTGTCTGTCCTTTAAGTTTCACTTATCTCACAGCATTCCTTTATTCTTATGTTATAATTGTAACTTGCTGAACTTCAATATTCCTGAATTTTTGAAGAACGGCAAAAAGACTCAGTGACAAAGAGAAGAAGTACAGCATGATAAACAATGTAAGAGAGAAAGCGTCTTCTTAACCCAACTTCATTTTGATGCTTATTATCTCTCTTAATAAGTGAAACTACCTTTTCCCTTTTTGATTTTTGAAGGCTTTTTACTCCAAGATATTATCCTCTTGCCTTTTGGATTTTCAAAGAAAATTCACTCTGTACTGCATGATGCTGCTAAATGAGTAATACAGTTTCTTTACTCCCCGCCTCTAAACTGGAGATTGTGCAAATGGAAAGATTGGTAAGCAGGCTACAGCAATATCGGCTCCTGCATTATAGAAAAATTTTGTGTGCATTGTTGCCTTCCTACAACAGCACAAAGACACCATAAGAAAGATAACAGAACTGGAGTATATTTGTTACCTGACAGGGAACTTCAGGTGTCTACCTGAATGACTGTAATTGTGGACAGATGAGATCAATATTTGCCTGTGCTTGAACACGCAAAACCCATACGTATTCTCTCTTTTCCATTTCAATAGCATAAAAGCTGTCAATAACTCATCCTATGGTTTCTATTCTGTATATGAATGACTCAGCCCACTGTGCACATCTGAAGTGAGGCCTGACACAGCTACAAAAACCTATGCAGGAAGAAAGGGCAGTAGTAAGTGTACAACCACTGCTGAACCACAGGAACTACTATAAAAGAAAAATAAACCTGTAACACCCAAGGCAGAGATTCCATCAGAATGGCTTAAAGGCAAGTGCAGGAGGCAGATCCTTCACAAAACAGGCCAAAAATACACAGAATAAAATCCTACTATCTTGGAGCTGCAGCATAAATTTAGTCTTGAAATGCATCACAGCTATTTCTGAATCTATTTAGTGTGTTTGTCATATCTTCCCTCTGCTATGTTGCTCAGAATTTCAGGCACAATTTAAACCTCTGTCATATTATTAGGAACAGTAATGTGAAGGCAGCCTGTCCTGGAGGCACACTGTTGGGATGCCTTACAGAAGAGTAGTAAAATAACCCTAGTCAGCATGACTGTAGCCCTTGTCTCAGCTGGATACATAATGAAGTACTTGGTTTGCTGAATAAATCTAATGCTATTCTTGGACCTGTACCTTATTAAAGATTAAAGTATTGAGAATGGACTTTAGATACATCACTGGGATTAAAGGAACTATAAAATAAATTCTGAAGTGAAGCCAAACTCTCTTGTACAAAAACATTCATGTATTTCATGTGTTTATTGAACAAGAGGAAAAGAGTTATGTTTTGAAATGCACATAGGTGTTTCAAAATGACACGAAGAAAGCACGGTCTTCCTGAATAAAACAGAATTATTGGGAAGTCTACATGATATATGGGTATTTGGCTGGGCCACAAGTTTGCTCAAAAATTCTGTTCTTCATGCCTTGGAATGGAGGACAGTTAAAAGAAAATAACTTAGCACATGTTAGAAGTAAAAATGGGGGCATATTTGGAATTACCAAGAAAATTGTGATTCAAAGGTGTGGAGTCTCTGAGGGTACGAGGGAATAGCTTGCCCTATTAATGAACCATAATGGTGTGATCTGTAATGGTGTAATCCTTGGACAGTCTAGGGGAGAGATGTTACTACTTTCAAGACACTTCAATAATTCTTCCACTGTCTTTCATAGGAGACTGTGGCCTTTTAATGTTTATAGTTGGTATTGAATTAGCTAATACAAAATCTCCATACTTTTAGCATGCACATATACAACTCATTAATTGCTTGGTTGTAATAAGTCCTATGTAGTCTTATGGACTATGGGGTTGAATGCAACCCTATTTAAGGTGGGCTTTCTTCCTGTACTTTCAGAACCAGATGAATGAAAAATCTAGATTTATTTTTAAGATTATTAATAGTATTTTTTAAATCCTACAGATAAGTTCAGTTTTTCAAAGGAACTCATATGAGTGTTGATAACCACTTGTCAATGCTATTCTTGAAAAGATAAGATTTTCTAGGAAAGTCGACTGAGACCAAAATGAGAAGTTTGGTTTTCTCTTTTCCAGACACTACAAATGACCTTGCCACTTAGAAATACTGTGGCAAGATCACTTTCTTTTCCCCTGCAATTTCTTCTAAAACCTGTAATTGAACATATGGAAAATTTTCACTCTAGCTAGACAACAGCAACATAACAAGGACATGAACCTGTTGGAGTAAGTCCAGAGGGGGTCCACAAAGATGGTGAGAGGGACAGACCACCTTTTCTAGGCTTAAAGAGTTGGGGTTGTTCAGCCTGGAAAAGGCAAAGCTCTGGGAAGACCTTATAGCTACCTTCCAGCACCTAAGGGAGCCTACAGGAAAGGAGGAGAGAGACTTTTTAGAAGGACATACAGTGATAAGACAAGGAGTAATGGCCTTCAACTGAGTGTAGATTTAGATTACACGTAAGGAAGAAGTTTTTCACTGTGGGGTGGTGAGGCATTGGAATATGCTGGCCAGAGAGGTTGTGGATGCTCCCTCCTTCAAACTGCTCAACATCAAGCTGGAGAGGGCTTTGAACAACTTTTCCAGTAGGAACTACATGATCTTTAAAGGTCCCTTATGACCTAAACCAGTCTCTGAATTTTCAGCACCATCTAAAAGGTGGAGATAGTATATCTGTCTTGTCCATGTTCTGTCAGAGTTTTGTATAGGTTAGATAATATGATATCCAGGTACTCAAAACCAACTATTCTAGGCACAAGTCCTGACAATCACTCCTCATCCAATACCTTACCTTGTCCACCTCCTCCCTCCTTAAATGTAACCACAGTTTTACTCCTTTTTGTTTGTTTTACACACACTTTGGCACCTCTACTTCCCTTCTCACTTTTCATGAATTTACACTCTTCAAAATCAAAATTTATCACACTGTGTTTCAGTGAGAGAAGTCACTGAAATCACTACCTGATTTAGTTTTAATTTGACCTGGTCATGCATACTAGATTATGTCTTCCACTGCTTTCAGCTATTTCTGCAACATAGAAGGGTCACTGCTCTTGTGTGCAGTGACTGATCATCTCTTTCAACACTAGAATGTAGCCACCAGGATTTTCCTTCATAACCATCATGTTTCATAATCACAGGTAATAAAAATATCTTAATATCTTGTAGCAATTTATAATAGTTACAAAAAAAAAAAAAAACCCACCTCATAGTAAAACAAAACAAAACAACCTCCTTTATAGTTAGAGGGTGAATATCACATTGGGTTGCATCAAATGTAAATAATACAGATATGTGCTTTCTGCTCAAAAATCAGCAGGAGGAGAGATAATATAGTAAGATGAACATCAAGAATTTACAAAAAATAGGAATAATTACATAGTAAGGCTTTACTCTAAAAGGTTGCTGTGTGCTCAGAAATAGTTTCACAGTATTTTTTCTTCCAGACACAGACTGGGACTGCCTTCAGGCACACACAACACATTTACTGTGAAAAGCAGAATACAATGAAAGCAAGGCACAGAGAGGAGACATCTTTCACTCAAGTCTTCTCCTAAGAAGTCAGAATTCAAGAGCTAAGCACTTAATCTCTACTATAGTATAAGCTCCATACATCTATAAGTGACATAACTTTAAACATTTATTATGTGTGCTTGACAAAAGTATTCTTCTGATTTGTCTTAAGGTCATCTCTTTCTACGCTTTTAGAGTTGAGTAGAAGGTCACTGAAATTATTTCCCTAGACAGAAGAGAGTGCCCTTTTGATAGATATGTTAGAAGAGAGGAGAAATGATTAAGTATTGTCTCTGCTATTTTAATATTTTTTTTTAAATTATAAGTAAACTACAAAAGTCATCACTAAAATAACATTTGGCATGGGCTTCTGTGGTACAGCAAGTGTAAGGAGGAGAATACAGAAAGAGGTATAATGAGTGGGATAGGGTTTCTATAGGTGTGAATCTGAGCTTGAAAAACTGCAAGAGACATGATTCCTCGTTCTGTGATGTTGTCATGAGTTGGTTCCTCATTTACCCTCAAATTCAAGGCCCTAGATTATGTGAACTCTCTCACCATCTATTTTCTATGGGTTCAGTATTTCTGGACCTAATGGCACAATGAAAGCAGTTATCTATCCTTAGATCAACTAGAGAAGCAACTACCACATATATCGGTTCTTATGAGATGGAGAACATATTTAACAATACAACACAGTGCAAGTTTCTACAGGTAACTAAACATCTGTTCATAACAAAGTCTTTGTATCTCAAGCGCACAGTTTGCTGAGGAGGTGATCCAGTCCTATATGACTACTCTTTACTGCTTTATTTGCACAGTGACAACCATGCAATGCAATACAGCTTTTTGGATGTTTCATCACATAGGCTATTTAGAAAATACACACCATGTATCTCTAATCTTTGCCAGTAGACCAATATCAGCAAGAAGCATTTAAGACTGATTCTTAAAGTTATTTTATTGAATAATTAATTGGATTGAAGATAATGTACCACAAGCAGCCATATAAAAACTGAAAGCTCAGGTGGACTTCAGGGTCAGTATTTATAGAATTTAGTTTAAGATGTTTTGTCTTATTTTAATTATCAGGGCTTTTGATTATTTAATAAATAAAAAATACACTGGATTGAACCTGTAATATATTTATCAATCATTTGTTTGAATTGTCTCTGCATACATCTGCACAACAAATTAAACCTCTTTGTGCAATTATCTAGGAATAGCAAGGCAAATTTTGAGAGACCACACAAAAATATCAGTCTTAATGAATGTTACTGTTTTGTGTACTACTGTATTCAAATAAATTATTTTTAATTGTAATTGTTTCTTAAGAGCACTAAGCTTTAATTATAAGCTTGATTAGTTAGCTTGACTCATGCTGATGGCTAGATACTTTTGACTTTCTTCTTTTTGTTCACGCTAAGGACAAAAAGTAGTTGAAAAAGAAAGACCATCAATTTATTTGGAACTGCATCAAGTGAAATACTTTCAGATGGAACAAAAAAATCAAGAATGCCTGTCCTTGTTAACACTGCTTACCAGTGAAAGCTTAGAGACAAATTTATGTTGTCAAATAGTTCAAGAAGCTAGAATAATGTTTCCCACTTCCAATTACAGGACTATTATAAGACCTATTTCCTTAATTCCATGGGCACATTTGATTAGAGCATGTATTTCCCATTTAATGAAGGGCCATAACTTTTGAGATTTTATTTAAGCTGAAAATATCTAGAAGAATGAGATATACTACACTGTTTTAAATTTCATTGCTATAACATAAGCTTGCATTTCCACTAAGATAGTGTTTAAAACACTTTATAATCTCAGCTTACAAAACTGAAGTTACAGTAGTGAATGCTATAGCTGTATTTGGGTATATAAAATGTAGACATTATAACAATTAGTCCATCAGCATTTTACATCTACAACTATTATTTTTAATAGATTGTATTGTAGAATAATTAGTGGATAGGCTAGATAATCATAATTAAAAGCATATATTGGAGATGATTGAATCTGATTTAGTGAAACACATTGACAGCAGTTGTTTCTTGTCAGTTTTACTAGGGAGATATCACTTCTGGCAATAATTTATATGGCTCAAATGATAACCTGCTTTACACACAGATACTTTTTGTCTGATTTCATGAAAAGTTTTCAAATAGTTACATTTGCAATTTTTTCATAGCTTATAGCATTTATATATCAAGTTTTAATACTGCTTATGGAATGACACACATTCAATAAAACAGGAACATGATTTTTTTCCTTTCACGGTTAACAGATGCTTGTAATGACTTGAGTAATGCCCGATCTTAATTAAATACTTGTTTAAATGAACATGATTTCATTTTTAGCCTACTCATCCAGCCCCAACAAAATACTAAGTAAACCAATCATTGGAATGAATGCCTACAAATATTTTGTGCAAAAGCAGTTCCCAAAAGAAACATCAAGTGTCTACAAGCAAGAAGAGTTTAAAATTCTTAAACACCGACTCTGCATTCAGCAGATCAGGAAAGATAAAATGTGTCTTAGATTCGAGATTAGCATATCAGAACATTATGACTGAATAGCATTTATTCAAATAATGAAGTCACTGAATATAGCAAGATCTATATCCTTCATGGGAGCTCAGAATTTCAGTATTTGTAGTGGGCACTTCATTGTAGACAGTTCTGAGTATACTTTGAACCAGAATTTGTTACTGAAAGATTAAAAGATATTTCCAGTTATCAACAGATTACCCTCAACTGGTCATTAGCATTGAGCTAAAGCAGGAAGAAAATACTGAAGAAGCAAAAGACCTTTCAACTGCCTATATAATTTAGATGTAAAAATGACTTCCTTACCCTTCTAGGTCTAGCTATGATATGTGGCTCAAGCACTTTTGTCAAACTGTTACAACTATAGAAGGTACCTAGTTTTTATTTCAATCTAGAAGTCTCACATTATCCAAGTATCTCAGATTGTGAGAAGGCACTAATGAAACCTGAATAAGAGCAGAAGCCTTTTTTACTCTTCCAATTTTCATAACCAGATACAATTTTTTGCTGAGTAAGTTCTAATAAAGTGTCAGGAGAGGGTGGACTTAGACTCAAGAGGTGTCTTCCAACCCCTAACATTCTGTGATTCTGATAATATGTCACATATTGACGAGAAGTAGAGCTATTTTCCACAATGATATCCCTTGCAAATATTCATCTGAGAAAGTGGAATAGAAGGAGAAAGTACTTCCCCTTTACAAAGACTGGATCTTGATTAGTACTTCTGCTATGGCTTTTACTGTTTTATTTCATATTATACACACATGTATGAGGTATGAATAAGTACAGAAATCTGAACATTAAAATAATGCTTTTTAATGTCATAATACAGGTCAGCTAATGAAATTATATTCAATTGCTTCCCCTTGTTTTGTTCCAGTTTCAGAGAAAAGTATTTTTTGATTCAACTAATATCTCACTTCTGCAGAAATTTCCATTCATTGTTCTTTTTGAAGAATTTGCACCTAACAATTCAAATTGACAAATCCATGCACATATCTTTGACAATCCATTATTCCAACCCAAATGAAAAAGAGATCAGAGTGCGAACACCCTATTTTATCCTTCAGGGACAAGAGAGGGCAAGATTTTCCCAAGCACACAGGAGAATTTGATGTTTAGATCATAATTCCAGTACTAGACACTTTACAATTAACAGGTACAAGCAGACGCCCTGTTTCATCTCCTCTTTCTGACATTTACTTAATTCATCACTATTTAGTATATCTTTGCTTTTCAAAGTTCGGAACTGCCTTAGATTATTTCTGGTTTTTTGTTGATTTTGTCTTGGTTTTCAGTTGGATACACAATGAATGATCTAATTTTTGAATGGCAAGAAAAGGGAGCAGTTCAAGTAGCAGAAGGTCTCACTCTGCCACAGTTTCTGTTGAAAGAAGAAAAGGATTTATGCTACTGCACCAAGCATTACAATACAGGTAGGTACGCATATTAGCAGTTAAACCTGTTATTTTCGAGAGCTGGATGTTGGTTTGAGTTTTTTCCTAAATATTGTTACTGAACATAAAATGATTAAATGTACAGATACACTGTACAGGATAAAGCAATCTTAAATAATGGACAGTGAAACAACTGCTTGAAAGCTGACCAAACAACTGAAGTTTCTGAAATTTCAGAAAATGCGCAGTTGAAATAACTTAGATGTTTGTGTCTCTACTTAAAAAAAAGGTTTGTGCTATTTAATTTGTCCATAAAAAGTCAAGTAACTTACTAATACAAAAAACTTGGAAGCTTGGATGCAAACACCCACCATATACTTCAGGATGGACACTTTAAAAGGCTACAGTAAATAAGCAAATTGCACAGCTGTGAGACCTGCTTATGACAGATGGGGGGCGGGGGGAGAGATGCAATGCTGCGGGAGGAGTGTGTCCTCACCTGAGTAAGCAGTGAAGTGGCCTGCTCCCAGTTGCAACACCAAAATTACAAGAATATACTTCTGGCATTTAGGTTCACATATGCATGGCATATAAAAATTGCTCCTTTATTAATTACATGATGAACTATTTGGTGTCAGAACAATGCTGATCAAAACATCATCTGTCTGGGGCTCTAACACACATAAAAGACTAGCCCTCTACTACCTAGTACAATGAAGTGTGCCAGCTCAGGATAAGATGACTGCCAGAGCTAGCATGGAAGGAAGAGATGGAAAGATACTGCAAAAGGGAATTCTACAAAGGCCTAGTTAGGTCATATTAGGTTGCAGCTAAATAGCAATTTAAAAGCCTGTCACAAATTATTATCATTGTGCATTGTCCTCAGACATTTGTTTTGAGTAAATATTAATCCTTTTTCCTTCGTACACAAGTACAGCGAGTAGACAAGAATATTCAAAGCATTG
Source organism: Tricholaema leucomelas (assembly GCA_013400475.1). Taxonomy (NCBI): domain Eukaryota; kingdom Metazoa; phylum Chordata; class Aves; order Piciformes; family Lybiidae; genus Tricholaema lacrymosa; species Tricholaema leucomelas. The sequence goes on along the minus strand of WAAF01009756.1, from coordinate 85,148 downwards.
CAATGAAAACTAGAGACAATCCAAGGTATTCATCATTAGAAAACACTGAAAGTCCTGACGTGCAGTAGCTACTTTGCACCAGCCCATTAAAAAAAAAGAAAAAAAAAAATCTGTTTCTTCAGTGCATCTACTGCTTTGGCTTAGAAGAGACTTTAACATTTGCTTTTGAAAGAGAAAACTGTCTTTATTTCGCTAGAGAAATGTTTCAGCAGGCTTCTGCGATACAGTATCTCTTCTGCATAAAAATGAGAACTGATTCTTACAAGTCTAAATACTGCAAACTTTGCAGAGTTAGAGAAGAGCATCTAAATACTGGAGCACAATTTTCAAGTTCAGATTGATCTTCATGGGGAGTAGAGATGCTAAATAAAGTGACTTCCAGAAAACAGGCAAATGAGAGATTTTCTAAAAGGAGATAAATATATTTAAGTTCTACCAGCTACTGCCTCTGAAACTAAAAAGAAGGCCTCCTTATAGCTTGAAAACTGCTGCTTATGCTTAATTCCCTTGTACACCTCACAGTGCTGGCCATGCTTCTTAATCTGCCTTCCACTGATGCCTGCATAATCCACTGTTTAAACAGCACCTGATGAGCTGCACAGTGCAAAGGTGTGCTAAGGTAGAAAATTATTATTCTCTGGTTACTCACAGTCGGCCACAGCAACAACAACAATAGTGTTAATAATATTTTCTTCTTTAATTTTTGAAAATATCTATATTTAGCCTGTATCTGGGCTAAACTCCAGCACTTTCTGTCACCCAGTGACCCTCCCCCAGCAAAAGGAGAGGTGACCTATAAATGAAAATGGATTTAATAAAACTGCAAAATTAATACAAGCATAAAATATACAAAGTTATACTCAGCCCAGCAAATGCACAATGGCCACAATAAACAGGAAAGCAATCCTCAATAGCAGGAGAAGGAAGGGCAGCAGGGTCTGGAGAACCCCAAGTAGGATGCCTCTCCCAGCAAACATCCCACTTCATAATGAGTGTGATGTTTATGGTATGGGGTACTCCTGTGAGCCACCTATGTCGGCTATCCTAGATGACTCTAAAGGTCTAATTACCTGCACCATGTGGCTAACCTATTATTGTCTAAGAAAAAACAGGGTAGTAACCTGAACGCTGACTCCCATCAAAAGTCTTTATATATTCTGAAGGAATGAAAAATCATATGGACTGACTGGAATATACATTTTTCCATTATAACATTGGTTTCTGGGTGAGCATTGCAGGGAAATAACGCCAACCTGGCAGATCTCACACTGTTGCCAAAGAAAATGTGTCAAGAGAGAAAAATGCAGAAATGCCTATGTATCAGTACATTCACTTCACATGCATAGCTAGAGCATTTGACAAGGCAGCATTTTCAGTCTTTATCACAGTGGAATCCCCGGTTAGATGAAACTTATAAACATAAAAAATGCTTCCTTTGTTTCAGTTTAAAAAAAAAAAAAGCTTATCCTTTAGGAAGCCCTTAACAGACATTGTTTCTTTTGCACTACAAAAGCCTGTCTGCTGTATGCATTTTGTGCAAATCCATATTTAGCTTTAGTCTGTGCTAATTTGTTACTCAGCCTGATCAAAACTGCAGTTCCACAAAGTTTCACATACTCCTCCTAGCCACTTTCTGTGACATTTACAGTGCATACCAGAACGAACAAGAGCTTACTTTTTATGTACTGGGAAGGAATTATTAGAGCAATGCTCTTATCTGCTTGTCTATCTCCTTCCCTAGCTGAGACAGCTTCATAGCCATGTCTCTTTGGATCCATTCAAGCATCTACTGAAACAGATTAAACCACAGCTAACGTGGCTTTGAATTCAAAATGGAAGAGAAAGTCAGTTGACAGCTGTATTCTGGCTTCAGCTGGGAAGCAACTGCACAACCTCCGCTTCCTAGCTGAAGTTCACATCTGCTGGTGCGAACATCAGTAGTTTTCCATTCTGTCTCATTTAGTCAGGTTTATGCAGGTGGTTCTGATCTCAGCCAGGAAGGTCAAAAACTAATACCAACCTTCTCACACTCAAATCAGTAACTGCTACAACTGCATTGCTAAGACTGACTTCCAAATTACTGCTTTTTTCCTCTGCTGTCTAATGGGATCAGGTCAAGATCTATGAAATGATCTACAGTTTACAGAGTTTAAAAAAAAAAAAAAAGAAAAAAAAAGGGAAAAAAAGTTTTCTGTAAAGAAACTTCTTTTTTTTTTTCTGGTTTGATTAAATCAGTGGAAGTTGTGTCATGCTCTGTATGTTAAAAATTAGGTGACTTACTGAGATTCCTAAAGTTGCCTGATCTGAAGTCCTCTCTTTCTGTTTGAATCCTGATCTTTATACTTCTGAGTTGGAGCAATTTGAATGGGGATAAAAGGAGAGATTTAGAGAATCATCTATTGATAAGTTATTGCCCACACTGATCTCACTACATCTTTCCCAAATTAATTTGACTTAATATATATATATATACAAGCTTAAAGTTGTATAAAAAAATAAAAGAGATTTTATACAATGATTATCCAAGCCTTTTCTTTACATACAGGAATTCCAAACAGTAAGTGGAAGAACAAGTGTGATCACTCAGAGGCAATTTCCTATGTCGTAATGTGTTGCATTTTGGTTTTTGTAAGAAAGGAAGATTTTATCAGGGGTTATCAAATTCTTAAATTTTCAGGTTTTCTGTCCCCTTTCTTTGAAGCAGATATTCTTGTTATAATGCTTCCAAGTAGCTAGTCCTGTTATAATGAGGACTTCGCATATTAAAAATCACTGAAGAGAAAGAAAAACATTCATCTTTCATTAGACAACAAATATGTTTGACAGAGTGTAAATTATTTAGAGTGTACACTGGTTGCTAACAACAAAGAAAATTGTATTTCTGTGTAATATTTTTAATATTTCTTTGTTACAAAAAAGGAAAGTTTACATGTATTGAAGTCCGATTCCACCTTGAGAGGCAGATGGGTTACTATCTCATCCAGATGTACATACCAAGTCTCTTGATTGTCATTCTCTCCTGGGTGTCATTTTGGATCAATATGGATGCAGCTCCAGCCAGGGTGGCTTTAGGCATAACGACTGTACTGACCATGACAACACAAAGCTCTGGTTCAAGAGCATCTCTTCCAAAGGTAGGCAGAATTTCCATTGCTTGTATTATATTAGTACACAGTCATAATGATATATGATAAATAAACCCAACCTTTTAATTATTAGCATTTAATAATCTCTGAAAAAAATAGATAACTGAAATATTTTAAGGTTTTTTTTGAGTCACCAATCAAATATATTCTATTGCTCCCATCTCAGTAATCTAGACAACCACATATCTAATAAATTCCATAAACCTCAGCAAGTAATGAAAACAATGTTATTCAGTACTACATAAATGCTGCTTAGGAACTGACTACCGCAATCTTTTCCGTATCTCAGTATCTGACAACATGCTAGCAAAAATTACTGAATTTCTAAAGATCATAGATTCCAGCTTATTCTCAATGATATTCCTTTCTCATAATTTGCCTGTCTGTTTCTTGTCACTTCTCTAAGACTTCTTTTATACTAAGAGTTATTCTTTGACCATCTTCATGTGCCATTGTAATTAATAGAAATAAAATATACAAAATAAAAATAGCAAAACAAAAAGCAAAAGTGCACATCTGTATTAGTTTGAACATGGTATTTTTAGGTTGGCTATTTTTTTTTCCTAAGCAAAACAGATATCCCTAACAGAGGTGAGTGTCCTTTGTGCCTCAAAAATATGGATCTGAATATGGAACCTGCACCAGGGTGGGGTTAGGCTGGGTATTAGGAAATGCCTTCTTCACTGAAAGGGTTACCAAACATTGGAATGGTCTGTCCAAGACAGTGGTGGAGTCACCATCCCGGGGAGTGTTCAAGCAGTGCGTGGACTAGGCACTTAGGGACATGGTTTAGTGTTGACCCTTTAGAGCCGGGTGGAAGGTTGGACTGAATGATCTTCAGGATCTCCTTCAATCAGATATATTCCATGATTCTGTGAATGCATCTGAACATAGCATCAACAAATAAGAAAACAGAATGCTATAAAAACTCAGAAAAGCAAGAATGAAAGAGGTTACCAAAAAGAGCTAATGATGTTTTTATCACATTTTTGAAGCCTGCAGCAAGGTATGTTGGCTTGTATGAAGCAGCTCTTGTAAATCTGCACACAGAGAGGGAACAGGCCATACTTTCCTGGTTCAGGTTACATCCTGCAGTTGATTTTGGCAGTAGAGGATTGTAATGAGTTCATCTACTTTGTAACTGATTTTCAATGCTTCCATTGTGCCAAAATCACAGCACTAATTTTAACCTATATCTTTAATTTGCCATGCCTGTATTAGCAGAGAATGAACACATAAGCGTTCTCCACCTCCTTTCTTCTACCTAATTTCTATTCCAGGAACTTTCAATCAGATCTGTTATACAGGAATTTCCAGCAGTCCCATTATAAAAAATTCTCTGGGTCATTTTCTGGGTATCATTCACAGATCTCAGTGGAACAAATGGAGGAAAAGGTTGTGCTTCTTGTGGATTCTTTGGTTGGTGATAAAATACACAGTATACTATGAGGAAATGTTAATGATGTAAACACTGTATGTATTTTATGAAAGACTATTTAAAAATAATATTCAAGACTTATAGATTGAACAACAATTCCCCTCTTATTATCTAGCTGTAATGATATGTTTTGTTTGATAAAAGTAGTGTTGGGCTATGGAGATATTAATGCACTTCCTCACAGCATGAAATACTAAACTTAACATCTGTGGTTTTCAGGTATTCTGTCTTCTGCTCTATTTTCTCCATAGGTGTCATATGTGAAAGCAATTGACATCTGGATGGCTGTATGTCTGCTCTTTGTGTTTTCTGCGCTTTTGGAGTATGCAGCTGTAAACTTTGTGTCAAGGCAGCATAAAGAACTTCTGCGATTCCGCCGCAAGAGGAAGAAGAACAAGGTAAAAATAACTTATTCACAACTTTGAAAGAGAGCCAGAGATTGACTTATACTGAAATATAGCATTCATTTGGTAAGCATACTACAGCTAAAAGTGGCAATATCAATAAAATGGCAGCAAAAAACGAAATGTACTATAGGCAGAGGGTCATAGGAACTGTGCATTGCATAAATTCAAATTGAATTCTCAAAAGAGGGTTTAAGAGGAATTTAAATGAAGCATGGGCCATGTGGGAGCATCTGCACATGCACAAATTTCACTCTGTTAGAAAAGTTATGCTTCAGTGGATGAATGTAACTGGTATTTGCAGCAATTTGTATGACACTGTGATTCAAAAAAATTAGAGGATTTGACTTGGAATCTGCAGGGTCTAAAGTAAATTATCATGTACTACCCTTAACTTCTAAGGGATGAAGACATTCATTTTAATGCAGTTCTTCATAACATACCCAGGTGAGGCAGTATGGTTTGCCTTTTATCCATGTATCCATATGTTTCATCGTTATCTAAAAATGCTTTGTTTCCATACAAGGTTATGATTTTGAGAAATAGGCATTTTTTTTTCTGAAAAAACTAACTGGATGTTTCTTGACTGACTCCAATTCTATGCAGACTTAGAGAATACCCCTTCTCAAGCTCTAAAGACAGCTCAGCTAATTGCTTCTCTTTTCTCAGTGTTTTATTAATGCAATCTTTTCCCAACAAATATAATGAAATTTGAAATACTACAGCATGGCGGTTTTGTCTCTTCGAAAAAAAAATTGGATTGCATCCTAAATGCTCTGGCATACAAATAATAAAGAATGATGTCTTATGGAAAGCAGTTACTAGCTAGCCTTCCTTACCACAAATGTTATTGTTCCTACACCCCAATTTTTGACATGTAATGCAGGTCATAGGATTGTAAGTCAAATTAACTTGTGTTTCCTTCCTCTTTTTTATTTTTCAAAGTCAGTTGCTACAGCTCATAAATAATGTTTTATATGTGCTTGTTATCCCTTTGGAATAGGACAGCCACTGGCTCTCAGCGATTAGATTGTATTGACTTTTAAAACTATCATATATAAACAAATGCTCATTTGACCACAAAGTCAAAAGACACATAAAGAAGTTAAAAAGCCGTATTTAAAATAAACTTCAGGGACTGGCTTGAGCATTAAATGTTGTTTTAATCAGTATTTATATCCAAATAGATTGCACAAATAGAGCAGTTAAGGTGTTAGACTTTTTCATCCTATATGCTTACCATTTGAGGTATTTTCTTTGTAATTAAAAGAATGTGCTAGTTGTAAGAAACATTTACTTTTTCTCAAGTAACCGTAGCAAGGGCCAGATAATTGAATTTCAATGCTGGAATGCCCTCGAGTGGTCAGTCAATTCATATTCCTGGCCTAAGTCAGCTCTACCTAATTAATCTCAGTTCTAAATCACCACAAGCTCCCCTGCAATCTGTTCCAATCATTTAGAAGGGTTTTTCATTTCATGTCTTTTTTGGCCTCTCATGGCTTGTTGAGAAGGGGCATGTAGAACAGATTACTTCATTCTCATATGTAGCCATTCGCGCATTTCCATTCAGTCTTCTTTTCCTTAAGTATTGTCATTTGGTACAGTCTTTTTTCTCTCATTTTTATTCTCCATCTCTGTAAATTCTCTTAATATCATATAACTCCTTAAAAAACTCTCTTTGCAGAATGAAGCCTAGCTAGTAACATTTGAGAGCAGCCAAAGGATCACATGATGCAAGTTATATAAGCTGGACCTAGTCCTTACCAACAATGAGGGGCTGGTGAGTGAAGTGAAGCTGAAGGGTTGCCTTAGCTGCAGTGACCACAAAATTAAGAGTTTAAGATCCTCAAGGTATCAAGGAGGGTGCATAGCAAAGTCACTGCTCTGGACTTCAAAAGAGCAGATTTCAACCTCTTCAGGGATCTCCTTAGCAGGGTACCATGGGATAAAACTCTGGAAGGAAGGGGGGCCAAGGATAGCTGGTCAATGTTCAAGGATCACCTCCTCCAGGCCCAGGAGCAATGCATCACAAAAAAGAGCAAGGCAGGTAAGAACGCCAGGAGGCCTGCATGGATGAATAGAGAGATCCTGGACACACTTAGATGCAAGAAGAAAGCCTACAGACAGTGGAAGCAAGGACAGGTAACCTGGGACAAATACAAAGAAATTGTGCAGCCAGAGCTCAGGTTGGGAAAGCTAAAGCACAGCTAGAATTAAATCTGGCTAGGGACAATAAAAGGAACAAGAACTTCTTCAGGTACATTAGTGAGAAAAGGAGGACTAGGGAGAATGTGAGATCCTTCCAGAAGGGAAATGAAGAGTTGGTGACAAAGGATATGGATAAGGCTGAGGTGCTCAATGACTTTTTTGCCTCAGTCTTCAATAGCAAGGACTCCAACCACAATGTCCAAGTCCCAGAGGGCAAAAGTAAGAACTGAGAGAAGGAAGATCTGCCCACTATAATTGAAGATCATGTTCGTGAGCATCTAAGGAATCCAAACATGCACAAGTCCACGAGGCCTGATAAGATCCACCCACAGGTCCTGAGGGAAGTGGCAGATGAAGTTGCTTAAATCACTGTCCATCATATTTGAAAGATCATGGCAGACTGGTGAAGTTCCTGCTGACTGGAAAAGGGCAAACAATGTCTATCTTCAAGAAGGGAAAAAAGGATGATCTTTGGAACTACAGACCAGTCAATCTCACCTCTGTGCCTGGCAAGATCATGGAGCAGATCCTCCTGAAGGCTCTGCTAAGGCAAATGGAAAACACAGCAGAGGTGATTGGTGGTAACCATCAATGGCTTCACCAAGGGCCTGACAAATTTGGTGGCTTTTTATGATGAAGTCACAGCAACAATGGACAAGGGAAGGGCAACTGACATCATCTACCTGGACCTAAGTAAGGCATTTGACTCTGTCCCACATGACGTCTTAGTCACCAAATTGGAAAAACATGGACTTGATGGGTGGAGCACTGCTGGATAAGGGTTTGGCTGGACGGTCACACACAGACAGCGGTGATCAATGGCACAATGTCCACCTGGAGACCAGTGACATCCCTCAGAGGTCACTGCTGGAACCAGTGCTGTTTAGTATCTTTGTAAACAATAGGGACAGAGGAATTGAGTGCACCCTCAGCAAGTCTGCAGATGGCACCAAGCTGTGTGGCACAATTGACTCGCTAGAGGGCAGGGATGCCATCCAGAGGGACCTGGACAGGCTGGAGAGGTGGGCCCAGGCCAGCCTCATGACATTCAGCAAGGCCAAGTGTAAGGTCCTGCACCTGGGTCAACGCAATCCCAAGCAACAGACTGGGGGGTGAATGGCTGGAGAGCAGCCCTGAGAAAAAGGACCTGGGGGTCTGGGTTGATAAAATGCTCAACATGAGCTGGCAGTGTGCACATGCAGCCCAGACAGCCAACCGTGTGCTGGGCTGCATCAAGAGAAGTGTGGCCAGCAGGGCGAGGGAGGTGATTCTCCCCCTTTACTCTGCTCTCGTCAGAGCCCATCTGGAGTGCTGTGTGCAGTTCTGGAGCCTCCAGCACAAGAAGGACACAGAACTGTTGGAGCGAGTCCAGAGGAGGGCCACAAAGATGATCAGAGGGCTGGAGCACCTCTGCTATGAGGACAGGCAACAAGAGTTGGGGCTCTTCAGCCTGGAGAAGAGAAGGCTTTGAGGAGACTTTATAGTAGCCTTTCAGTATCTGAAGGGGGCCTACAGGAAAGCTGAGGAGGAACTATTTACAAGATCTTGTAATAACAGGATGAGAGGTAATGGGTTTAAACTGGAAGAGGGGAGATTCAAAGTAGATGTTAGGAAGAAGTTTCTTAGAGTGAGAATGGTAAGGCACTGGCACAGGTTGCCCAAGGAGGTTGTGGATGCTCCCTCCCTGGAGGTGTTCAAAGCCAGCCTGGATGAGGCCTTCAGCGACCTGTCCTAGTGGAAGATGTCCCTGCCCATGGCAGGGGCTTGGAACTGGATGATCTTTGGTGTTCCTTCCAACCTGAACCATTCTATGATTCTATATACTTCTTTATCCAAAGCAGTTTGCAATTTGTCTCTTTAATGACAGCATGGTATTGACCCATATCAAGATTGCGACCTTCTCTAACTCCTAGATCTTTTTTCCAGAACTACTGCAGAGCCACCTTGTGTTTGTGAAGTTGATTACTCCTGGCTAGATGTAGTTTTTTCCCAGGTCATAAACCTTTGTAAATTTAATAAAAAATATGGATTATTCCTTTTCAATGCTGATTAAATGGATAGGAGAACTGAAATCTCTCTCTTAAAAATCTTAACAATTCAGATGAAATCCCTGCAGTTAAGAAATGTAGCAAATAAAATTAGAGCTGCTGAGTTTTACGGCAAAGTATGCAGTTATACAAATTAGAGCTGTATCAAGACATATTGTCATTGAAGCTCATCTGTCCTTGCCATTCTCTTTATACTTATTCCACTAAAGTCACTGCCTCTTTTTAACACCATCTACATTAACATGGGTGCATTTGCAGCCTTCCTTCCCAGACAACAGTAGCAGCAGTATCAAAGGTGATTCTTAGGTACAACTGTACCCTCTGGCTACCTTTTTTTTATGGTTGTAAGTGTGGTTCCAAACAACAGAAAGGCAAATTTCTTTTCAAAGGCCCAATCCAATTTGCACTGAATTAAGTTTTTTTTTTTTTTTTAAAGTTTCTGGGATTGTACTATAAATAAATTTATAAATTAACAATGTTATTGCAACATAAAATTTGACCTGCTGTTTCCCAATAGGCATTGCCATAGATATAGGAGATATTTCAAAGAGGGTCTAATTTATTTATGGTTTACATAAATGGTACAATGAATTCTAAGAGCAGAGGAACTTTGGTTCCAAATTTAAGATTTCATTTGCTAGTCAGTATATGATCCACAGTGCTTTGGCTCTGTCAGAAAAAGAAATCTGACACAACTATTTCACAACTGTATTTATAATGTGAAGGAAATATTTCTTCAGAAGGAATGACTATTAATTATTCATGTGCATACACATTCCTTTTGGTCTTGAAAGGCAAAAGGGAAAAAACCTACCTATGGTCACTGCATTGGAGGTCTCTTCCAACCTGATTGATTCTATTCTATTCTATTATCTTCACTGCATTTAAACTGTATGGGGGAAAATATTAATTGTGTACATATACTGAATAACTCTTTGATTTTAGATTATTTTTCAATATATTTAGTTTTCAGGAATAATCAATCATTTAATTCTATTTTCAAAAATCTAAAGATCAATGTATCTTTAGTGAGGAAAATAGATATGCAAACTAGATTGTGTTTAATGGTAATCACACCTCTTTTCTTTTGCTTTCTTTTTGGTCAACCTACCCGTTTTGATGAAAGTATTTTGAGGGAGTTCTTGATGGAAATGAAATCAGTGAATCATTGCAGCATAGCAATGGCTTGAGATGTACAGGACCTATAGACGGGACTTTGCCTCAAATCTACAGTACAAATTTAAGGGTAAACTATAAAGAAGATGTCCCATTTGTCATAATGTGATATCAAATCATTAACAGAGGCCCTGTCCTTTTGTCTGAAATAATGTCTTCCCATGTGAACTCCATATACCTTCATTGCTACCTGTATGTGATGACGTGAAATGTTAATAAAGGTACCTGTCCTGTTAGTTTTGTAATCCCTTTTGACCTGTTTAAATCTGGAATAAATACAGCATTAAAATTTTACTTTCTGTGACTATAAGGAGCACTGACATCAGTTCAAGAATCATTTGCTACCCCATCAGCATTTAAAACCAAGCTGCTTGAAGCACAAAATAATTCAACACTTTTCTTCTCAAAAATGAATACGAAATACAGTGTTCAAATAACAGAAGAAAAGACTTCAAATAAGTCTTCAAGCTGCTACCACAGCCTACAGTCAAAAGGCTATGGAGATATACCAAGTTCTTATGCATAGTACCCCTAAGAAGAAATGTATTATGAAATGCATGAACAGAAAACTATGTACTCATAGGGCCACAGAAACTGACTGTGTTCTGTTATAACTTAGTATTTTGGAGAACAATGCTTATAGGAAAATAAACTAAGTGAAAGTCTCCAAAGAATTCTAGCTTTCTAAATAAAAATTATTTACATTTATTTCCATTCTTTAATTACAGTAATTTTAATAAAGATGATAAATACTTATATATAGCTGTATGCAGAATGTATGATAAAAACAGAGTCTCACTGATGTTTCATAAAAATGCCTTCAAAAAGGCACTCAAAAGTTAATAGACATAATAACAATAACTGCATCTTTACTACTGTGCACAAAGACCCCCGGATGTGAACCTGAGGCCAAATTAATGATTCCTCTACATTATGAACCCAATGGAAAACTCACAGAGCCAAGGATTGAATATTCCAGCTGGTACACCAGAAAAGTTATGTTGCTACCTGGCATGTTGCAATGCCCTTTCACGCGTATCCATTAGCCCTAGCACTTTGGTTTGACTGCAGGCCTCAACCATCCTGTCTGCCTCTATGGAAACATCATCCAACACGCTTTAAGCAGAAATGCTAGATTCCTAAAAGGACTTTCACATCAGTTCCACAGCAGCAGAAAGCTTTTCCAATCAACCTGCTTGCAGACTAAATTCAGGATGTTTGGAAGCAAAAAAGTAAGCAAAGACTGCGGATGTTTAAATGGCAAGTTTAGTGTAAACTCTCATAGTCCACCTGTTTGCAATTTCTGTTAACTGAAACACGAACTCAACTCTTCTGGAATACAACTACTGTAAAGATGTTATTTCACATTATTTTCTGACAGAAAAACTGAACTATTGTAGTCATTAGGGTTTTGGTTTATCACGTCATCAAGTAGTGATCCTATCATTTTGTATTTCTGTTACTCATTTTCATTTTGAATTCAGCAATTTTTCCTCCTTTTCTTTCATGTTAATTTTCCTTTTTTTGTTTTGTTTTGTTTTTATAGGGGAAATCTAATTCAAATTTTACATATAGTATTTTCAGTCAACTGTTTCAGTCTATAAACATATTCAATTTACACATTTGAAAAAGTATTGCTGTTGAGTGATAAACACAGCAATTCTGGGATACATTCAGCTCTGCTGGATGTTTGTGCTGATTGCCAACTAGTTCAGTTCAAATTTAGTAATTCATCAGCATATATTTGTAGATAACTTGTTCAACTAATATAGATAATAAACACAACTGTAATTTTTTAAACCAAAGTAATTAACAGTGGTTCTGCTAGCAAATATTACTTAACTGAAACTTCAGATACATTTAAAATGCTCCATTACAAAACATTTTCAGTTTTTCCAGATATCACAGGCATTTTCAAATTGAAAAATGTGAAAGTTTGTGTTTAACTGTGCTCCTGAAGAAATTACATTTATATACAGTAAAAGGTTTAAATAAAACACGAATGCTTCAGAAGTACAGAACTGAAAGTCTAATTATTTGACTTGCTATTGAGTTTGGGGGTTTTTACCCTTTTATTTTAACTTGAAATAGCCTGAAATTATCAAAAATACTCTTATTAAAGGAAAATTGACTGTGCTCCACTCTTTTTTTAATACTTATGGAAATTATTTTCCAGTAATACTTATTTAGAAAATAACGTAGACATATTACTTTATCATAGTTCATAGAAGTCTAGAATCATAAACCAATTAGGCTCATTAGTCATGAAAATCAGAAAAATCTTGAATATAAAATCAATATTAAAAAAACTGTGGATGCCATCAAAATCACATGACTATCCTTGAGTAGCATACATAGTGAAGGAGTACACCAGAATATATTTTAGAAGCAAATCTGTCTATGGCTTCAGAGTCTATATATGAGTTATTTATGTGCATTTATACCTCCTTTATTACTTGAGAATACCTATAATCAGGTAAAGAAAAGACCAAAAATGTCTCCAGGTGGAAACCGCATTCTCAAAATGCATGCTGTGAAAATATGTTTATCTTCACACCACCTGCTTTTGTTTTCATGGCACATGATTAAAAATAATTTTCTCTTATAGCTCCCTGAACTGCAAATGCCTTTGCCATTTTCCCCTGAATTGACAAAAGAATAATTCAGAATAAAAATCTGGCCTTTAGCTTTCATACACTTTGTTTTAAACAGAGACACATTGCTTATTATCTTTATCTGATGTATTCACATGCAACACCAGAAATAGTGCGTGCAGGTAAGATTCACTAGATATACAATGACAAAATAGGCAGAATTCTCACTAATAGAATTGACATGAACATCATCAGTGCTAGTATCATGAGTATCTCTAGAGGCCAGGGTTCCATTTTGTTAAGCAGCATACAGAGTTAATGACTGTTGCCAAAAAGCCCAGTCTGAAGTTTGCCCACTTGAAGACTGCAGATGCTTACTGTAAATGGGGAAAATTAAAACAAATCAAAGCTGTGTGCCTGATTACCACTAGTTTACTCTGATTTATTTTTCTGTAAGTAGATTACAGAACCTATAAACTAAAGAGAAAATTCTGTGCTTTTTAAAGCCGCTGCAGTATTTTTGGGAGACACTAGTAGGTCTGAAATTTCAACCAGTTAAGATAAGATGTGGATTCAAGAAGTCACTGAGGTAATGGTACAATACTTTCTATTTAACAGATGGTAAGATTTGTGGAGAAAAAAAAAATAACTCTTTGTTTCCACCCATTTTTAACAGGATGATGATGCAAGAGACAATCAATTTAGTTTTACAGCATATGGAGTGAGCCCATGTGCGCAAGCAAAAGATGGAGTGACACAAAAGGGGCCAAATAATCCTGTTCAAGCTGCACCAAAAACGCCTGAGGAAATGAGAAAGGTATTTATTGACCGGGCTAAGAAGATAGACACAATATCCAGAGCTTGTTTCCCATTAGCCTTTCTGATTTTCAATATTTTTTACTGGGTAATTTACAAAATCATCAGGCATGAGGACATTCATCAATAAGATTAAGGCATACAGCTCTGGCTGCCATGTTAAACGGGAGGCTTTCTCTTAGATATGCGCATTGAAGGGGTGATTGAGGAGAGTTAAAAGCATTAAAGGGCAAAAAGAGATCCTTTGTGGCCTACAATGCCCAGTCACAGTGGAATGAAAGACTGATACCCAGAGAAGCTACACCTGCTATTGCAAACTTTCTGTGTCAATCTAAATATTAACATTTTTTTCATTGTAAATCACTCTACTGAAGATTTACTGCCAAGTACTTATACATACAGCTACACAGTGGTATAATTGTACAGTACTATTTCGTGGTCCTTAATATTATGTTGTGTTTGTTGGTTTGTTTTGTTGTTTGGTTTTTTTTTTCATTTTGGTGTATTTTTCATAGAAATAAATAAATGGATCCAGAATACCCCAGGTATATCCCACAGTATTACAGAATCGATCAGTATTTGTAACTTTAAGTTCAATTTTACAAGATAATGACAAATTACTAATTTGAGATTACAGTTTTAATGACTTTTCTTGTCTTAAGGACAGTATCTATGATTTTGCAATGCACATATTTGGCTCATTTAATTTATATAATCAATTCAATATGCTTCATACTGCCATTCCCCTGGAAGGTGCATGTGTTGAATTAGACAGCATGATGTATCTACAGCCTAACAGTCTACAGATCACATGGGAAATACAGTAAAATTTGTAAAGTCTTCATTTTTTTTACCTGCTTATACATTGATAATTGAAACCTGCAGTATTTATTTTCTCCTTTTTATAATTTTGAAGGGATTATTTCTCGATGGATAAAACTCATACAGCTTATCAGGTAGACAAGTGAATCAAAATTTTGCAGTGCTTCATTTTGGTTGGGCTTGATGATCTTAGAGGTCTTTTCCAACCTTAATGAAGCTATTATTCTATTATTCTGTGATTTTGGTTCAATGCAAAGAGATCTTGAAAGCAAATAGTTAACTGCTTCACTGAAACATTTGGAAGATAATTATATCTGTGTTTATACACATTTTTCTCCTAGATGTTACATGTATGTTTAAACACATTTTCTCCTAGTTGTTACATAAATAAAGGAAGTTTAATTTATTAATATAGGAAGCTTTTCTGACAATTTCTTTGAAGTATATTGGTATGAATTAGATACAGGCCAAGAATCACTAAAAAAGTTTGGGAAAACATGCAGATTTTGTAAAACATGAGAAAAGACCTGCATGATCTTATATTGTACTTTACTTTTACAAACAGAACTATTAAAAATCTTAGAGAGATTTTCCCTGTTTAGGATTAAATAAATAAGTAGTATCAGCTGCTTCTTTGAATGGTAATATATTTATGGGCATAGCTTGTAGGTAAGGGTTTACTTCTGCCTATCTTGTCTATTAAAAAACAAAGAGAAGATATGGAAATTTAACATTTAAAATTACTAGATACTTTAAGTCCAGTATCTGAGGCTGTTTCTCATTACAAAGTATTTTTATTTTGAACGTGTTTTAAATTTTTGTTTTGTTGCTCAGAATATGTGCACAAAAGCAAAATCAGCTGGAGGCAAACATCTGGTGCACTGCCAAAGGCATGGTGCATTATGAAGTAACAGAAGCAATGTAACTCTGCACTGAGAATTATTACAGTCTGGTTTGTTGTTGTTTTCCTCCAAGGATTAGTTAGAAAGATTCTAAAATAGTAGCTCTTAGATTTTGTTCAGCTGTGTCAAAAAAGAAGCTCTATAATCTTCCTTTATTATTAAAACAGTATTTTTATATAGCTTTGCTTCATTTATGATCTAAAATTAATTCAGCTCACTTTAAGCAATTCTTTTTTGCTGAGGATGTGTGTTGTTTAGGTTGGTTTCTTTACATGTGTGTTTGAATCTGTTCACTTGTAAAGGTGCTTATCCATGGTTAGGGTATAATGAACTAATGGTTGACATTTCAGTTGGGTCTTATGGTTATATTTGTCTCAAAGTTATCATTAGCTATATCACATGACAAGAGATGTTAACTTCTGTCTGATATCAGCAAGCCAACAGTATTTTATGGATGCAGAACTTAAAACTTAATCAAAAGGCAATAATTTAAAAACTACAGTATTCAGCCTCATCTTCCTTCTTTCCATCTAAAATAGCTGACTTGCATTCAGTAAAGTGTACTAAAAAACACTGGCCGGATCAGAGTAAGTCCTAGTTTAGTCTAGTTTATAACACTCGAGAACCTGGTTCACATTGCCTCTTTCCCAATCATTCAGTAATCTGTTGCTCTTACACATGTGGTACAACCTTGTTTTGAAACAGTAATGAATTTGAATACTGCAGAAGTAAATTTCTTTCTTTAAGGCAGAAAAGGTCTGTCTCTCAAATACAGAAATCAGACAGGATTACAACACTGGAAAAATGTAACAGGGAGTCAGAAGGAATGTAAATTGTTAAACATGAAGGACAGGATCCTCCATTCATATGTAAACCTATTACCTCAGCGAGGGGGAAAAACCCTCCTGCCACATTTTTCTGTATAAAGAATGCTAATCTAAGAAAAAATTACATCATATAGTATATAAATAAGAAGCATAATTCTACAATATAATTCTTTTGTGACCACCTTAATGAATTCTTGTCTATATGTTCTATTACATAAAATAAATCCGTAAATTTAATAACTGGACTTAGTGCCTACGGTTGCTCATCAAGATGTATCTCTTCAGCCATGTACTATGGCGAAAGAGAAGAGAATGTAAGATCTGGCCGATGGAAAGATAATCTCTTCCTCTTTACTTATATTTGTAGTTATATTTCTTTTCCATAGGCCATTATACTAGGAAGTGAAGAATATCCTATTCCTCCACCACATTCCATTATATTTAATGCTCAATCTTTTAACAGGGAACACTGAAAATAAAGACAATTCAATGTGCTTAGAACATCATTATAAAAACTGTACAAAAGCTGGAATCTGTTAGTAGCAGAAGTATTTCATACAGAGGGGAAAAGCAAAAAACACTTCCATTAGGATGTTTTCAAATGAACATAACATTTGGCATGTCGTTTTGCTGCCCTCATGTAAATAAGATTTTCAAATCTGGTGTAACAGAACCAGGATCTCTCCTGAACTGATGGATATTGGTTTTTTTTAATGGAATCATAACATTTTCCAAGGTAACAGAAGCACCTGCAGTCCATTAAATAATGTGCTTTTCAGAAGAAAGCAGAACTTAAATTTGAATTTCATTTAGATTATTCTGAAAGTACTTAATGTAAAGTCACATGGCAAAGAAAGAAATGTTATTTGAGATTATAAGACATTTCAAGGCCTGCTATTCACCACCAGCTAAGGGAAAAGTCCAGAAATGCCAGCAGACATGCCAGCCTTCTCCACAAAGCTGGAATCAACAGCTGCTGTTGCCAGCTAAAACTAGTGTGGGAGATGATTGTTTTGTAACTACATAATGAACATTAAGAAAATGCAAATTTTGAAAGATAATCTGCAGTATTAGATTAGTTAGGCTACAGTTCTATGAAAGAGGCAGTGGAAAGGCAGAAAAACAATGTTTGATGCAGATGCTACTTAGCACTTTTAAACTGAAAAAAGACCCCATTCACCAGGCTGAAGTAGATGGCTAACTCAACTCAACTATCTCTGAACCCAGGGTCTGCAGAGTACAGGTTCTTAGAAAAAGCCTTTAGAAAGCCACACAAGGAGACTTTTTGTCAGCACAACCCCTACATGTAGGCTAATGCTACTTTACGTGACTTAACTACTCACTGTGAGTGCAGACTGCGCACTTCAGGTCATATTTTCATGGTCTTTGTAGACCCACCCTACATTTTAAAACCAAAATACTGGCACTATAAGGTCGCTGCAATTCAATTAAAACAGATGGAGAAAATATGATCTGGACCAATACTACAGTAACATAGCTACCAAAGAGCTGACACAGTCATCATTAAGCATGAAGGCATGCTTAATACTTTTCCCCATCCCCCAGTATCATCTCCATAGGTAACACTTGTTCAGGTAGAAGCAGTAATTGCAGAGGCAAACTGCTTCTAAGTGTGTGTATATACATACACACACTCGGGACAGTAGTTTCTACCTGTGTGGATAAAGAATTGACATCCACACCATACACTTTCTTCAGTAAAAGAGAAGGAAGATAAAAGATGGAAGGGATGTGTTACACATAGCGTAATAGGGAGTACAGGGAGAGAAAAAGTCCAAAGCAGTGTCTGGAACCTTTTATACAACTGTCTTTAATTCCTGCGCTAAAGAGAGAGATGTGGTCAAATCTATGTCAGCACTTGTAAAACAAAAAAAACTTCAGGATATTAAGAGAGAATAACAAAGATCCCTTAGAGGAGCAGTAGATGTAGTGAAATACCACAATACCAAACTCCTGCTTAGATTCTGAAAAGCAAATGCATTGTATTTTTAAAACTATATTTAAATATCCACAAAACAGGCTGTCTTTTTTTCTTTGTTATGCTGATAAACTAGAGACTTGAAGGAGAATGGGAAGAAGGGGTAGTAGTGTTTTACTATTTAGAATTTAGCTATTTTAACACATTCTACTTTCAAGGAGTTTTGACAGCAAGCACAATAATTTAAGCAGGTTAGTGGAATTCAAGAGGAATATGAGACAATTATTCTGCCAGCTCAAACATATATAGACTTGCTTTGAATTCTCCTTATTAGAATTTGTTTCAAACCATTTTTGTAGGCTGCTTTATAAAAGAGTGGTTCTGTTTAGTCACTAGGAAGATTTATATTTAGGTGACTTAGATATGCACTTTACATTTAAGGAGTAAGGTATTACTTCCACTTTGTATTATAACCCCTTACAGAACTGTAGACTGACATCATATATAAAAATAAAATATAATAAACTGTACAAAAATGTATATTTTTAACAGTAGGGAAAGATAAAAAGTCTTCCTTAATTTAAAAAAAAAAAAGTTATTTTTAGCAATAATTTTATATTAAATGGAAATAAATTCATTTATACAGTTCCAACCCAAACTGAGGTGGCTGGTTGCAAAAGATATATACACTTCATGTGACACTTCTGCTCTCATTTGAGCTGTCATAAGAATTAAACTAATCCAATCCAACAGAGCAGAATTTGGCCTTAAAGTGTGAAACTGCTGAATGAGCTATTAATATTTACAGCATCTTTGCAAGGTAGTCAAATAATTTTATCCACATTTTACTGTGTAATCATATGGTTATTTAGATGAGAACAGTATCAGATCATTACAGCTTTTTTTTTCCTTTTTGAGACAACCAAGAAGAAAAATATAAATCATAAACCAAACTACTTGTTAACAGTAAAGTGAATATTCTGGTTTGGAGAAGTTGTGGAAAAGGTGCCTTCAGGCAGCACACATCACCTAGAGTAGTTACTGAAATACTAGCAGTATTCAAGAAAGGCTTGTGGAAACAGGTTAGATTGCTAGAAGTGGCGGTTTAAATGCCAGAAAAGTGTTGGCTCATCCTGTATTCTTGACATTCTCAAATATTACTGCACTTTCATGTTTGTGAAATATGCAAGAAACATTTCTTATGTTTGTAATTTAATGTATGACAAAGTGATGTTAAGAGATTAAGTGGACTGAAGTAGCTACTGATGTTCCATGAATGTGTAATTTGTGAGCTGAAAAAAAAAAGAAATTGTGCCATAAGCTTTTGACATAAAGATTGAATATAATATACAGTATTTTGTGTGTTAGTGATCCCAGATTTTTAAAGGCTACAGTAAGAAAAAAATAAAATTAAATCATGTAATAGTGTACTAATAACCTGTCTGTGAGTTTTCAAATGTTCTCCTGTGAATTCTGTCTGATGGCAATTTCACTCAAACTACTCCTTTTTTTTGGTAAAACTGTATAAATGTTTTTGCATGGACTTGATTAAATTCCCTTTTTATTGTATTACAGTATCATATTGCACTTAAACTGACATTTATTACAGACAGAAGTGCTAAAATATGTGAAATTTATGGTGTCACCCATGGTATTGTAGATATTTTGTTCAGAAAAAAAATAAATATAACTTTTTACAGAAGTCATGCAGTTATTTTTATGATAATGCAGGCAATGGGTTTAAATCCACAAAGGGGACTGTCAATACCACTGGAAAAATATTAAATCTTCAAGTGCATTCAAGGTGCATTCCCATTAAATATCTCAGGAGTGAAAACTGGAGAGAGAATGAATAGAGTGATTCAGTTGTTATATTATTCGGATTAAAATTCAAAATAATTTGGCTGTGTTGATGAAATATATGAAATTATGTTTTCAGAGAGGAAGATGGTGGGTAGAAGATACTAAACCATGAGTTTGATCTTCCAAGGCATTCTTTGCAATGAGTGGAATTATATATATANCCTAACATCCAGCCTATACCTCCCCTGCCACAATTTGAGGTTGTGTCCCCTGGTTCTGTTGCTGGTTGCCTGGGAGAAGAGACCAACCCCACCTGGCTACAACCTCCCTTCAGGTAGTTGTAGACAGCAATGAGGTCTGCCCTGAGCCTCCTCTTCTGCAGGCTAAACAAACTCAGGTCCCTCAGCCTCTCCTCATAGGGTTTGTGTTCCAGGCCCCTCACCAGCTTCATCACCTTTCTCTGGACACATTCCAGAATCTCAGCATCACTGTTGAAATGAGGAGCCCGATACTGGACACAGTACTCAAGGTGTGGCCTGACCAGTGCTGAGTACAGGACAAGAATAACCTCCCTTGTCCTACTGGCCACACTGTTCCTGATTCAGGTCAGGATGCCATTGGCAAAGAATTTGACTTGCAGAAAATTAGTCTTATGGAAACTGTAGCTTTTCCAGGCCTCCTAAGTACTCCTTGATATAAATATTATTTCAAGACAACTGAAGTGAAGTTAGCAAGTAAGAAGTCCTTTGAGAACAGTCTAAATTTTGTTAATCTGATTTCAGCAGTGTTAATATCTTTATAAAGAGCATACAGAATGCTCATCTCAGTAACAGCCACATGTAATTGTGACGCCATTTCAGCTCGAAAACTTTAGCAGTCTCAGCACAGATGCTTTGTGCTCTGTGCCACCATAAGACAAAAAAGTGTCATTAGTTCACTCCTTTTCCATTATGGAAAAACAGATATGACATATCCTCTTTTTCATGTTGACATATATCTACCTAATTATATTTAAAAGAAAATATTTAAATCCATGTGGTCTGTGCAGTGGATTTTATTTCTAGTATCTTATTCTCAACACATTAACAGGATTTGAGAACACTTTTTTTTTTTCTGAATAAGATACTAGCATGTGATTTTAAATCCCTGGAGGACCATCTACCAACTAGAACTAAAGGGGAAAAAAAAAGGGTTTGGAAATAAATAAAACCTTTTCAAAATTTGAATAAGATACTTCTAAACCATTACTAATCAGGTATATATTACGTATATCATATTTTGTCAGTGATGAAAATTAGATATTTAAGCATTTACTGCATAGACTCAAAGTCATAGAATGGTTAAGGCTGGATTAGACCTCTGGAGATCTGCTGGTCAAATTCCTCTGCTCCTAAAGCTTATTCATGCAGCTTTTTAATATTTCCAAGGATAAAGACTCAACAGGTTCTTCAGGCAATCTGTGCCAGAGCTCAGTCACCCTCCAAGTGAAAAAGTGTTTCCTGACACTCAATGTGAACCTCCTGTGTTTCAGTTTGTGCCCATTATGTCTGGTCCTGTCACTGAGAACCACTGAAAAGAGCCTAGCTCTATCTTTTTTACACCCTTCATCCACCTTTACACAAATTGTGCCCCAAAACTGTGCAGAGTGTAGTCCTATCAGTGCTGAGTATATAGGAAGGATCATGTCCCCTGACCTGCTGACATTACTGCTAATGCAGCCAAAGACAGCACGTTGCTGGCTCATGTCCAGTCTGGTGCCCACGGGAGCCTCAAGTCTTTTTCTGCACACCTGTTTTCCAGCTGGCTGTCCCTCAGCATACAATGGTGCATAGGGCTGTTGCTCCCTAGGTGCAGGACATTGCACTTTCCTTTGCAATACTGGAGAAACTTCTCATGTAATGTTGGGCTCTGTTTAAATCATCTGCACCTGAAAACCTCTCATGAGCTTGGACTGAAATCTACTTGTCATGTTTTAATTCCTCTTAATAGGCCTAATAATGCACCTGATCTACCCTGAAAAACAGCATGTTACATGTCCACATTTAGTCCTTCGGAGATTATTCTCCTTAGGCATGTTCAGTAGGTAGACACTCAAGCAGTTATCTTTAAAGGCACATGGTGCTGCAGCTTGTTTGTCATTGCATGCAGAAGGAGCAAATTTCATGTACTTATATTAGACCAGAGGAAGTCCATACATTGTTAGAATGTGGCTGAAAGTACTTAAATTAAAAGGATAATGGAAATTCTGACAAATTTCAATTACACTTGATTTCCTTATGTGTGAAACAGGTTTTTCTCCCTGTCCGTTTCTTGTTTGATTGCAGCAAAAGCATGGTCATTCCTCAGAAAAGGACACATTACACCACAAGATGGCTCCCTCTCATACCTATGGGGGCTGTCATGGGTGCCTGCAGTTTGTTCAAGGAGATAAATTTCAGTAAATCCATTTTTAGTATGAAAACTGACACTCATTATTAAGAAGTAAGCTTACAAAGCATAAACACTGTTCATGATAGAAATCACACTTCAGTTTGGAAGTGATTGAAACTTTGAGGTGATGCTGTGTTAGCAACAAAAATAGATGAGATGTTAATTAAGAAGAAAACGCAAGGGTTTATGTCTAA
This sequence comes from Tricholaema leucomelas, assembly GCA_013400475.1. NCBI lineage: Eukaryota > Metazoa > Chordata > Aves > Piciformes > Lybiidae > Tricholaema lacrymosa > Tricholaema leucomelas. Next base: position 62,401 of record WAAF01009756.1, on the reverse strand, counting down.
ATACATGTATGAAAATGCAAAGGTTTGTATACCTGAATACAAATGATATTTTAATGCAGAAACCAATCATGTACTTTCTAAAATATATCTTTGTTTGACAAGTACTGTTGCAGATGTGATTTTGTCCAAGAGACAATGAATGGCTAGCCAATTTTTAAAGCAGTTTTTGCAAAACTAAAGGTGAAATCAATGATTTACACTCAGCTCCTGCATCTGCTGAAGTTATGAACTCTTTGGAGTAGATTCCTTATGTTTAAAGATGCCTTAAAAGCACAGTTACCGGTACAACTACATCAGATACTAACTATGCAAAACAGCTATCCCTTTGTGCTTTTATGCTGTAATAAATGCAAAGAAAGAAACACATACAGCTTTTGCTGAGGAATATATGACTTCCTTTTATCTCATATCTAAGATGAGGTGATCTCACACACTCCACCAATGTACGCAATGTAAATTTGTCACTCAGACTCGTGGTAGGTTGTTGTGCCATGACCCACTCATTTCCCTAGAAGACTTCACTGTGTTACACATTCACTGAACAAATATAGAAACAGTAGCGACAACACCCTGAACTTCAATCTGAAATGACACTGAGGATATTATTAGAGATAAATACTACAGAATAGTTGCAGACTAGAATAGATACTACAGTGCACCACTAACATTCATTTACCATTCATCCTTAATTTCTCAAGAGGTTAGAACATATATCCTCTGCCACGGTTTGGATGCTAGATAAATGAGATTGTGATAAAGACTATCCATTTTTAATCTAATACTAAGTAATAAATTGTTTGCCAAAAATTAAAATGTGATGTATTTAATGATCATAGCAGTATTTAAAATCTACAAATCAATGAGTATTGTTTCTTGTACTCTTCCCCAGGCTTTGCAGGCTTTGCTGAATGATGACTCAGCTGAATTATTTTGATGTAAGACCAGCTATTTTGTATTTAACGGTATTGTCAATAAAAGAATCTCAATTAAAATGAAACAAACAGAGCATATCTCAGTTTGATAATAAACCTTTCAATAATACAGAAACACACAGTTGTTTAAAAAAAACAAAAACACTTTAAAAACACTTTCAGAAGTGTCTCCTATCCCTTTTTCAGTAGCCTGAGATTTGCTTAAGGCTTCCAAGTAACAAAAGAAAAAAAAATTTATAAATACATATAACTCCTAAGTATATTTATTATAAAGATAAAAATATATTGCAAATCCTAGATGAAGAGACAGAGAAAAGGTTTTTCCTCTCTCCGTGTCTCTTCAGCAGCTTTGTATCTAAGAGCAAATCTGTAAGACTAGGAAATTCTTGGAGAATGGGCATCTGGGAGATTAAGACATTATTGATGGACTTTGCTTTATAGCTGCAGTACAAGACAGCCTTGATTCAAGCCTCACCTAGGCTACCACCTGTGGTAGAAGGATTTTCATGTTTAGGTAAAGCTGTGACAGTATTAATCCCTTGCTGAGAGCTCTTTGCATACTGGCAGTTATTTCAGCTCTGCATTGTTTTATTCCTTAATAATCACAACATCAGAATGCTACCGTTTTGAGATACAGTACATTCCAGTGCCTTCTGATATCAAGCCATTGAACTGGTTTGCTAACCCTGTTCCCTTTCTAATTATTTCTCCCCTCTGATTAGTATCAACATTTCACACAGCTGCACCACTTGTAGAACAGATGTGTTGTCTTTCAGATTATCAATTTTCTAATACTTAATTTCTATCTGAATCACTTTCAACAAAACCACTAAGGTACTTGGCTAACTCCCTCATCTATAATAACAGTGCTAGAGGAAAATTTTTCAATATGAGAACAGTTAGACACTGGAATCATCTTTCAAGGGAGGCAATGGATTCCCCTACTGTTGTGGTAGGCCTCATAGGCCCAAAATAGGCTTATATATGTCTTGCCTTGCCTAGGCATGTTTTTCTGCTCTATTAGAGAGGCAAGCATGGGAAACGGACACAAAAGAAGGTGTAGCCACTGAGCCTGGCCTGCCCAGGGTCCTGTGGTAAGGTACACACACTTAGCTTGTGCCTGCCTAGTGCAAGGCCTGTGCTTTTCCCAAATTAGGGAAAAGTGAGCCTGTGGCTTTGCCTAATATGGTAAGGTTTGGCTAACTGCCATCCTGATTGGCTATTCTGTGTCCAAAGGGCAATTAATCTCAGCCCACATTGATAAAAGGAGATACATAGGTGAACAACGTGCTTTTGCTTCCCTGCTCTTTGCCATGCTGTCTCTGCTGTGCCCAGCCGTGCTGCTATTGCACACTGCCTTATTGTTTGCCTGGTAAACTCCACTGCTGCGAGTTACCAGTAGCAGACCCTGGATGCCTGCATGTGATCGGCCTGTGTGGCCAGCGTGACACCGTGCTGAGACTGCACAACACCTGCCTTCTGCACCTGAAGGTCCTGCATAGAATTCCTGGACATATATACAGATTGTCCAGAAGATGCCAGGAGACAAGGTCAGAGATTGTCTGCATCCTTTTCCCAGAAGCCAGGAAGATTAAAGCCTTAACGTCCGACAAGACAGAATCCCCTGAAAGCATCTGGGCACTGTCTGGACTGTGGCTAGCCCCCGCGAGGGTAATAACAAAAATCTGTGAGTAAATGCTCGATGCCTCTTTGTAATTCTTTACTGCCTTCTGCCATAGAGCAGAAAGAGCTCCTTGAGCCCGTCTACTGGGCAAGCAAAATTTGACCACGGGAATAGTCTCTTCCAGTTCAATTAATGTTTATGTATTTTGCTGGTTATATTAGATGTAGATATTAGCCACAGAATGTTTCCATAACTGTGTAAGAAGCAAAATATTATTAAAATTAGTGGTTGGGGATGGTGAGAGTTCTGAATAGCAAAATTAATAAACAATATTTATTTTGTAAAATATCATCTCACATCAATTAATTTCCCCTCCCCAAGACCTACACTGGACTCTTTCAAGACTCAGCTTGATTTAACCCTGAGAAAGCAAAGAAGTCCAGCTTGCTGTATGTTTGTTTGTCCCTGGCAGGCTCTACACACATCAGTCACAATTTACATGTGCATCACCATTTTGTGGCTCCAGATAAAACAGATCTATTTATCATCACAAAAACTGAGTGTATAAATTCACAAGCTATGCTCACATATTCATCTTGAATAAAAGACATATATAAAAATATATTCTGCCATTGATTTTTAGGCAAGGCTGTTTTACCACAGCATGACCTAATTTTCATGAAAGCAAGTGGTAAAATCCAATGGAAAATGAACCTAAGAAGTTGTCCTCCAAAGCTTGATCTGCAGTTTTGCTCTGTTAGTGCCTACTCAGATATTCCAGAATAAACAGAGCTTTCAGCAGTAACAAATACAAACTGTGGGAAGTGTACTGTAAGACATCAGTCTTACTGAAGTGATGAAAATGGTTTGTTTATATTCACAACAGAGCATTTATGTGCTATTTTGTGTGCCTGTGAGTGCACTAAAATGCAGATTTTCAGCAGAGTTGTCCACACACATAACATTTTTACAAAAATACATCTACAATTAAAAAAAAAAAAAAATCTTGTTCTCCTCCTCTTTGGTATTATTTTATTTGCCATGTTCTTTCTCTACAAGACAAAAAAATTCCAATTCACCAATTCTTTCCTCACAGATCAGGGTTTCCAGACTTCAAATCACTGTTGCTACTACCTTAATGTACTTTTCAGCTAGTCTTACTTCTATCTTGGAGAGTAAAATGCAGAAGTGAGCAAAATATTTTGACTGAAGCCCTACTATCACAGTGCAGAGTGGAGGGATTACTTGTATGTTGGGTTCTCTTTATACATTTTCTTTTTATGTCTCTGCTATTTATGTTCAGCAAGTCAGCTATACTAATCCATAAATTCTCTTCAGTGCACAAATACTAGCTAGTCTCTTGCTTGCTTACTATAACAAAATATTCTGCTCAATTCTAAAGTGACAAGAAAAAAATGTAATTTGAATATTTTACAAGGAACAAGAGGACGCTTTTAAAATTCCTCCTCCAGCTTTGCAAGACATTTTAGACAGTTTTAAGACTATCTGTGTTGATAGATCTGTCCCCATCACTGAATGATAAGCTTGACTGTCACAATTGAGCTACATACTCTTTCTGTGCTGTACTAACAGTGTTTTTAAGGAAGTAATTTATTGCTTTCGTATAATTGCTGATCAAAGCACTGACACATTTAGGTTTTAGTCTTAAAGCAAGGAAGTCATGCACAAAAAAAAACTGATTTTAAGTGAGACACAGGGGGTCACAGAGTGTCACCAAATTACAGATTTGTTTTTCATCCATAACGTTTGGGGACTGAGCGAGAAATACCTGGGTCCATCTGCCCAAAGCTCACCCTTTACTTACTGAATACACATTATTGAGGTCATCCCTCAGTCTCCTCTTCCCCAAGCCAAAGAGACCCAGCTCCCTCAGCCAGTCCTTGTAAGGGAGATGTTCCACTCCCTGAATCATCTATGTGGCTCCACACTGGACTCACTCAAGTGGTTCCCTGTCCTTTTTGAACTGATTGGCCCAGAAACGGACACAATATTCCAGATGTAGCTTCATGAGGGCAGAGTGGAGGGGGAGGAAAATCTCTCTCGACCTGCAAACAACACCACTTCTAATACACCCCAGGATGCCACTAGCCTCCTTGGCCACAAGGGTACATTGCTGGCTCAGTCATCTTTCTGTCCACCAGGACTCCCAGGTTCCTTTCCTCTACACTGCTCTCCAACAGGTCTGTCCTCAACCTATACTGGTACATTCTCAGTGAGAAACTCTGTTAAATTTGCTGTCTTACACATGTTACTTGGTTAGCATTCATTTAGGAGGTTAAGAGCTACCTTATGAGCACCTAACAGGAAGACAGAATTTACTGCCATAATAAAAAATTCAGTGAAAATCTATAAAAATATTACATAAAGGTATATATATATTACATAAAGAAATGAAATGTTAGGTTTTCAGCATACTAAAATACTTGCCACTATTGGATAAAGGTAACGTCAATACCATCACACCTCATAAGGGAAAGAACAGAACACATTAATTTTCAATAAGCATCTGAGGTGTTCTAGTCCAATTTCATGTGAATATCTAGACACAGACTCCAGGATGTAAATGAACCTAATTAACTCAATTAACAATTTTTAGGATAGCTTTCATTCCTTTCAAGGTGTTGACGAGCAGAATATAAACCAGCCCTGAAGCCTATGTTGCTCACCATCTATGTCTCCACCCTTTTGTTTATCAAAGTAGCTTCTATTGCCCTGAAGCTTTACCTGGGGAGAGTGGAGAATAAGACAGGCACAGCATTTTAAATGCCATATTCATAACATTCTTTGCCCATAGTCCCAACAGTTGATTAATGCTATGCCCAAAAGGCAATGTTGATTATGGAAAGATAGCTGGAAGAAAATCCTTTCCATAAAGTGTATTTAGAAAATACGTAGTACTGGTACAGACAGCTGTGTTTAACGATGCCACATTCCAGTTGGCAGCCAGTTGCTAGTGATGTCCCCGCAGTGATCAGTGCTGGGCCCAGCCCTGTTCAATATCTTTACTGATGATCTAGACCAGGGAATTGAGTCCAGCATCAGTAAGTTTTCAGATGACACCAAGCTAAGAGCAGGTATCAATCTGTTGGACGGTAGGAGAGCCCTGCAGAGGGACCTTGGCAGGCTGGATGGGTGGGAAGAGGCCAACGGGAGGAGATTTAACAAGGCCAAATGCAGGGTTTTACACTTAGGCCACAACAACCTCAAGCAGCGCTACAGGCTGGGGACAGAGTGGCTGGAGAGCAGCCAGGCAGAAAGGGACCTGGGGGTGCTGGTAGATAGTAGGCTGAACATGAGCCAGCAGTGTGCCCAGCTGGCCAGGAGAGCCAATGGCATGGCAATTAGAATAGAATAGAATATTCTTTATAAAGAAAATATATTAACTAATAAGGTGAAGATGAGTTGTTTTTTTTCCTTTCCTCTTCCATATCAGTTGCATCTCTGTTTGCTAAGTGATAGAGGGAATACAAGGTTACATGCCCCCTGGGAAGTACAGTAACAATAAATAATTTTAGGTGAATTTCACGTATTGCAACAAGTCGTTTGTTCTCTTCACCTGATTTTGTTTTTCTAGTAAGGTTATTTTCTTACATTGTGGTCCAAGCTCAATGGCTTTCATGTTTAAGTAGATATACTGGATTATGTGACAGAGTACTGTTTCAGTAATGCTGTCTCTGCAGTACAGAAGGATATGTGCTGTGTTGAAAAAGGAATGCAGACAGCATACACTGTAACACACAGTAAAAAGCATTCCCCTGGAATTCATTTTTTTTTCCCAAGGTGTTTGACATTGTTGTATTTACTCCTATCTCATGCAAGAGGTTGCTGTTATTTTGCTCTTTTACATGCTCATAATGATGTAACTGACTACAAAAATACAGGATAATAAAGAAGAGCTGGTTGTGACCTGGGCCAAGTTCAGCAGAAATTCTTCAGCCAAACAGCTGTTGAAGACATTGCTCTGAGGAAACCTCTCTGAAGACTGGGAAGAAAATAACTACTTGGAAATTAATAGTAATTTTACAGTAATGCGACTATTTTCTTTTTGGTTCTCTGGTTTTTGGGTTTTTTTTTTTGGGTTGTTTTTTTTTTTGTGTGTGTGTGTTTATTTGTTTGTTTTTCCCCAGCAATAAACAGAAGGACACAGTGAAAAAGGAAGGAGTAACTGGCTTAATTTTCTTACATGGATGAAGCCTCAATAAAACACATTACACCTTGTGAGTGTACACCTCAGTGTACACATCTGTCATGACAGAGCCGTTATCAGCTCACAGGTGAACCTATTCACAGTAGCAGAAACTCTGAGAAGTAGATGCAGTTGATAAAGTTAAATTTAATAGCTATTGCACAGTTAATCCTTTGACTACTTCATAAACACAAGGCACAATGCCAGCATTGCCAGTACATGTGATCTATCGCAGCAAATTCTGTAACTCTCAGTTACTCCATGGCTTAAAATTCTGTTTCATAACTTCTAAACACAGCTGTTTGGAAACACGCAAACCAGGTTCCAAAAAATTCTTAATGATCTTGTATACTGGAGGAGGAAGGAGGGATTGACTTTCACTCAATAGTATAAAACAGAATGTCTTAAAATTCTGCTGTAAACTGCAAGCTGGTTAGCTGGAAATGCCCAATGCCCAAAAATAAGGTGTGAAAGATCACTACAGAATGACAGCAAACTTTCACTTGTTCCAGGTGAGAAAAAGGCAAAAGGAATCCCAGGAAACTGGGGTAAGTGTAGAGTTGTGCACCTGGGAAAGAACAATCCCATGTATCAGTATAGATTAGGGACTGACCTACTGAAGAGTAGTGAAGGGGACAAGGACTTCAGAGTCGTGGTGGATGGAAGGATGGTCTTGAGCCAGCAGTGTGCTCTTGTGGCAAGGAAGACCAACGGCCATTCTGGGGTGTATTAGAAGAGATGTGGTTAGTAGGTCGAGGGAGGTTCTCCTTCCCCTCTACTCTGCCCTGGTGAGGCCTCATCTGGAGTATTGTGTCCAGTTCTGGGGCCTCCGGCTCAAGGACAGGTTGCTGCTTCAAAGAGTCCAGCAAAGAGCCACAAAAATGATTAAGGAAGTTGAACATTGTCTTTATGAGGAGAGCATGAGGGAGCTGGGGCTCTTTATCTTGGAGAGGAGACGACTCAGGGGTGACCTCATTCATGTTTATAAATATATAAGGGGTGAGTGCCAGGAGGATGGAGCCAGCCTCCTTTCAGTGATGCCTAGTGACAGGACAAGCACCAGTGGGTGGAATCCGAGGCATAGGAGGTTCCATGTGAATCTGAGGAGGAATCTTTACACTGTGAGGGTGACAGAGCACTGGAACCAGCTGCTTAGGAAGGTTGTGGAATCTCCCTCTTGGGAGATATTCAAGAACCATCTGGATGCATTCCAGTGTGATCTGCTCTAGGTGAACCTGCTCTGGCAGGGGGGCTGGACCACATGATCTTTTGAGATCCCTCCCAGCCCCTGATATTCCATGATTCTATGAAACACCAGTGGATACAGTTTTATTAAGAAAAGATTCCATTAAATGGTCTTGAAAAAGTTCTCCATACCTATGATCAAAAACCTGAAACAAATTCAGAGGAGAACTATTTGGATATAAAAATAAGAAGGCTTAAAGAGATCAATTTTTAAAATTCGGTATTATAAAGAGCAAGGATATGTGACTGATCCTGCAAAATGAGCACATCCTTATGATCCTGATGAACACTTGGGGAAAAAATAAAAAAAAATGAGGAAAAAGGAAAATAATTCTTTAAATTAAGAAAGAATGTAGGAAAAAAACCCACATAAATTTAGACATTAGAATTTTAGGCTCTTTTCTTACAGATGAAATAGTTCTAACCTACGGAGCATTCAGGATTTGAAACAAGTTTCCAGTGAAAATAATAGAGGTAAAAGCCTTCAAAAAGAAAACTCATCTTTTGGAACATACTATGATTGCCAAGAGCAAAATGAGATTTCTGTCAATGGGTAAATAATTTCCTTCTAGTCTGCTATTTCCTTTACACTTATATGCATAAGCAGCTAAAATTTCCAGTATATAGAAATTACATGTTATTGTAAAATGCATTTTATCCACATCAATGTGTAGCACTTGATCTGACTATAGACACGTGAACAGTAAATAGGGATATGCAAAATATTGGCTAGGAGGTAAATGTCATAACTTGCTGTCACTGCAAAGCAAAATATGTACTTAGGGTGTATAGCCCTGAGTCAGTACTTTTATTGACATTAGGCTGTCATACAATAATTTTATTTTAGATAAACATGATGGCAAAGTAAGAACAAATATATTTTTCCAGGAACTAGTTAAGATGTAGTGTACCTTAACGTACATTGAAAAATAGTGTGTAATTTACGAGTGACTCACTAGGGCACCAGCTTTGGAGAATGTTAAATTCCTGCCCTGCCATAGCCTTACAATTAGTCAGTAGAAAGCCAAGAGAATAGAATAGAATAGAATAGAATAGAATAGAATAGAATAGAATAGAATAGAATAGAATAGAATAGAATAGAATCAACCAGGTTGGAAGAGACCTCCAAGATCATCCAGTCCAACCTATCACCCAGCCCTATCCAGTCAACTAAACCATGGCACTAAGTGCCTCATCCAGTCTTCTGTCTTTACTGTTGAATTCCTACTGGGAGTGACTGAGACTGAGCATAAAAAAAGGTGGATGAAGGTAGTAAATTAAAACATTAGTTCTGTCACGATGTCAATGAAATTATCAAGATCAGTTGTTACTCCCTACACTGTGTGTAGTGTAGCCTTCAAAATCGTGATAAAAACTGTCAGACCAACAATCCACTGACAACAACAGAGGTGATCTTATTCCTTCCATGCTCTTCCCTGATGGCTAGATACACAGCCCTGCCCTCTCCTCCATACCAGCTATGTGTCAAAAATCTAAATAAGCTCACTGCATTCACTATTTCTGCTTTACCCTTAAAATCAGGGAAGGAACAGCTAACTCTAGCTGCTTGAAGTCAGCACCATGGGAGACCAGGCTGCCTTTTAGTATAAAATGCTCTTCATTTCAAACTGCATTCACAATCTCCAAACGGAATGAAAAATTGTATTTCTCAAGAGAAATAACACCTTTTTCTCAAATCTCTTTCAGGCAACCATCATGTTAAAATACTGAGAAGCAGAATGAAGAGGTAACTTATCCATAACTGTACTAAAAATGCACTTATTTACATTTAACATATTTCTAGTAAACTATTAAACTTTAGATCTCAATTTCTTACAGATGGGTAAATATGCACGTGCATTTGTCAGTGTATTTTACATATATAAATAAAAACCCAATTGAGTTATTAATTTCATATTTCAAACTCCATGATCAACATTTATACCTGTCGTTAGTATAAAACTCATGGAGTTGGTGAATTTTTATACTGAGTAAGGAGGGGAAGTAGAAAGAGCATACACAAACTACTTTGTTTAATCTTTGTTTGATTGCTTGGGATTAGATTTGTCTTTTAAAGAAATTTTCTTAAGAGGAATTGTTATGTTGAGTAGGTCTTCTAAATCTCAGGTCGTTAGGAACCTTAATACTAGTGACAATTAGCTAATGGACATGACAAGTAACCAACCATAATACACTGTTTAGTTACACTGAAACAGTCATTTATCTAGTTTTGTCTGATTATAGGAATACAGTAAAATATTCATTACACAGCCTTGACTGACATGAGCCATTACAAAACTCTGAATCAAGATAGATGTTCTCAGCATCTACCTACGTAAGAGCTGTTGTCAGCTTTGAGATTATTATTATTAGTGATATATTCATTCAGGTTTTTCAGTTTTACATAACAGAAAAAAAAGAAACAGAGAGTGTCTCTGCATACTGACTTGACATTTTTTTAACTGGATGGCTAACGTGAGTTTCCCACAACACTAATAAAATAAACTAGTGGCTGCTGAACACTTTTAATTCCCATTAGTGACAAGAGTCATTTAAGTTGTGGCTAGCATCAAGTCTACAACCCAAACCTATTTATATTTATTATTTAATTTCATGGTACATCCTCTTTAGCAGCAACTACATCCTATATTTTCTGTGTTATGAAGAGGAGTATGCTAAAAATAGACATAGTTATTCTGGAATAATCACACATCTCTTACAGTCCCAGTTATAGACAATGAGTGTCTATTAAATTCTTCCAGAATTACTTCTAGGAGCAAGGAAAAAAGACGACAATTAAACTGGCTAAAGCAACTGGCTCAGAACTACAAATGAGGAAGCTGATTTCAAATTGTCATTTAACAGACTCCATAAACAAGTCTGAACCAGTGCATATCATATTCATCCCAAGAACTATCCCTCTGGATTCAGAGTAATGACAAAACTAACTACCAAAAGAGGCAACAGGATTTTCTCTGTAGCACTATAGGGTTTATTGAACATTTTTAATGAAACAGAAAAAAATTACAGTATTTCCTGAACCAGCTGACCAAGTCCCTTTCTCAGGCTAGCAATTTGATAGCTCTGCTTCTCAAATGCCTAAGCAGCTTTCTTCAGTGTGAGCTGGGCTAGTTTAAACAACTAGACTTTAACAGGTCCATTTTGACTGAAATGGTCCCAGGAATTAATATATGAATAGTTCAACTAGCAGCAAAGCTGAAGGAACAGTAGTCTCTGGAAGGACTTCACAATACACATCCACGATTAGGATACTCTCTTTTACCCACAGAGCTGCTGCTGAAAGTAACAGAGCCCTAAATGGCTGGTGTTTAATGGCAAACATTAATTAAAGTCTTTTCCACGAGGTCAGTTTTAGCCAGCCTACTGCTTTTGTGATTGCCTCAAGCCCAACATCAGAGGCAGGGATAAGACTGATGGCTTGCTATATCCAGCACACTCAGGTAGTTAAACTTGAACTGTTCAATCACTGCTATAGCAAAACAGGATCCAGATATCATTGCTAAAAATCTGAACTTTTTCTTCATTATATTCCGTATCTTTTAACTGTATCTAATTGGTTTACAGATACAGTGTCTTTTCTGTAATACTGGTCACCATATTATCTAATAGTATCATTTGTATCATTTGTATTTTCACAATTCCCCGGTGATAAGGATTTTATATATATATACATATGATCACAGAAATTACCAACAAATACTCAGAGAAATTATTTTACAATCCCAAATTCAGAAAAAAACCTAACGGAGATCAACAGAGAAACTTATACTGAGGCAACAGCAGCACCAGGCTCTATCATTAAATTTGTAAGTGAAGTAATGATAAAATAAGAAAAAATAGATTAATTTAATGTTTTAATTTACTACCTTCATCCACTTTTTTTTATGCTCAGTCTCAGTCACTCCCAGTAGGAATTCAACAGTAAAGACAAGCAATTGCAACAATCTTCCCTTCTCTTCTTAACGATTCAACAGTTGCTTACCATGCACTTGAATAACATTATTTTTCAATGCAACAAGATAAGTTCGTGTTGATTTATTTGCATTTTTTCATTTCTAATTGATGAAAGAAATCCTCCCACAACAGACTACATATATTAAACAGTTCTACATGACATTATTAAAAAGCAATTTCACTGGGTTTCTTTTCCAGTTCTTCTTTTTAGTTATGCTTTGTTTCTTGTACTTATGAGAGTTCCTTGCCAAAAAATGAAATGCTCTCTTTTTCTGGAATTCTAACATGACTAGTCATCATCAGACACATGGGTCTACGGATTAAGATATGGGGTTTCTGCCTCAGCAAACAGATTACAATCAAATTTTTGTAAGTAACACGCATTTGTCCTAAACTCTCTAGTTTCCAATTCCACAGTTACTTTTGTCGAGAGGGTTCTCATTGTGAAGGGAATTACTTGAAAAGCACAAGTGCTGGAGGTGTGCTAAGGAAATATTGTGGTGCTTTGTTATGGGTCAGACTGGATGGATTCAAAACACATGACTTGTTCTTCAGAAACACTGGCCTAAAATAATGAAAATCCTGGATATACATATGCTTTTAGAGAGTTTATAACCTCTGGGATGAAATTCTGTCATTCAGTCACAAGTGATAAATATTCTTTTTCTCTTCCTTCATTGTATGTACTCTAAACTACAAATCTATGTGGTTTGTTTATTTGGGTTTTTTTCAGCTTAGAAGATATATAGAAATATCTGGGAAAGCGTTTCTATGTAAAATGTATGATGCCTGCAGTCAAAACAACTTCTTTAGGTTCCTCTATCATAGAGTCAGTGGTAAGCTTTTGTGTCTCCATGTGACTTCAGAAAACTCTCTCACATTACAGTAAACAACAAAGTCCAAAAACCAAGTTATAGAGTCCAGCTGCCTTATCAATCTAATCAAAACCTTTGTTTTTCTTTTTCCTTTGGTACTTTTAGCTGTATTCTTCCCTTGTTACCACTTCCTCAATGCTCAAACATGAATTTGGCTCCTGAGTACCATCCATTTTCCACATCTGCATAACAGTAGATGGAGTATTACATGACAAAAAAAAAAAAAAAAAAAAAAAAGCAACCAAACATAAAATTCCATTTTCTTGAAAGTGATGAATGTAAATATTTGTGTAATGTCATAAACTTGTTTGTGTTTTCTTGTTTCAGTTTGGTTTAAACCTTGTTTTCTCAGAATCACGGCAATTGCTCTTCAGAACACACAGTGTGAGTGGGGAGAAAACTTAGGGTTGAAATGTCCTGTTGAAGTGGATAGGCCTGAAACTTGCAATTAATTATTCTCTAGGTAATTCAGCTTTTTTCCTTGAAAATGCAGAAAGATTTCGCTTGTATCTTGTTTCCTCTTTTTTGTTTTGTTTGGTGCAGTTTCATTTAAACTTTTACCCTGGAAACACATCAGTGAGCTGCCTGCCCCATTGACTGCAAAAGTGGTATTTGCTATATTCCTTGCAGAGCAGCGTACAATAATTTTACTTCATGTCTTGGAGGAGGCAGGAGGTAGGGGACAGTGGAGAAAGAATAAAATATGGTTCTTGTACAAATCAGAGAGATATCTCTTCTCCTGAACATTTTTCTTCTATTATTTCCTCACCAGCTTTTTCTGCTAATTTGCATGACTAGTCAGTTTAGTATCAGAGGGCTGATGGACTGCTGTTCTTTGTTGGAATTCATTGTCCCAAAACCATGTAAGAGGCTGGGTTTGGGATCACTGAAGAGTCTTTTTAATGTAATAAATAGATAATTTCACATGATCTAGGAGAAGAGGATGGAGAACTCTGTCGCTCTGAAAATTCATGTTATAGAGGAGCAAAATGGTATATGAAAGATTCTGCAAAATAGATTTAATTCTTCTGGTCTTCTGCTAAGTTAAAACAAGCATTTCTTAAGCCTGAAGCAATCTCCTAAATTTAGAATTCTATTTGCCCTCAGTTGTTTACATATTCTTGTGGACAGTATGAAAACCAGAAGTATAATAAGTTCATTGTTACATGTTAAATTTAAACTCAGTAAACTTGCCAAGAGTGTTTCCAGTTGACTTAGAAATATGTCAAGTTATTGCCTTGGAAAACAGGATATTAAAGTGCTTGTTGACAATTTTGTTTCTCCTGAACTGTCATATGCTAATGAATACGTGTTTTAAATCACATTTTGTTCTTGTTAAAACATATGTTAAATTGATGAATTACTGATATTCATAAATAATTGTGTCTTCTGAGTTCCAAAAACAAAAGAAGTGCTTCTTGTTTCAAAACACAATTAGCTTCAAGATTTATTATGTTGTGCTTTGGTTATTTTGCACCTGCCATTACTACTATAAATAACTATTAGATGTTATTAAACAAAGAAAGTAATCAGCATTGTTGAAAACATTAAAAAATACAAAATCTTAATAGGATTCTCATTTGTTTTAGAAGGCTGACATATATAAGACCTTGCTTACACTAAAGGCATCTTTGCTTGGAGACTGCGTGAAGTAAGATTATTTCAGGTTTTATGATTCCCAATGATAACTATAATGAATAATCTCAGTATTCTTGTCCTTTAGATGCAGCTTTTATTAAATTAAGCAGTTTCATATGGACAAGACTCATGTCATAATTGATTAGAAGCTAATTCCTTTACTAAAAAAAAATAATGGAAAGAAGGATCACACCATGGATAGGCAGTTTCCCTCTAGAGAAAATAACAGACATCTTCCGAAGTTTGACTCAGAGGCTGAAATTAGCCTTTGACAACCCCTTGTTGAACTTTGCCTTTCTGGATAAAGGCAGCTATGTTAAGATTTTTAAAGAGGCTTTAAATATTTTTTTTTAATAAATGTATTTCTACCAACAATGAACTTGAGCAAATTGCTGTTCAGGACAGTGTGCAGCTAGTCTCTTTTTTTACTTTCCACAATCATATTTCTTTTACAGAAGAAATCAATCTTCTGTATGAATTGAAACTGAATAACAATATACATGATAGGAAGATAGGAAGATTCTACCTGCAAGGCAGAACTTTAACACATAGTGAGAAAAACTCATAAAAAAATGAAATCAAGTATACTTCTCTTCCACGTGACAGATTTGTAAAAATTACCCTGGAATGGAAGTGAGGTTTCCCCCAGATAACAATTAACAAATACAAATCTAGAATTTTCTAGAGACTGAGAAGGACTTCGATGTAACTTAGCCATGCTAATTTAGGCCACTGGTCCATGTAATCCAGTAGTCTGTAACTAGACACAAGAGCACATGCTTCAAGAAAGTATAAGAACAGTAAAGGCGCATAACACACTTGACGTGAGTATTCTTGATTACCAATTTAGTGCAGGTATCTCCAAGCTGTAGGACTGTCATGCTGTAAACTTGTTCAAGTTTCCCTTGAAGCAGATAAAAAAATACAGGTACCTACAGCATCTGGAGGATGGAGTTTCATGATTTAACAATGCATTGTAGAGTTACTGATCATACAATGTATTTTGTTTTCTTTTTTTTTTTTTTGTACTTACAAAAAACCTAAATTACATAACATAGATTCTTTAGGCATCTCAGGTCACTTGTTACATATACATCCATAAATCGAGGATACCAAATTGTCTTAAAATGAAATAAAATCAGATCCTTAGCACAATTGTCACATTTCTTTGTATCTGAAACTATTCTAGGTTGCCTGGCCAAACTGCATAGGCGACATATAGTGCATCCTTGAGATGTTGCTAGTAATTACAATATAAACTCTCAAAAAATCCTCTCTATGTGGTCTGGTAGCAAGTGCTAGAAAGTTTTAGAAAGCTCATATTGCTACTCCTCAATCCTAATACCTGCAGTGCACATTACTAGTGGCATACTATCCAAATAAAAATTATATCAGCATATACCATATGCTGAAATTTCAACCTGCTGTTGAATGTAAGCTGTTCTCCTTTTTAAAGGGACAGCTTTTTTTCACCTCCAAATATGTTACACAATTTTTTTTGTTGTTTGTTTGTTTAGTTCGTTGGTTTTGTCAGTTCTGACTTTTTATTCCTAAAAAATGCCTGACCACAAAGACAGCTCTTGTTTTTTAAGGCAGAACTAAGTAAAATATTGTGACAGAAAGCACTTGTTTCTGATAACACTCTGTTCTCCTTTTTGTCATTCGTTTCTTAATCCAGTGTTAGTGACTCAAATACACAGTCTCTCTCTGTGTATTAAGCATATGAGAACATGAACCAAGTCCATTCCTTGTGACTGTAAGGTTACTGTTGTCTGAATTTATTGGACACATTCCAATTTCTAGTCTTATCATCTGTAAAACTTCCAAAACATACACAGCTTGCCCCTATGCCCTGAAATTGATTTAGTGTTGTTATTACTGTTGAAAAAGCTGTGGAAGTCACATCAGATCTTAGATATAGCCTCTAAAATATAATTAATATAACAGTATCACATACTTCTTTTCCCTTCAGCTTGTTTATATAATCACAAATCATTGAAACCCACACCATAAGTATTTTCTGAAATTCTAAATATATCATTACCCTCTGTGACTAAAATACAAACTGAAGCATATACAGAACTAGCAAACAGACAAGCTGACTCACAACTGCATCAGGTCTCATCCACTTTCAAATATTCAAATAGCTGAGCAAAATGCAAGTATAGTGCTTCACCCTATGTGCAAGTTTGTATTTCACAGAATCATAGAATGGTTTCAGTTAGAAAAAACCTGTAAGATCACTGACTACAACCATCAGCCTAAAACCACCATGGCCATTAAATCATGCTCTGATGAGCCACATCTACACATGTTTTTAATACCTCCAAGTGTCTCTATGACCTCCCTGGGTACCTGGCTAGTCTTTCAGTAAAAAAAAATTAAAAAATCCTAAAATCCAATTTAAACATCCACTGGTGTCATCTCAGGCTATTTCTTCTCATTCTACCACTTGATAATTTGGAAAAGAGACTTACCCCCACCTCACACCAATCTCCTTTCAAGTAGTTGTAGAGAACAATGAGGTCTCCCCTTAGCCTCTTTTCCAGACTAGTTCCCTCAGCTGCTTCTCATAAGACTTGTTATCCAAGCCCTTCACCAGCTTTGCTGCCCTTCATGGTCCTGCAAATCAATGTCCTTCTTGTAGTGGGGTGCTCAAAACTAAGCATAATATTTGATCTATGGCTTCACCAGTGCTGAGAATAGGGGCAAAAATCACTTCCCTACTCCTCCTGACCACAGTATTCTTGATCACTTCACTTTCTTTCCAAAGATTCCAAGGTGATTCAGTCTCATTAGGTAGCATTTAGACATTAAACAAACTAAATGAAATTACAAATAATTGTATGATCTGGATATTTGCAGTCTCTGAGCAGGGCTTTCATTTAGAGCTTTGGCTGTACCTTTGACATGATATGTGACCCTTAGTAAATAATTACTCTGAGTTTTGCAGCCTAGAATGACTACATCAACATAAACACAGCCTCCTACATAGAAAAACCCTGTTTACTGGATAACTTGACCAACAGAAACAGTGAATTTATACATTTTTACCAAAAAAAACCCTGTGTAACTAAAATTGCTAGAGAAATTCAATATTTAAAACAAACCTCTTTGTTTTCAATTAATAAAATAACATATAATCTTGCAATTTCAAGGAAATCCAAGGAAAATTCAGGGTCAAATTAATATAAAGCTTTGCTTTACACACAGTCAAAATACTGCTCCAACATGTTTACGTGGTAAAGTAAATTAAAAACTTAACCTTGAAGAACTAATGTACACTACATCTTATTTTCGCTACAATTACTGATCTGAAATTTTGACACTCTTCAAAAAAATCTACATCAAACCTAGGATGTTTCTGCTTGGGAAATACAGTGAGTAATGCTGAAGTTATACTGAGAACTGAAATTAAATGTTAACCGTAATAAGATAACTGATGACAAACTGACCTGCTGCTATGGAATCACCAATTTGAAATATCACCTACAAAAAAAAAGGAGAAAAAAAAGGAAGTCAGTTTATATTATCTTAAAACTTTAAGATTTTTTTTATAACTAATATTAACTAAATTAATAGTTGCTGTTCATTTAATCTAATAGACTAATTCTTAAGCTGTTCTTTTTATCAGTTTATATTTTGCATTGAATTCTTTAATTATTGACAATCTTAAGTTGAGAAAATAAAGGGCTAAATATCTCCTAACTATTTTGAAATGTAGTGTTTACATACATCTGTGTGTATGTATGTTCGTATGCGTGCACATAAATTGTACCACATATACTGGAGACTCAAAATCTTTGTTATTTCTATAAGCCTGCAGCAGACAGCAATTATTTTGCAAGAAGTCAAGAACTTCACTTTTATTCTTAGGAGGCTGGAAACATATGTGGCACTATGGACAAGTTACTGTGGTGTGATTGACATAGAAAAGGTGCAATTGAATTGACAATTTCTGTCAAGACTATTCGCCCTAACTGCAGAAGTACCTTTCTGCATCCTCCTTCCATTGCTATATCCCCTGCCTTTTCACAGTCATAACTAACATAATGAGGCAATGTTTTCCTATGTTGTCTTCCATAACAAAAAGACAGTAACACATAATATTGAAAAGTTATTACTAAGTTAGTAACTTTCCTTCACAGAAAAAAACCCACAAGATTAATTACGGCATGTTGCAGCTACAGCATTTGGAATCTTGCCATTTGCTAAATGTATTTTCTGTTAACTTTTGAAAACAAGTAAAGTCTACTAGCTTTATTTAGATACTGGTTAAGTTTTCTTAACAATCCTAGCTGTGTTGTTTGTCTATCCTGTAGCATTATTTTAGATTCCACAAACTATCTACCACAACATGAACATAAGCTCAACAAAAGAACAGACAAAAACCCCACTAAAACAAAAATAAGCAACCTCTCACTAAAAAGATAAACATTAGCTATATACATTAAACAAAGCCCTACTGCATACAGCTCTCTCAGCTGGAAACACCATCTTCATAAAGATCTTGACAGCAAGGCACTCTCAGACTGATGGGAGAGGGCCTCAAATTCCAAAATACAGGCTGTGAGTCACAAAGTGTTGAGCAACTGTTTAATTTGAAGCAAGCAAGTAGTCCAAATGGCTGTAAGCTCTGTGTGCCCGACTCTACCTGCCTGTTTTCTTGCTTGCTCACTTGCCTGCCTGCAGCCAGCAAAACCTCTTCCAAGCATGAAAGCCATTTTCATGGATGTGTCTTTACTTGGAAACAAGATGTGTCTTCATCCAGTAACAAATGCCTTGTAAATTCCCGACGAAGATAGCCAATTGCTGCTTTCACACGTTAGTAATTCACCATTGCTGCAAGAAAGATCCAGCTTGATGTCCAAATTCATGTTGAAATTATGAACTGAGTTATCTGAACTGAGTTAGGACTCTACTGGTTAGCTAAACTGAGTAAAGAACCCTTGATTTTTTGGAGAAAATGCACTGTATGAAATAGCTCATCTGTTTACCTGAGATGTAAATTGGGGATCCATTTGAGAACAAATTTGAACATTATTGATAATGACATTGAGAATAGACTGGTGATCTTTATTATCTTAGTGTTACAAAAGAACTGTTATGATACAAATAACTCATAATTTATAGCACCTGGAAGTGGAGGACTATGTAGAGAAGGATATTGTTCCTTTGTCAAGGAATATTCTTGGCAAAATTTGCTAAGTAGGCTGAATTGTATCAGGTTTTTCAAATAAATTGTGGGGGTTTTTTTGGCAAGCAACCCATATGTTTACATTCTTTCAAAGATCTAAGATGACTTTCTGGTGGTTCACCTTATTTTCCTGATTAAACATACACACATAATATTCCTAGAATCTTGTTTGGTTTATTTTGGGTGGGTTGTTTGTTTGTTTTTCAGTGAAGATGATTTCCTGGTTTGTTACTTAGCAAAATGGTAATTTGAGAGGGATTGTTTTCTGTTTCTGGTTTTGCTTTGCTTTATATAGAGTTGCAGAGCTATGCTGAAATGAAAACTTAGTAGAGGTAAGTTACTTCAGTTTTGTCTTTATATAAAACAGATTAGGTCAGCAGTATGCCTTCAGGTCTCTTTTTTTGTGCATGTATTTCTTTACCTGGTAGAAAAGCTAATGTTTCTTGTCACTGCGTGCATTTTGCTTGTAGTAATTAACGTAAGGTAAAAGCTTACTTAATCAAAACCAGTCTAAGATTTTTATAATTATGTTTTTTGGTGTGGTGGTTTCATGGAGTTGGTAAGAGTTTGAAGTCTGATGCCTGTTCTGGTAGTAGTCTGAAATGTTTTCTGTTTGGTAAATACAAGTAAGTTCCCTTTTCCCTTCAAGAGAACCTGGCGTGGAATCAAGTAAATTTCTGTGATACTTTCAGATAATATTTTTCTCAGATCACATCTCTAGGTACATGACTAAAAGTTTACAGCAACTCTGTGCTTTATCCTACAGTACCACACCTTTTCATAACTCCTGAACAGAGCAAGCAACGTTGGTATAAACTCGGAAGAAAAAAAAAAAAAGACAGCCATTACTAAATGGACTTTTTGCATATGGTTTTAATTAATGTAGCTAAATGGCAAGATTCACTCAGTAACTTCCAATGTTTAAGTACACAGAGTTTATTCATACTCTTCATTAATCACATCAATAACTTCCATGCATTTCCTCTTTGAGATATGTCAATCAGACAAGTTGGCAGACTGCTTATATGTAACAGAGAACCAAAGTTGGACAAATTTCTTCAGAACGTCAGTGTAAATGAATCAGTTTCAATAAAGTATCTGCTGATATGCACTAACGCAGAAACTAATCTTATTTAGAAGAATAAATATAAGTAGACAATATAAATAAATAGTGAAGCACAACTGAATAGAGAAAATGATAAAACCATGGGTTCAAATTAATGTTGGCATCCCAGTATCTTCATTCTAAAAGACAAAGGAGGTAACTAGGAAAAAGCAAGTACAGGGGAAGCCCAGACTTGGGGGCTTGTGTTTTATCTAATGCTTGTCTGACTTCAACTACTTTCAGTTTATGGAACTCTGGTGGTTTGGGTGTTAACCACGCACACACGCTTTGGAAATCACCCAGCCTAGACTCAGCCAGCTCTGGAAATTTGAATGAAGCTTATATTTACAGCTTAGCACAATATACAAGCAAATATTTACAGTATATACAGATATATACAGAAATATACAAGGTAAAAGGTAATATAGAAACACAACAGCCCTCCCAGAAACCTGAGTCCCCAGGAGGGGCTCCCAACGGCCCTTCCACCTTCTCCCACCCCTCAACCTTACCCCAGATATTGCCTTGTGCCCCAAGGAAGAATGGAGGGTCAGCCAGGGGGTTAAGAAGCAAGCGGATTAATCAGAGAGATGGAGGGTGAGGTTAGAGAGAAATGCAGCTCAAAGCTTAGGCAGTGTTCAAACGCCTAAATACCTTATCTATGTTTATACTCTTGTTCTTATACATCTCAGCAAGCCTATGAGTGAAGCAGACATCACCATTGTTTCTCTTTCACATCCTGTGATCTAATTCTTCTCATGAAAACATTCTGGCTAGCTTCAAACTAACACAGGAATTTCTTGAACGTGATGTACTTCATCTGTTTAATAACCTTTCTCAAGTACTTGTATCACATTTCTAAGTATTTTACAGTTGTCTGCTTGAGCCCATGTTGATTTTTTTAAATATAAAACATCCTTTGAAAGTCCAAAATATGTACTGCATGATTAACCACCTCTCTATTTTAAACTAGATTTATATCAGCTTTATACATTAGCCCCTAGTTCTTGTCCTGTAAGAGCTAAATAGTCTCTCTACATCTATCTCTCCATCCAACTTCTCCACAACTATCTCCAGATAGCTATGACTCTATAGAGCTTTAAGATACACCTATCTAGCTATCTCTAAGTTGAAAATCATTCAGTTTAATCATTACTGGTACTGATGCTATTCTGTATCTTTGATCCTCCTTTTTGTTCTTCGAGTCTTTATGATTACTGCTTATGGATTATGTTCTGCTGCAGTGAGATGAGAAAAAAAGTCACCGTGTTCTAGGAGAAGACAGATTTACAAAATGGAGTAAATATTTATTTAACATTTGCTCTTTCTTCCTTTTGGAATAATTCTTAACATTCCTTTTTATCCACTGCTGAAAGTTGAGCTGATATTTTGACAGACCCATTTATCATAGAGAGCCAGTTCACCAGTAAGTGGTAATATTAAAGTTGCAGACTGTCAGTTCACATGTGGAGCCAGGATTGTTTTTCCAAATGCACATCATCTTGCTTATATTTACAAGTGTCAATGGCCCCTTGATTACATAGTCACTTGAACTTTTAAGGTGTTTTTACTGTCTTCAAACAATATAATGTAAAATCTGTTTCAGTCACTGAAAATATCTTTTTCTATAAGTATGTTGATGAGCACAGTTGCAGTGGAACTACAGTAGAAACAGCTGTCTCTTGTAAGAAAAACGCATTCTTTTTTTGTTATCTTTCAACAAGCAATTTATCAAGAGGGCTTTCTCTCCTATTCCATAACTATGCAGTTACCTTAAAAGCCTTTGGACAAATACAGATGAATTATCAGCTAAATCACCTTTAGCTATATGTTTACTGATTCCTGATCTTCAAGAGGTTTGCAATGCAGGACTTGCCTTTAATGAATAGCAGAGCATTGTATTTATCCCAGTTTCTACCCTCAATTAATTTAATACACAGTAAGATCCTGATCTCATAGGTACTTAAACGTTTAAGTACTTTGCTTAACTTAATCATCTCTCCAACAACACAAGATTATTTATTATTATTAAGTGAAGTTACATATGTGCTATGTCTTTTTCAAGGATGTCCTCTGTTCTAACAGGGTACCTGATTTTTTCTCCTCTGTAGTAAATACTGAGGTACAAATGCACTTTAAAAACAAACAAAAAAAAAAACCAAACCCACAACCTCACAAATGTTTTATACTGTAACGATGCTGCACTGTGATAAATCATTTCTAATAACCTTCTATTAGAGGAGAAATTTGAAGTCAGCTTTATATGAAAAAGATACTTAGTTGGAGGGCTCAAATTAGAGTGTATTTAGCAAAAGAAGTTCTCAACATTCTTTGGTCTCTGTCTTGAGCTCATATAGTACAGAAAGCCAGTGGCTGAGAAACATTGTGTCAGAAATAACATCAATAGGATTAAAGCAAGAAGAGGTTATACTTTCTGAGGCTGTAGGTATATGACAAAATAAAACTTTAAAATATCACAAACTTAAAAGCAATATTTAAAAAATAGACTAGAAGACCTGTAAGCCTTCCCAGCCTGATTTCTTCTTGGCAATTTTGCAGAGAAGGTGATTGAACCAGCACTTAACACAGCTCAAGGCTCCAGGAAACAATAAAATTTTAAGTTCTAGTTCAGTTCCCACAAAAGCAAAGATTCTCAGAGCACATAATAGCCTTTCTTTATGCGTAATAGCAACAAATACACTTCAATGTGATAAAGTCTTCAGAGTAATTACAGACTATCATTTTTCACATGTAGTAACAAAACAGTAACACTAGTCTGTAATACTGAGGAGGTAGGAAATGTTCTATTTGGAAATGCCAAAAAGAGATAAAGTCAGGACAAAATAGGAGACAAGAGTAGGACACTTTAGAAAAGACTGTCACCAGTACTGATTTGCGCCCCAGTGTGAGCTGGGTTCCTTTAAGAAAACCATAAATTGGACCTCCAGAAGGTACAGAGTGTCCAGGAGGTGTACCAGAAGGTGTAAGTTGTTGTATTTCCTCCCATGAGTCCTGCATCTCTATAAATCTGGCTGTAAAGCTGTTTTCTTTCTCTTTCTTCCTCTGCACTTCCCTGGACACCGTGAATTCCCTTATCTGGTGTGGGGGCAAGGATGGTTTCCATCTTACTTGCAGCCTTCAAGGCCCAACTAATTTTTCCTGCACAATATTGGCCTGCTTGGGTCTAATGCCAAGGACTAAGGGGAGGCAGTTTCAGACCTGGCCAGTCTGAAACCAGCCTAGCAGTTCAGGAGAAGAGTGAGCCCTAGGGCTTACGGTGAACCCCAGGTGGGAGAAAAGTACTGGAGTACTAGGTTTGATTTGGTTTGGTAGAGGTTTTTTGTGGGATGCTTTTGGCTTAATGAGCTTCTACGTTAAACCCAGATTGTGTATTCCGATGTATTTTATATGCTTCGCTATGCTCACCACTAGGTACTGTGTACACTCCAACTCTGTGTGTGAAGCGGTCTTCTTTTGCCCCAGAGATGTAGAAGCAATCTGTCCTGCTTTAAACTATGACAGTTTGAAATGGAAAAAAATAGTCATATCAGGAACTCGCATAACAAAGGCACAGAAGTGGAAATCTTGTGCCATCCTTTTGAGTCTTGTCATCTCAAAACATCCTAGAGAGTAGCACAACATTTGAGAGTAAAAGGTTACATCAAAAGTGCCCTTGTGGAGCATTTCTATTCAGGTGTCTTCAAACCCTCCTATACAAAGGTTTCTGTTGCAGGGCAGTCTCAGAGTGCATTAGTGGATTTTCTTTTGGAAGAGACTGAGATACTGCATCCACAAGAAAATAATACTGATCAGGAAAAGTAGTTCACTAAGCACACCAAATCTGTCTTGCACATTTAATAATCAGGCTGGTACTGGACTTTGTTTTTTTCTCTACGTAACACTTCAGACAGATGCCAGAATCCCAGCTAGTTTGGTGTTAAGCTTGTAATAGATAGCAGTTCCATGCCAAGCCCTCTAAACACCATTTAAGACCAAGTCTTCACCTCTTAATCTCTCATGTCAGACTGAGAAACCACAACACCTTAATACAAGTGTTGAGTATAAAGGCAGCTAGCACCAAAAAAAAAAAAAAAAGCTGATTGCATGATTCAAGAATCCTTTTCAGTCAGTCAGTATTATCAATTTTGGCCAGAAAAATAGCCTCTTTGCTGGAGACAGACACAGAATTGTACCCAAGTAATTCATAAATAAAGGTCAAGGACAAAATTAACATATCCACAAAGGTTTATAATTTAGTCACAGTTTAAAACCCCTGCAATTCATCTTAATTCCTGACATTTTAATGGGTATTTGCTAAGATTTATTGCATTTGTTTTCAAACAGATAAATGTTCAGCATAGACTACTTGATGAAAACATATTTACTCTTCCAGGCAAAAGAAGGGAAAAAAAGACTGATATTGGCAAGCCTATTTAAGCAAGAAATCATCTAGATTGAGGAACTCCTGAGGCAGTTACAAGATAGATAACATCTTGCTTTTGGAGTAAGGGCAATGAGGAAATTGTTTCAACAAAACAACAGTGAAACACATGGAGTTATTATAGAATCCATATAATAGCCAGGGACATTAAAGTTATAATGTCAATCAAGATGGAACATGATCAGAAATAGAAGAAAGGGAAAGAAAGGGAAGGCAAAGATCCAAGTAGAAAACAATAATTTAATTCAAGTGAAGACTCAGAGATAGTATAAATTCAGAAAGAATCCGGAGAGATGACAGCAAATATGAAGAATTCAGCAGCAGCTAGAATGAAAATTTTATAGTACAAGAAGCTCTACAGAAGATCCTGGAGATAATTACATTAACCACAAGGGAAGACAGCTCTGCTGAGACAACAGAGTAACTTGGCTGTGGTCAGATAAACATGACAGAGCTCTGCAGCAACTAGACACAGTGCTCTGTTACATGTGACTGCAGTACTTGCTGCCCAGTAAATAGGCCTAAATTCATAGCTTTAATTCTTCAGTCACCACATTGTTTTTCACATGCTCTCTAATTTTCTAGACTAATTTTGCAAACTTGCTGACAGTGCACTCAATCTCACTATCTATACCGGTGATGAAGATACAGCACAGCACTGGTCCCATTACAAACCCTTGAGGGACACCACTTGTCTCCTGTCTCTATCTGGACATCAAGCCATTGATCAGCCAACCAATTCCTTATCCACTGGAAAGCCCCCTCATCAAATCTCTATCTCTCCAGTTTAGAGAGAAGGATGCTGGTGGGGGGCTGTCAAAGGCTTTACAGAAGTCTGGATAGTTGACATCTGTTGGTCTTCCCTTGTCCACAGATGTAGTTACATCATCGTAGAAAACCATTAGGTTGGTCAGGCAGAACCTGGCCCTGGAAAACTGTTCCACATTTTGCGTAGTCCATTTTCTGTTGAACAAGTCAATATTTTCCAACGTTGTTGAAAAATATACTTAAAAGACAAGAGATTCCTGTGAGTTACCAAAAAAATGTAACTGAATTTTGAATGGATACATTTTTTGAGTCAAAGGCCATTAAATATATTCATTCCAGGTCTGAATAGTTTTCCATAAAAAAAACTGGTCAGATGCCAAAGCAGATGCTTCTTGAGATGGATACACAGCATGAACATTTTTGAAGGAGTGGCATTGCTGATGAATATTTATTATTTTCCTGAATATCTGTTCACAAGTAGGTCATGAGGAATGACTTTTTTTCTGTGACACACACTGCTATGATTCACAAGGTCTCAGTAAATTTAAATTGGAGTAGAATAGTCAAAGGTATAACAAAGGTACTACGCCAGAAAAAGCCAGATGGTTTACACCACACAATACGAAGACCTGCATTACAATCTTGGGAAGGTATTCACAACTAGACTGAGACGGTGATAAAAACTGAGCCAGGTGAGTTAAGTGTTAGCAATCTCTAACCTACACAGGTATATTCAGCAGGTTGTCAGAGGTATGCCTCAGGCTTAATGATGAGGACATTATTTGTCTGAGATAATAGGGAATGGCAGAGATATTCTATTGTGATACTATCTTTTAAAATTAGTCATGTATAATCATTAGAAAACTTCAATTTGGAAGAGATGTCATACGAGATAGAAACTGGCTTAGAATCTGCAAGACTGGCATATGTGTAGGAGCCTCTTTAGAAGAGCTATAATGTTACATTCTTGATCTCACTGTATGTCTGGTGGTGCAACAGTTAGGAAGAGCAACTGGAGTATGGAAACAATAGATTATGTCTTACTGCCCATGAAGCTGAATTACAAAATGTAGACTAAGGAGCAAGCCCTAACAGCTGGAATAGGAGCAGATGTAAACTAAAAATAAATCCACAGCAATATTGATCCAAGGCTAAAACCTGAAGTGGTATTAAAATTAAGAGCTATTCTTCTGCACAACTGTCTCTTAGCATCAGAAAACTCACAAATGTGTTGTGCTTTCCTTTCATAACTTCTTCTGACAGTGAAAGCACAGCAGTATAAATAAGATAAGCATTATAGTCGTATTATGGTTTCTTTTCTGTGTTTGGCACTACTTGTGTATATTCTAGTTTGTAATGGGTTTGGTTTTATTTTGTGAAAACAAGTTTTTATTTGAAACAGTAGGAATTTTTCACAGCTGCATTGTAATTGGTCTCATAATACAGAGAAAAAGAAAGTTGTTTTGTTTTATTCCTTTTATACAAAATGGGGAGAAGGGAAGAGGCATAAGCAGTGTTTCACATGTCGGGAAACAAGCTGCTTCCTTGGTCATACTGAGATCTGGAAGTTTTCCATGCCAATAGAACAGTTTTTTTTTCCCCTAACACTGAAAAAAAATACTTAGGATTTTTCTGTGCCTAATGCACAGACTTTAAACTCTCTGAAATAGGTTTAATTTTACCATCTCAGATAAAATTTCAGTATTAGCTACAGTTTTCATTAAAAATATGCTGTATTAAGAATAACAGAAATAACAAAGTTCTTAAAACACCTATGATAGTCTTCTTTTCCTAACCTACCAAATTCGTACCATTTTCTGTCAGAAAGCTAAAGACTCTAAGTGGAGTGCTGATATTTATGCTGAGTTTTCTTTTTTTTCACATTATCACAGCTGTCCTAGACTAAACAAGACAGTTCTATTTTAAAGTAAGAGACTTCGTATATTCATTTTAAAGAATTAACAGAGCTTTTAGTATATTTGCTTTTAAAGAGTCTGGTGTGAGTTATAAACATAGAATAAATATAACAAACGATAAATATATATTACAAGACAAAAACATGTTAGAACAATAGTTTGGCTATATATTTGTTGAAACACTCATACACAGCCAAGATATTAATTATTTAAAATAATATGTGTCTCCATTATTTTGTTTTCCAACATATTGGTTTATTTTGTTTCCATTTCCTCATATTATTTATAAGGAATAAAGGCGTGCTATTTATGTCTCTATACTTCTCCTCCAGTGACACAAGTTAAGTAAATCTTAACATGGGAGAGAAATAAATTTTTAACCACTGAAGTGAACTGAGAATCTCTAAAATAGCAATGTCAAACTCCACACTGGCTTTAGTGAGGTTCAAAAAATGGGTTTAGGAAAGCAAGTGAAGTGTGTTGATTGGTTTTATATTAAGTTGGTGTCAACTCTATAATCTGTATTAATAAAAAAATCATAAACAGGAATCAACACATGACTTCCTTCATGGTGTTCCTATCACCTTTCTTAGGAAGACCATGATCATTTCAAATATGTAGTAAATTACTTCTGACGTATCCAAAGTACACAAACTAAATGGTAAGTTCACTACCACATATATATTACTCTGTCCACTTATGGTGCAGAATATTAACACATACAGCAGCACTCCAGAAAATCAATCTTATCCAAAAAATAAATGACTGCAAATGCTAAAAACACTATCAATTTCACCTAGTCAGTTCTATTACTGCCCATAGCTTTTGACACTTTCACATCTTTTCTCTCTTCACATAACATACCAAAACATTTCCCTACAAGTTCAGCTTCCTGTTTTAACTTCAGACTGCTTTATGTTTTATTCTATACTTTGTAGACATTTAGGTCATAGTCTTGTATTTTCATCTTCATCATCACCACCATCACTGCCATTTGAATGGACTGCCCTGCCATTGGAATGGGCTACTGTTCTAGTTTGAGCCTAGCTAGCATGTTTTGGTGAGAAGAACTAGATGATAGGCTGTAAAATGAAAACAATGGTGAGGTCTACTTCCCTCACAGTCTTGCTGGGATGTGTAAAGAAGAAAGGCAAAACAAAGATTAC
>WAAF01009756.1:0-33164 GCA_013400475.1 Tricholaema leucomelas | reverse complement strand
GATGAGGCACTTAGTGCTATGGTCTAGTTGACTGGATAGCGCTGGGTGATAGGTTGGACTGGATGATCTTGGAGGTCTCTTCCAACCTGGTTGATTCTATTCTATTATGCATAAGGTTAGATCAGTTACAGTACAGCACACATATATGGAAATGGTATTAATTCAGATATGATGACTGTAAATAATGGTATTATGTATATATATATGTTCTGAAACTATTTCAACTTACAACTAAACATTATACAAGTGTAGTTTCATTGAACTGAATAGAAACTGTTTACTTAACTTGAAGCACATCTAACTGTTAACAAGAGCTCATCTTAGAAGAGGAATAGCTTTGTATACTACCTGTATATTAAGGAGATCCATTGGTCTTTTTCTGAGGCAAAAAATGTGGCATGTTATGATAGTTACTTGACAAAGCAGTCACTGTTTTCCAGTTTACAAATATGACTAATTTCAAAGTTATTTGAGATTTGGAAATAAAAGAAGCATGAAGTCCTACATTTCCATAATATTCTCATAAACTTTGGGTGTGTGTAATGGCTATTTTATAAGGTTTTAATGCACACACACACACAAAAAGTATTGTTCCACAATTTATCACACTACATTAATTTTAAATGTTTTGATCCTGTGGGACTTTGGCCAAATTCTGCCTGAAAAAGTGTAAATCTGAAATCATTCTACCTGAAAAAGTGTGCAGTGGTTATGGGAGTTACCCGCCACGCCACACAATGAATTCACCCAGACTAGACTCAGATGGAAGTTAAGGAATATTCACAGCTTAGCACAATTTACAAACGTATGTATGTACAATATACAAATATTTACAGTTATATACAAGTTAAATGTCACACAGAAACAAAAAATCCCTCCTGAAACAGTAAGACTGCCCAGGAGGCTCCCAGACCAAACCTCCCCCTCTCTCTGCCCCTTCTTTCTCTCCCCTCAGAAAATAACCACATCAATCCTCGTATACCTTATGTGTTAAATCTGCAGACATCTGAGGTGACATAACAGAAAAAGGACAAAGAAATTAGAGGAAAAAAAGTGTTAGGCCGGATTAAAGAGTTAAGACAGATGCAACCACACAGATTGCCAGAGAGAAGAAGAACAAGTGAGAACTGAGAAGTGTGTGAGGAGTGCCTTATCTTACATTTTGACTACTTGCATTTCTCTGCAGAAAAATGCATGATATAAGCCACTGTCATTTTTCTCCTCACAGCCAATGATTTAATTTCTCTCAGTAAAACATTCCAATTAGCCTCAAACCAATATAAAGTGTAAATCTGAAATCTCTTTATTGAAGTGAATAGATATGTTGCAGATGTAAACAACAAAAAAGAAGAATAGCGTTTGGCTTCATATCTTCAGTCACAATCAGACATTTTAAGAAAAAGCACAGGATATTCTGCAGACTATCTTTTATGCAGTTTTCCTTTGTAAGGAAATATCTGTGACTGTTATGCTGTCAGTTGGAAAAATAATGGTCTTTTTTTCTTACCCTTGCAAAATTGGACAGATAGCTTTGCTGCATGGGATGAACACAAAACTGAGTCATGGTTACAGTATGTTGAGTGTGGCTACAGAAGAAATATTCTTTACCTGGACCGTATCTGCTGTTATTTAGGGGTGATGGGAGGGAATATGCCTGATTTTATCATTCAATGACTGTGTTCCAGGCAAATCAGCTGGGTATGCCAGCTGAGTAGAGTTGTCTGTGAACTTTTGTTACTAGAATAGTAGTAGCAAAACCAAACATCAAATAATGTAAGAAGAAATTACAGGAAATCTTGAAGCTATACAAAACCTCTTAGGACATATGCTAAAAGTCCCTAAAATATCCCAGGGAGGGATGCAGTTTTCAAAACAGCAAGCATTTTTCCAGACTCTTGACAATCATGCCACTGGGTGCAAGAAAAAGTAAATCATATCCTTAGAGTTACTGTATTTAGAACAGAATAGAATCAATCATGTTGGAAGAGAGTGCCAAGATCATCCAGTCCAACCTAGCACCCAGCCCTATCCAGTCAAACTAAACCATGGCAGTAAGTGCCTCACCAGACATTTTCTTGAACACCGTCAGGGACTGTGACTCCACCACCTCCCTGGACAACCCATTCCAATGGCAAATCACTCTCTCTGTGAAGAACTTCCTCCTAACATCCAGCCTATACCTCCCCCGGCACAACTTGAGGCTGTGTCCCCTTGTTCTGTTTGTCCATCTACAACCTTCAAGTTACTCACTAAAATACAGTGCAATTCAGTCACTATGTAGATTAACCACATTATAACATGTGGAAGTTTACAGCAGAGCATTTTCACTCTTAACCTCTCAGCTACAATGACTGCTAATCTGTCTAACCTACCCTAAACTGAAAAATTACTGAACCACTACAAATACTAACATAATAGTAAATGTTTGATACATCTTACCTGTGTATCTGAACATTCTGCATCGACCTGCCTTTCAAAAATCTGAAATGGGACACTGCTAAATAGCAGTGCAGGCCTGAAAACAGAGTTTAACAGATGGCACGTTTGCTGAGATTATACAGAGCACAAGGCAGGTGCTGAAGTTCTTCCAGATCTCAGGAACAGGAAGCTCTTAATATCTTTTTCTCTCTAACATTTCCCTTATTTGTAGACTTCTGTATATGTTTTTATTTGCCTCTATTAAAAAACATTTTTTTATCGTAACTGCTAGCTATAAACTCCTTTGTGAACTGAGATACTTAGGATTGATTTTAAAATGGCGGCTGCCTTTTACTGACTTAACCAAAGATAGTTTTCAGCCCACACAGTGAACATAGAATAGAATCACAGAATCATAGAATCAGTCAGGGTTGGAAGGGACCACAAGGATCATCTAGTTCCAACCCCTCCTGCCACGGGCAGGGACAACCTACCCTAGATCAAACTGGCCAGAGCCTCATCCAGCCTGGCCTTAAACACCTCCAGGAATGAGGCCTCAACCACCTTCCTAGGCAAAGCATTCCAGGCTCTCACCACTCTCATGCTGAAGAACTTCCTCCTCACGTCCAGTCTGAAACGTCTCTGAGAAATATCTGCATGCCAAAATTCAGACCCGAGGCCTTTCAGACTAAGTTCTGTAATTTAGTTACCTTGCGAAGCTTCTCATTTCTTAGGTGAGAAAGCAGGACACACATGAGGGGAAGTTTAGGCTAACATGACGTCGTCTCTAAGCAGAGCGCCGTTCGGAGAGGCAGCGACACGGGGACCAGCTCGACCGCTTGGTGATACCGCTTTCAGGTATGGCTTCCTCACGCTGAGGCAGCTGGAGGAAGGGTCGGCAGGGTCGGCTCCGTCACGAGCCTGCACGGGGGCACCGACACAGGTGGCGGCGTTGCCGTGGTGACGCGCGAGCTCCAAAGGCGGTGAGCCGGCAGCAGCTGTGCCACCGGCTCCTGGCGAGCAGCGGGCCGAGCGAATTGCTGTGAAATAAACAGCGACCGAAACTCCCCAAACAAACAAAAAGACCACCACGAGAAACCAAGCAAACGTCTGGCATCTTGCAAAAACCACGTTCACAAAAATAATTTGCTGCTTTGAAAAATTGCACTTATGATCGAGAGATACCAGTCAAAGCAGTGAACTTACTGTAAACTCACAGGCAGATTAATGCACTTTAAGTCTAAAAAGGACTATTACAATTATTTTTTAATGACTTGATACTGATGGCTGATCCATACAAGATCAGTAAGTAAATGCTGCACTGAATCAGCAACTTAGTCTTGAACTGGAATATATAACAGCACAATAGATACTTCTGTCAGTTAAATTGTCTCAGGGAGAAGGTATTGGAAAGATATGCTTGGAAGACTGATTGGATCGGAGTCTTTATACCTCGGTTGGACCCTTGAAAATAAAAGCAACACAACATGAGACTCATTTGGTTAAAAGGAAAAAAAAAACTGGTTCTAGAAAAAGGCACCTACAAGGTTGCTCCTTCTTTTGAACTATCCATCCTCACTCAGAAATGCAAATTTCTTTGCTTCAGGTGCAGGTTTATAGAATCATAGAATCAATCAGGTTGGAGGAGATTTCCAAGATCATCCAGTCCAACCTATCACCCAGCCTTGTCCAGTCAACTAGACCATGACACTAAGTGCCTCATCCAGTCTTTTCTTGAACACCTCCAGGGACAGCAACTTCACCACCTCCCTCTTTGCAGGATGGGTGTGTCTTCTAACTTCTAATCCAAGGTCAGTCAATATGTATTTGTTCTTGCACCAACATTGTTATTTAACTTACATCTGTTTTCTCATGGTGTTTATCCCTGAGGAGAGCAATTTTATCCCTTTTCAGCCTTCTTTTTGCAAAGTTAAACAAGTCACACCCTTCCACCTCCTCTTATTAGGCAGGATCTCCATTTCTTCTGCTGTCCTGGTAGCCTTTCCTGCAAATGCACTAGTTTCAGTTTATTTTTCTTGCAACTATGATTGTAGTTTTGGCTATCCTAGGAGACTGCACATCAAGGTCTATTGTCATCAACCCACTCCTTGCATCTCCTCCTGGAATTCTCCCAGTGGGGAATTTTCAAAGTTGTGCTTGTCATTTTTCATGGCTTCATCCCTTTATCAATTTATCACCTATGCTGTGATCACCAATAGAGTCTTGTATTTCTCCTCCCTAAGTACTTACCAGATGCAGAGTTATAACAATTTTTTTTGCGCTCACAACTCATGATGAAAATCCATATAGATGGCATTCTAGACCAAATTTCTTCTGCACAGATCAAACAGTAGCAAGAAACATGCATGCATAGGTAAGAACAGTTAAAAATGAAAGCATGGGATGAAATTGCTGAATCTTATCATATAACCACAACAGGATTAAACCTAATGCTTGCTCATATAATAGCAAGCATTTAAAGAGAGAGAGAAAAAAAATAGCAAAATAGCAGCATTTAAGCACAGAAAAATAAAAATAAGTCTTGTAAATTCATAGTGACTAGATTATTTCTTCTGATAAAATGTTTAAAGTTTGAGTTTTTGTTAAGTAACAGAACATTGAATACGGCAGATCTATGAAAAAATCTCTATGCTTTCACATCTTAAAAAGAAAATAATTTTTAATATATACAGTTTTTACTTCCCCAAATTTGAACATGTGAATTACAAGTACCAGCCTGTGTAGAGAAGGCCGTTTCAGATTAAAGTAACAAAAAAATTGTCTCATATTTTGCCGACTATTTCTATCTCCTACCTCTTAAATGAACACCTTAGCAGAGGAAGATGTGCTCAATCTATCTTTGCAAGCAATAGTAATTAAAACACTGAATTTTCCTATTTTCTATAGAGAATGTCAACATGACCAAACAGAGCCACTCTTGTTCTTGTTTTTTTTGTGTCTCACTCTCTTAATTCTGCAGTTTCCATCAGATGGTAACAGGCATAGTCAAAACAGATATACAGCACTCAGGTAGTCAGAATGCTCTTTCAGGAGTTAAAGGACATGATTTCAAAGTCTCTCAAACTGAACAGAACACCAGACCACCGAGTCTATGTGTGAATATCCTAGGCACCTTGCAAATGAAACATGATCTTTCACTGGTTTTGTGAAGGTACTACTTCCTGTCTTGCTTTTCTGGAAAAACTTGTGGAGCATTTCTTCTAACAAATTGCTTTTCTAAGAACCAAGGGAGGAAAGTAAGGATCAAGCTCATTTCAATACAGCAAACTACAAAACATGTTTTGATACAATGGAAAACTTTTTTTTTTCTTTGAATTTGCTGTTTCAGCAGTCAAAACAGAGAACTTATTTTTTGCTTCCTTTTCCATATCTTTCTCACCACAACTTCTTGCAGCTGCATATTTTGATAATTTGACAGCAAGTTCCACGTCTGCTCAGGGCCAAGGAATGACTCCCTTCCTTGGAAGCACTGTCTAATGCAAGGGGACACATAACTGCTTTTTAAAGGGGAACTCCAAAGTAGAATCGAAGTTTTCTTTCAGTTTTTAGATTGCTATGCATGTAACAGGGAAAGAACCACTCTGCTGTGCCTTGTTTCACACATCAAAATGTTCATCTCTATCACTGGGGAATAGCAGCCTTTTCATCTGATTCTGCGTGGAATTTTGGTTTCATGCTATTTCTTATTATGGAGTTATACCTCAGGCACTGCCTTCAGCGCTTTCTAAAACTACAGCCGATCAACTAGAATTTGCCCAACAACAGCAATTTAGAAACAAGAAGACTATGTTTCTTTGTTCATTCATGTGCATTTAAGGGTAAAATACATACACTTCAGGGTGACTGCTCTTGACAGTTTATACTAGATGAAGTTTACACTTTCTTCTCCCAGACCAAATCCTGTATCTTTTCTTGTTTCTTCGCATCTCTGTATTTACATTGAGCGCACCTTCTCTGTTCACCATGGCTTTTTCTTCGTAACTGTCTCATTAATGTGTCTGGCTCTAATTTGCAGCCTCTCTTCCCTTTGCTTTCTCCCAAAGAAACACACTCCTAACTTCCTCTAAGAGGGTCATTACGAACATTTTCTCAAGAAGAGAAACAGCAAGAACTGTTTTCAGTGCTAGACAGTTGAGTTCCTGTTATTTCCTGTAAAGTCCGTCAGAGTCCTGGGGGTTATCTGTCCTTTGTCCTAACTTAGAAAATGTGATTTAGTAAGCAAGTAGATTTGGGTAGAGATGCAGTACTCAAGTATTTCAACTCAAGAACCTGTGGTACATATGATTTCTGATTTTTTATCCATTGGATATTAAATCTGAATTCTCAATAAATTAATGTCAAAGTAGTGACTATATTTGTATTAACCGTTCAAATTCCATAAAGAATAATTTCACAAGATTAATTTTCTTCAGACCAAATAATTCCTTTGATTTGTATAAGAACAGTGTATTCATAGAGTTTTCAGTTACACTATTCAGCAGCGATTTTGAAGTTTTTAATGATAATTGCAGGGGTTCAGGATTTCTGTTTCCCAGAACATTTTTCTAATTGTGGTTGTTATTTTGTTTCCACAATTAGAGTGTGGTGCATGAATTTACTTTGCCTTGACACTCCACAATTATATGATGGTGTGCATATAATCATGTATATAATTGTGTCAAAACCAGAAAAAGAGCTGCTAGGTTAAAAGAGTTAGAGAAACACACCTTTTTAAGCCATTTTCATGGTTTTATCCACAGGATTAAAAAAAAAAAAAAAAAAAAAAAAGAGGCATGTGTTACTCAACACACAACCAAATAAAAATGTCTTTATGGGCTTTGTAGCAAAACTTAAAGGCAAATTCTGTCTGACACAGATACTGTTTTGGACACACAGACTTCAGTGATCTGTCAAGGGTTCTTTTTTACTTTTTTTTTTTCCCCTTGCATTGGTGTTTTCTGATGAAAGAAAGGAAGTAGCAAGTAATACATCAGTGTTTTGGCTCCTGAATGCACAGGAATGACAGATTGCTAGAAAAGCAAATAATATGACTCACTTTGGATTTTAAAGTAACATCATCCACCTGGAAAACAGGTCTATACATTTCAGGAAACTTCTCATTTATCATGATAAAAGTTATCATTTTGCACTGCCTGTGAAGTTTTATTAGCATGTTCCAAAACCTCATCAGAATATTCTTAGAATTGCTCTTCATGCCACTGGGCTTTTCCATATACACTACTGTGAATGTGTGGTTCGTCTGCTAAAAGTGCATTACCTGGTTTTCTTTAACATGTCTTTTTATTTATGTAACCTAAGAGGCAGTAGCATCATACTGAGAGTTGTAGTCATTGTAGGTGATCAGTTGCACTCTGCCAACATTATCTCTGCACAGTAGTGTTGTTTTTATGACACTACAGAGACTGACAACTGCCCTTTTTAACAGAAGTGACTATGAGGAAACTGTCACTGCAGTCAGCAGCATCACCAGAGTATCTAATGTCTTTGCTATTTCCAAGCACCCACACACTTACATGGCCAAGTTCACAGATTATGGGTGTTTGTAATGGTATGTTTTCTGTCTCTGAAAAGACTTGCTGAAGTCTGTTGGTTCGTGAGAAGCAACAGTGTTACATTCAGATTGCTACCATACACTTCCACCCTGAAGTAACTTTCTAGGGCATATTTGTTCTGTGGCTGGTTTTAATTTGTTTTATTATGTTTAAAGTCCCCACCCTTTTGTGATCACAACCAAAATATCTGCACAGCCAGCAAACAGCCGCTGTGCCGTTCAATAACATCAGGTTCAAAAACTGACAGAATTTAACAATTACAAGTGTTAAAAGTAGTATGTTGATACCTTAGTAGGGAACTCCTCCAGTGAGAAAATACACAAACCCCACCTGGACATGATCCTGTGGAACCTGCCTTAGGTAAACTTGCTCTAGAGCAGTGGGGGGTTGGACTAGATGATCTCCAGAGGTCATTTCCAAATGCTACCATTCTGTGATTCTTTGATACTAGACTGATTAGAGATACTTTTGTTCTTCCACATCAACATTCGCAAAGTGACAGACTGCGCCTGAAGGTCAGAGTTTGGTTTAGGCTAATTCATATTCACCGATTCTTGTTGCAAAACTTCCAGATTAGCTGTTCCATTCAGCAAGCTTCCAGACATAGAGGACTTCTTTCTATTTCTCCTTCTGAAGTACTGCTCAGAGGAATTCTGCCTGTGGACAGCCTGTACCATTGTTCCTAGAACCATAAAGAGAGTTTGTGGCTTTAGAAACGGCGAGGCTGCCAGATCAAACAGCAATTTTGCATGATCAGAGATAGTTCTCTTTCTCAAGGTAAGGAAAATTAATAACTCTTAATCCTTTTTCATCATTCAAGAAGTATACTTATATATGCAGTCAGAGAATCCAGACAGTCCTTTCCTTGCACAACTGTAAACAGTCACAATTTCACATAGACAAACTACAGACTACAGTAAGGGGCAGGCTTCAAATATTAGTTCAATTTGTCAGAGTGAACCATGCGTATTGTGTCAGCGTGAAATCACACAGTCAACAGAGACGTGCAGTAACACAAAACGGATGCAGAACTTCTTGTAAAGCTACAATGGTACTAAACAGGTGAACATATTTTCCATTTAGGTCAAACATGCTACTGGATTTTTTTCTGAAGACAATGTGAAATATGTGGCTGGAGTTTACGAATCTTTTCTGTGTAAAAATGCCATTCATGAAAGAATTGGACCAAATTTAGTGAAAACGCCTTGCAAAGTGCAAAAAAGTTCATAAAAACTCAGAGATACGATCTTCAGAGTATTCTATGATTGTATGGAGAAAAAAAAATCTGTTCTCCTTTCAGAGGTATTAGCATTTAGAAATAAACTAGAGCTAGAATCCTTCTAAAGACACATAAATGAATAGTCATTTGTACTTGTGCAGTAAAGAATCTATATAGAAACTATGGACATATAGTCACCACATATAAATTAAATGTTAATAAGGAAGTAAACAAAAATTAATAACAAGACTCACATGTGCCAGAGGCAACATTTTTTCTAAGTCTTCCCTCTTCCAAATATAAACACAGTATCTCCTTGGAGTTATCCTGAGGTAATAATTCATTTCATACTCTGTAGTTGTAAACATCCTGGTATGACAGACAAAATATTTAAATTATTTTTGATTTATCACCTTGTATTATTCCATGCCTAGAATGCCTTTAGCATGAGTTGCTTTGAGGTGAGAGAGCACTAAGATTAATCTAAAATTGCTTTGCAATGGATTGAAGATTAATCATTTATGTGATCTCAGACACTTCATGCTACCATGAACTCATTAACTCCTTGTCTCCACCTATGCACAAGCATGACACAGATACACGTGCACATATATGCCTTGTCACCCCAGTGTAATTCTTGGATCTCAGTACTGTTAAGATTACCAACAGGATATGACAGTCTTTATGCCACAAACTCATTTACTTGCAGGAAATCTCCACTTGTTGCATTAGGGCAGACCTGTGTCTCAGGGTTAACATTAACAGTTTTGGTTTTTACTACTTCTCCCGAAGACCTGGGTTTCTTGAGGTCCCCATGTCATATTTGTCAGTGGGTATCTACAACTCGTTAAAGCATCTAAAATGATGTGTGTAACTATGTTTAAGCATCGGAACCCATTCCATTATTGTCTCTGAACTGAAGGGTGTAAAGTGAAAAGTCAAAGATTTAGTTCAGTACTTGACCTTTGAGCAATAACTATTCTGATGCTTTCTGTCAAGAGTTCTTATGGAACAGAAGATAGAATAGCCTGTCCAAAAGTCAGGGTATGGGCCTTCTTTATTAGTACATGTAGACAAAATCCATAACAGACTTTCTGTTGTCTCTGAACAAATGGGGGGAAAGTATTCATATGGGGTAAATCTGCATTTTTGTTGACTACTGTTTATTTGCCAATGACTGTACTAAAGACATCTATAAACACACAAGCAAAGTTCTTACAATTTGATTTTCAGAGTTAGATTTCAGTTTCAAACAGCTACAAGTGTTAATCATAACAAGATGGTAGTTACTGAAAAGAAGGAAATCTTCTCTGTAATACTCTGAGCAGAATTTTACTACCAAAATTATAGTCCCTAACACTGTTCAGCAGGATTTTTGAGAATCACAGTATTCAGCTTAGATACTTAAAGCATCTACAGATCCACTTTTGCCAGTTTTATGTTTTTACGGATCTTGTCCTGAAACTCCCTGAGCCTTGATTTAGACTAGAGTAATTCTAGTACTGCAAGAAACTGTTAAAAGTCTGCTATGGGAAAGTTTCTACTACCTTTGACCCCCAAGCTGTCTGCAGATAGGCATGCTAAGAGTTATTGGTGCTACTAGTACTGCATCATTTGCCAGAAGGGCTGCTTCCTCACTAATAATATTGGTTGAAAAATGTAGGTCAAAAGGCTAGTACAGACACATCTCTGATTGTTCAGACCGATTACTTGTTCTCAGAGCATCAGAACAAATCCACGCAATGAATTTGTGCAATAAATAAAGTGTTAAGCAAAGTGTTTTCCCAGTTACTGATATTCCAAGTTTGCTGATTTCTTTCCTCTCTTTCCTTTTGACCTTATTTGGACTACTGAATGCACGCTGATTGAGAAAGAAGAGCAGAATGCAATACACCTTTTTAAAAATCAAATATCTTCAAAAATAATCTGTTTTCTCTTGAAAAATATTCTGAAAAATGTATGGAATAGATTTAGTTAACATAATAGGCATCATCACATTGCCATAATACGGAAAACACGTCTGTACTCGTTCTAAAATAATCCTGTCTTAGACAGTAACCAGAACAGAACAGATATGTACTGAAATTCTTACACATTTTGCTATCTCAGCTTCCATGAAGGTAATTTGATGTCTAATTAACCTAAATTTAGGTGATCATTTTTTGAACATGTGTAAAATTAGCATAGCATCCAATGGCAATGAGTTCCACAGTCTAACCATGTTGTATATGCAGTAGTGACTCCACTACCATTAACACCTTTTAATTAGCCAAATATTCCCATCTAGTTAGACTGTGATATTGAGAAGGAGTGCTGGAACCTAAAGCACAGAGCTCAGCCCAATAGGGTGCTTAACATTCCTACTCACAAGCTCCACGCAGCCTGGAAGAAAAGTTTCCTTTTTCAATCATCCATCTAACTTTCTCCATGAACTATATACAAATCTTATGTACAGAATGCCTCACTGATGTGATCTGAATCAACCAGCTATGACCAGATCTCTCATATCTTGGCATTGTTTCACTACATTGTGATGGTTGTACAACCATTCCGTATTATGGTCATTAACTGTGATTTATACGCATGATAATATACATATATATGTGTGTAAACAATGCCAACTGACATCATGAGTGTGAGAAAGAGTAATGCTGATGCAGACGACTTTGATTTCAGTGCTGGATTATTAATATCTTCAGATCACCAGAACACTTTAATTAAACTCCACTGAAGACTTCTGCTTCAATACTATAAACTGCCTTATAGATTTTGCTGTCTCAGTTGCTTAGAAATGGACAACATAGTTCTTCACACCTAGGCACTATACCTATATTCATATTAAAAGTATTTACATGTATTTTAATCTACTGGCTGGTGATTTGGATTGATAGTATTTTCAGTGGAAATTATGATATTCACAGAATCACAAAATGTTAGGTTGGCAGGGACCTCTTCAGATGACCAAGTCCAACCTACCTCAACACAGGTGGTCAAAGAGGTGTCACATAAGGCAGGCTGCATGACACTTTGTCCATTTAAATTTTGGCTGTATTCAAGGCTGGAGACCACATGAGCTCTGTAAGTCAGGTACTTCCGTGCTCACACTCAAAGGGAAAAAAAAAAAAAAGAAAAAAGTTATTTATACTGTCTTAGAGGAATGCACCGACTAGTAAGATTTCCAGATATCCTAGAATAATTGCTGGTTTGAATTTAGCTTAGTAATTACACTGAGGATTTTAGTTTCTTCCTAATGGTAATATGAAATAAGCACTATTGCAGAAACAGGAACCAATTAACCAATTTGTAGATGCCAGCAAATTAATTCAGCTTATGCAGATGATTCCTCTACATAGATTTGTATTGTTAGAACTTTTAATATAAACAGAAGGATGAATGTAGCTGCTCCATTAAAAAAATTAAGTTGCTTATACCACATAAAATGCTCCTTTTACCAAGCTGCACAGAGTTCCTTAAACCTGCGAATGTTCCTTTCTAAGCCAAGACTCACCTAAAGTTCTCAACTACAATGCATCTAATACATTATTCTCAATTAACTAGCAAATGCAGTTTGTTGTAAACATCTAAAATTATCAGAAATAGTATCCACTAAGTGACTGTAAACTTCTAATAGTTGAAATACTTCACAAACAAGCTACTGACAAATTTTAGGTATTAGCTGTGGGTTTCTCTTCAATGTAGAACTACTTCATTACACATTTCTATAGACTTCTTTAAATAACTGCTGTTAGTCTTAATGTTGCTCTTAATGTCTGCATTTTAAGTTACATCAACCATGCCTGACATCAAGATTCATTAGCTGTTCTGGTATTTTCACCAACATAATATCATCAGTTAATTTTCCTTAAGAAATTAAGAACCTAATTCTGGCAGTTTTGTCTAATTTTTGTTGCTGCTGTTAGTTCTGGTGCTGGCATTTGAGATTTTTCACTCGTTTTTCAAATTTATCTTAAGTGACAAATGTCACTTAATAATAATAATAATAATCTACTTCAACTCAAAAAGAGCTGTGCATGTTATATATTTTCCCTAAACCAGAACATGGAGAAACTGATGTAACTAGACAATGATTATGTAGAGAGAGAAAAAAAAAAAAACACAACAAAATAAACAAAAACCCAAACAAATGAAAACAAAACAAACAAACAAAAATGGAAGCAAAACCATTACCTATCAAGGTGACTATCACGGTTAGACCATACAGAAATTTGGAGATCAGAATAAGGAGGATTCATTAGATTCATGGCTCTCCAGTAATCCAGTATTTTTCCTAGCTGAAGTGAAGTTTTTCTGGGATTTATCTCTCTCTGTTTTGATTCTTAATTTTCAAAAGTTAAAATATAACCAAAATCTATTCTTTCTCTCTTTAACTGGATGTTAGTAAAAGAAAGGACATTAGTAGTAATTATCAAATAAGATCATTACTAAGATTCCAGCTTTCCAACAAATACACAAAAGCTTAAGTTTTATCTATGTGGTTATAATCCCTTCAAGGAAGTAGACAGCAGCTCAGTTGCACTAGATGTATATAGTTCTAAGAAACTCAAGTTACTTTACTGAGTGGTTGGTCTAATTTTCATTGCTCACACTAGCTTTTTAAGCAGTCTTCTACAGTTTGAGCTTAAGCCTCCAAAAATTTTCTTTCTAAAGAAACAATTTATTTCCAAAGAAGCTTCACTGCTCAATGAGTTGGTAATCAAATGAATGAGGTAGACAGTCCTTCACACATCATGTTGCCAGAGTTGCAAGAGGCATGGGAGGGGCTCACATGTTGTTTTGGTTTTAGTGCCAACTGCCATACTTCTGTGGTGTGTAAAGACAGTGGCAAATACAGGGTTTTAAAGGTTCTCCTATAATTATATCAGATAGAGAAAGGGCAGGGCCTGCTTTAACACTGAATCCTTCCTCATTCATTTAGAGCCTGTATCAAGCCTTAAGAAGTATATCACCTTGCAGAACTCCCTTCCTAGCAAGGCCAGTTCTGCC
Organism: Tricholaema leucomelas; assembly: GCA_013400475.1. Classification (NCBI taxonomy): domain Eukaryota; kingdom Metazoa; phylum Chordata; class Aves; order Piciformes; family Lybiidae; genus Tricholaema lacrymosa; species Tricholaema leucomelas. The sequence continues at coordinate 18,950 of WAAF01009756.1, read as the reverse complement.
CTGGCCATAGACACTCATGTTCATGCTCTCATTTTTCCAATAGACTAATTTTTTCAAATGTGTTATTGCTTCTCAGGCATGCAATTATCCTCATATTCTCTAAGATATCCAGTGAATTTTATGAAGTGATTTAAATAATATTCAGAACACTATTGAGTACTGTGCTATCATAATTGCTTTGAGTTTGTCTATTCTTTAAAAGCATTCATATCTAATGGGAAATAGTAACAGGTTGTTGTTCCCCAGTTATTTGGCCTACATACAGGACAACGGATTGAAAACTTTACCATTCTAATGCCTAAGATACAGGCTGCAGTACTGTTGAACATGACAGAAGGAACTTGATCAAGAAAAAGCACAGTGGAGAGCTAGAAGTAAGTATTACTTACGCTTAGTGCCATGGTCTAGTTGACTGGATAGGGCTGGGCGATAGGTTGGACTGGATGATCTTGGAGGTCTCTTCCAACCTGGTTGATTCTATTCTATTCTATTAGAAAGCCTGTATGAATAGGCATTGAAGACTTGTCCTTAGATTCTAGGCATCTATTTCCTATCCATCTTCACTAGATATTTTCCACTAGGTAATTTTCTTTACTCTAGAACTGTTCTTTCAGTCATAGTAGATGTTTCTAAAGTGACAAAAATGACAAAAATCTCTCTACCTCTTAACTTGTCATTTTAAGGAAATCTAAAAACCAGTCATCACCTCTTTTATATTCTGTAATATCTTCCTGCTTGCTCTGACAAATCTTTTCACAAAAACTGCATAGTTTTTTAGGCATTTTTACAAATCAGGAGGCTACACCCTACAAGTCTCTCATTTAATTTCTGAGTATCTCTAGTGACTTCATTTTCCTACTTTACAAAGCAAAGAGACCTAATCTTCACTTTACACTCTTCCGTAAGCCACTAAAACAAGCCTTCTAATGCTAAGGTGTTAACTTGCCTTTCTATTGTGACAATACTACTAGCTTCATATTCAGCCAGCTGTCAACAGACACCCACAGGTCTTTCTCTGCTGGATAGCTCACCAGCCACTCTTCTCCAAGCATTGCTTGGGATTGTGGTGACCCAAGTGCAGGACCCAGAACATGACACTATTGAACCTCATCTAGTTGGCCTCAGCACATCAATTCACCCTGTCCAGGTCCCTTTCTACCTCAATTAACACTCCCTCCCAACTTAGTGTCATCTGCACACTTACTGAGGGATGCACTCAGTACCCTTATCCAGATCACTGATAAAGATATAAAGGGAACTGAACCCAGTACCAAGCCCTGGGGAACACCACTAACAACCTGTTGCCAACTGGATTTAACTCCACTTATACCACTATCTGACAATGCATTGCCTGATAATTCATTCACAAGCCTGATATCACTTATTTAGTTTTCATAGCAACTTCAATAGCATCTGGCAGAGTATGAAGAGATGGCAATAAAAATAAGGCCTGAGCTGCTTTTTGAAAAACTGCTTTTGAATGAAAAGGGTGACATGTCTACAGACATCCCATTACTATTTCCTTTCAAAAACAAATTAAAAACCATGTGGAATCTCCTCGTGCTCTGACTGCCACTGTGCACTGTGTGGAACAGAAGCCACACAACATGGAAAAGAATAAGTAAATAGAGAGAAAAGAGGAAAAGACACAATACAGCTACAAAAAGAAAGTAAAAAAGACATGATGTTGATAGCCAGAAGGTTTACTAGAAAACAGCAAATGAAATCACTAAAACAATAAACAGTGGAAGTCCTCATGTTTCTATGAAAGTTTTGAAATTAAGGTTCAAAAAAATGTCAGTTTCTGACTCATAGAGAAAAAATATTTCAGTGCTACTCCCCCAAGTTTCAGGAAGAAGACTGAGATGTTAAGTCTGGGTTTCTAACAATCTTAGTGTTTACATAGAGCTTTTTCCTAGGGACAACATTTTGTCTTCTGTGCACCTGATCATACTACAAACCCGGACTGGTAAAAGACTGTGTTGCAACAAAGCTCTTACGAGCATCCACGGTGAGTTGGAAGCAAACCCAGTGTAGTCTGAAGGAGCAGAGCATACACATCCCCTCACAGCCAAGTGATTTCTGTTGGCTCCAGGGGTGAATCATACAGACATCCTTCTATTACTTCCTCCCAGGTTTGGACAATTGGCACATACTGTTCTAGCTAGGAACACTGTCCGTAATTCAAAATATATTTTGCCAAAGTTATGTATATGGAGCCTTGTTTTGACATCTTGCAACACATCATGTAGGTTCTTGAATCAGAATACTTTCATTAGAATACTTTAAAATTATTTCAATCTATAGTATGCAAGATTATTTCAACCAAGCCTATCTTCTGGACACAATTATAAGATTTGTTTTACAGAAACAGAGTGTACACTCAGATGTTAAAGCATTCCAGCATCTCTGAAGAGTCCAAGTTGTTCTTAACATTCCTGCCAAGTTATCAACAATTTAGAAAACAGTTGCCAAAGGTCATTCCAAATACAGCTGTTGGGAAACACAGAGGGGTTTATTGATCTTTTCTTTTGCACGGCACTTAAAAAAACCAACCCAAACAAACAAAAAAAAAAACCAAACAAAACAACAAAACAAACAAACAAGCAAAACCAATGAAGTAATATATTGTGGAAATAAAGACCATGACAGGTGTTGGTGATGACTTGGTAAAAACTTGGGGTGGGGGGCGTTACTGGGGTTGGGTTGAGGGTGAAAAACTGCACTGTAATGGTATTGTTACGTTCCTGTGTGCTAATACTGTTCTCATGATAGGTGTTTGACCTGGCACTGTGCTTGTCTCTCAACAAATTAAGGAAGCTAGCTCAGCTGATTGGGAAAGAGATCATTAGGCATGACAGTTTAGGTGGCACAAATTTCACAGCTCCTAAGCAATCTGGAGCCTTCCCAGTAATACAGGTATAGTATTCAGACAAATCACTAATCCCAGAGGCCAGCTCTGTCTGCCTTTATGAAGCACTATGAATCATGATCTTCAGGAAAACTAAATGGCTGCTATCCAATTTAGCAGCTGGATTATATTAGTTCACATTTTTAAGGACAAAGGTTATAATAACAAGATCTTGTGTTACTCAATTTACTCAATTAGGTAACATAGTTACCTTAAGGGTTCTGTAACACTTCAGTGATGTTGGAAGAAGGTATAATCTGTTTCTTCTAGGTAGTACTGAAGAAGGGAATTCCATACATGAAGACAGCCTAAAATAAACTAGGCAGCTGGAATAACAGATGGGGTAAAATAGGCATACTGTTGCTAAGAAAGGAAAAATGACAACAGTTAATAACAATAGAGATGCAGGTGGACTCAGAGTACTTCAGGGCCATGAAAGGACAAGAGAAAAGTTTTAATCTGATACACCAGACAAAAGAAAACAAAGAACCCAAAAGACAATGTTAATACACAGACAGATCTTTAAGATTGCTCTTATTTTTGTTGTATGCTGATATGAGTACTGATCAAATTTTAGTGGCATTTAGTTCACATTCTGTAGCAGAATATGGCTTATAAACCGTAAACACAAATACTTTTTAAGCTACAATCTGTGTTATCCACAGACCTGGCAATTTCTAGAAAATACTTATCCTGATACTTCTGACATCTATAATGCTTAGTGGCTGCTTTGCCATGCAAAGAGTCTGCTTGCTGGCAGAATGAGGGAGAAGGCTGGTGGGTATTTTGAAGTGCGAAAAAAAGGTTCTGTGATTCGTTTTTTTTCGAGACTAAATTTTCTTTCAATTCTTCATCCTGCTGCTCACACAACTTGGGCCAATCAGCCTTAGTTGCTGCCAAGAGCTCTTATCAAAGGTTGTAGCCGTTTTTCACACGGTATGTGGAGACATAAACGCTCCTTCCCCACTCTGCGGGGCAATGGAGCTGCCCCGGGGACCCAATGGCAAGAGCTGGTCCTTCGCCGGAAAACCCAGCGGGCTGAAGAAAGGATGAAGATCCTGATCTCTGGGGTTTATCAAGGCACTTGGGAGAAAGATTTAATGACCTACTCCACCCCTGCTCCCCCCGCCCAGGCAGCTCCGGGCGGCTCCTGGTCACACAAGAGGGCAGCGGGGCGGCGGGGGGGGGGGACACACACACACGACAAAGAGCAGCGGCAGGAGGAGGAGGGAGGGAAGGAAGGAAAGAAACCGGGCAGGTGACACCGTGCTAGGTTACTCCAGCTCGGCGGGCGCGGGGCCAGCGGCAGCAGCGCGACGACCATGCACGTCAATGGCAAGGTGGCTCTGGTCACCGGTGGGGCGCAGGGCATCGGCAGGGCCTTCGTTCAGGCGCTGCTAAGAAAGGGCGCGAAGGTAAGCCGAGGGTGCACTCTTTCCCCTCACTCCTCCCGCTTCTTCCCCATGGCCGGTGCCCGCGGGCACGGGGTGGCGGCAGCCCCTGAGCTCGACTGGGGCCGCCCGTCTGTCCACTCGGCCACCCTACAGCTTCTCCCTTCCTCTCCGCTCAGGTAGCCCTGCTGGACCGTAACTCCGAGGCCGGGCAGGAAAGCAAGGGAGCCCTGGACGAGCAGTTTGAAGCACAGAGGACGGTATTCATCCAGTGTGACGTTACGGATCAGGAGCAGCTGAAAGGTAAGAGAGAAACTGTCAGCGCCGAGCTCCGGCTCAACATGCAGCAACCTGAGTGAGCCTGTGTGCTGCACCACTACGTGTACAATTAAGGCTTCTGGAGGACAGCCTACTCACAATCTTTTCTGAGAGTGACTCAAATAGGATGTTTCTGAACCTGCAGATGTGAAATGATAGTACCAGCATACATGCATTTCACCATGTTACTTGGCGCATGGTAAAGAAAAGCCAAAGAGATCGTTTTCATTGAGTGCTGTGTATGATATTTTGTGCGTGAAAATCTCTGCAGAAGATGTTATTTTTATGAGTAATACATATAAACTTAAAGCATGGACTTGCTCTTCATGAGGCTCAGTACAGACCCCACGCTGCATTCCCTCATCATAGGAGTAATGAACGCTGCTCTGGGCTGTAGTGCTTTCCATACAGCTGGAGGTAGAATTGGCAAAAGATGGCATGCTGTTATCATGATGTTAAATATAGTTTGGTAACTTTTCACAATTTTTTTTGCCAATGCAGGAAATGGCAAGGAACTTCCTTCATGTATGATGCATTTATGTTTTCACTTAGTGAATAAATCTTGTTCCCTGCTGAGTTCTTGAAGTATCGCATAATGTTAATAATCTCTTCACAATATTTCAGTAACAGGCATATCACTTCATCCAAGTTTCATTCAGAGATACATTCAGAAATGGTGACTCAGATTCAGATTTTGACATCACTTTTACCAGTGCCCTTTCCCCAGGTTCATTTCTGTTAGAGTAGATGTGACTATTTTCAGTTCTGCTTTTACTTACTGCACTTCACTACCTGCTTTCTCAAGAGTGGTGACTGAGCATTTATATTCCTCTTTCACAAAACACTGCAGCTAGTGTGGAATTCAGTAATCTTGCCCACCTCTCCAAGCTAGTGTGACAAGATCTAAATCCAAAAGTTTGCATTGTCTGTTCATAAGAGAAATGCTGGACTTTAAAGTTGAGATCTATTGTAATCATCAAACAAATTTTTTACTTTAAGTGACAGGAGTAACCTAGGAGCAAGAAAAAGCAACTTAGGGGCAAGAGCAGCATATGCTGAAGCATGAGTGCTATTCCAGTGTGCCTTCTTTCTCGATTCCTTCACTCTTTAGTGCCAGATGAGTGCAGGACCAGCAGGGTGTACATTGGGATTGGGAACTGGAGCAAGCAGGATGGGTCAGCCAGAAAGGTTTTGGAACCAACAGCAGGAAAACAGAAATCCAAGTAGGGCAAGAAGGGTCTGTCACAAGGATTGAGAGCAAGTGACATCTAGTTATCCTTCCTTCTTACTGCATTTGCTCTGTTGCAGGTATGTTAGCATAAATTTGCCATCATGTCTTGTAATCTTTTGAGGCTTCTAGGTGGTTTTTCATGTGTGTGTTTTGGTTTGGGGGGCTTTTTTATTTTTTTTTGCAGTCATGGAGTGGGTTTTTTGTTTGGTTGGAGGTTTTTTACTGCTTTATTTTTTTTTTTAAACTTGTTATTTGCAAGTCACCTATGAAGAAGCTTAGATTATTTTCCCTCCTAGTACTTAAAGTATTTAGTGGACTCATCAAGTTCTGTATTTGTTCTTTATATTAAAGGTCATGTCCATGATTTAAGCTACTTGTATTTTAAGTTCAGTATGAAATAAGTCACAGTACTAGAACTAATATCTGTAGTATGGATAGAAAATCAGCTGCTTCACCTACATTCAAGTCACTGCTCTTTCTTTTCTGGTGGCTCTTTCACATAGTCTCCTACAAAAATCTTTTATTTGTCCCACTTTTGAAAACTCATCATGCATTTACTTTTGCTTTCTATTTAATATTTAGAAAGCTTACATGTAACTGGTGTCTCTTCTTGCTTTCCACTGTTTTTACCAACTCTCCATTTTTCTCCATTCAATATTTCAGATGATCATATGCTTTTAATTTTTATCACTCCATAAGCAGCAACTAGTGTGCTAAGTAAAGACAAAGGTATTCTACATTTGTAAAGGGAAAAACAAGTCAGCTTACACTGATATATGGGGTGATAACTATATTAAGAATTTATAATGAGATTCTTCTTTGTATGGATAGGTAATATCTGGGATTACTGTAGGCACATAACCATTTACTGGAAATAGTCCAAGTAGTGTCTCCTCCTCTGGAGACATTCAAATCCCTCCTGGACACGTTCCTGTTTGACCTACTCTAGGTGATCCTGCTCCAGCAATGGGGTTGGATGATCTTTTGAAGTCCCTTCCAACCCCTAACAGTCAGTGATTCTGTAATCATTACAGGATCACAGGTTATTAGGGGTTGGAAAGGACTCAAGGAGATCATCAAGTCCAACCCCCCTGCCAGAGCAGGACCATACAATCTAGCACAGAAGAACGCATCCAGACAGGTCTTGAGAGTCTCCAGGGAAGGAGACTCCACAACATCTCTGGGGAGCCTGTTCCAGTGCTCTGTGACCCTTACAGTAAAGAAGTTCCCTCTTGTGTCAAGGTGGAACCTCTTGTGCTGTAACTTACACCCATTGCTCCTTGTCCTGCCACAGGAAGCAGGTGAGCAGGGCCTGTTCCCCCACTCCTAACCAGCTCTCAGATATTTATAAACATTTATTAAATGACCTCTCAGCCTTCTCCAGACTAAAAAGTCCCCTCATTCTTTATTTTAGCATAGGTATGCAAACAACTGAAAATCATTTTGCTTCTTTCTCAATGCGTAAACTAGAAAACTACAACTAGTCAAGACTGTGTGAATTTACTGAATAACCATTATTCCTGGTGTTTTTTGAAGGCAAAAGATTCTATTAAGAATGAAGTTGATGAAAGATGCTCTTGAGAGAGCTTAAAAGAGCCAGTTTCCAAAACTTGGAAACAAAGTTAATATTTATTTTACTCATTGAAACTAAGTTAAACAATCAGTTCTGCTCCTAATAAAGCCAGTTTTCATTTTCCCTTGCTGATAGGCAATTATAAAGATAAGTAATTGAAGAATTGAGAAATTAGAGAATGCATTACAAGCAAACAACAAAAACCAAAAGATAGCCAAAATAGAGGCTTTAGTTATATTATTCTAGTATGGAGTACGAGTGTTATAAAAATATATGTACAATAAAGGCAGTTGGACAAATAAAACCATTCTCATCAGTTGCCTAGCTCTAATGACAAGATGATGACTGTGATGAACCTGTATCATTCAGCAAAGGAAAGGCTGTAAAAGTACTAACAATCTAGTGCAAGAAAAACAGCTTTGTAAGTAGATAACTCAAAGCTTCTGCTATGCTGCCAATTTACCCTGACAGCCAAAGATCAAAAACTGGAGAATTAAGATGGTTCTAGGGTAACTTTTTAGTGAAGTGGTTTCATTAAGGCCTGTCAAGCATGATTTCAAAGAACCCCAAATAATACACGCTTTTGCTGTCTTGTTTTAAATTAACAAATATTTAGTGATTAGGAACAATAATTGAAGGGAATAATAAGCAAGCTCTATATATATGACAGCAGACATGAAAAAATCTTAGTCTGGAGGTCATTTCATCCAACTATCCTGTCAAAGCAGGGCCAGCCTGAATGAGTTTGCCTATCACTATGGCATTATCATGTTTTCCATTGCACATCTTTTACCTTAGTCTGAACCTTGTCATCTGGGAGAACACAATGCTGTAGTGGAAGTTTTCCAGTTCTTTTGAAATTCTTTGGAAGACAGGTCACTATTTTCATCAACTGAAGGAAGAAGATTTGAGTTGAGAAACACATTGTTAGAGTTACCTGACAAGCAGAATGTAAATAAATTTATTCATAAATGGATACATTTAAACACAAACAACAATGATTTGTATTCAAACAATTCTTACTAGCTATATCACTGAATAAGAATTACATTTCTTAGGTTAACTTCAGACTCAATTAAAAAAAAAATCTTCTCAAAAAATGAAGCTTTTAGTTTTAATTTAAACAAGATGGTGCCAAATCTTGAATTAACTAGCAATCTAAAATTCTTACAAATAAAGCTATAGATGCTTAATTTATATAGTTAGGGTGCCAAACATCTTACCTAATGCAAAATGTATGTGTGCTAAGAGACTTCACTAGGTCCTATTATCAGGCATCATGGAACTAAATGAAAAGATAACTGTGGTACCTTAATACCTTCGTTGTTCATGAATATGTTTAACATTGGTGACTGGTTAGATAAATAGTTTAATTGCCTGTTGTTCATTAGTGGTTAAGAAAACAGTGAAACATTTTAGTAGTCTGATAATGCATTAATTTGTATTTTTATGTATTTTATTAAGCACTAAGAAATGTCACCCTCGTGTCTTACTTTAGGTGCTTTCAAAAAAGTAATTGAACATTTTGGAAGGCTGGATATTGTGGTAAACAATGCTGGAGTGAACAATGAGAAGGACTGGGAAAGCACTATACAAACTAACCTGGTAAGCATTATCCCCTTTCGCATGTTTGCGTTTCAGTATGTAATGCTGGAATACACTTAACAACCTTTGGCATGTAGAGATTGTGCCACGTGACAAAACATTAATTACTGGATTGGTAAGCACAGCTATTAAAACAACAACTACATAACTGAATGTGTACTGACCAATAAATGTGTGTGTGGTGTGTCCTTTTAACTATCTCTCCAAGATGCACAGCACTGTGTAGGAGGCCAGTCTGTTTATATGACTATTTTAGAACATTTTAGTTACTTGAGACACAACTAGCCTGCCATTTGCTGGTATTACAGGAAATTTTGTTCAATCAATGGCTCCATGTTTTCTTCAGCAATGAAGCAAGTAAGCCACCTGAGCTTTTAATATAGGCCATTTCACCATTGTCACTGATAGAAGTACATCACTTAAGAGCACTTCCTTGCTAAACCCCAATATATTCAACGGACCTGTAAAATTTATTTTTTAAACAGACTGTTAGTAGTTCTTTGATATTACCTGCTACCTTACCTGATAAGACCACATTACTTGTTTGTCATTTGAAATTTTTTAAATCTCAACTACACTACTAGGAAGTCTGAGCTCCAAAGGAAAGATCAATTTTCTAGGATAGTAAAATTCTGACCAGATCTTACTCTATGACCTGCGAAGATCTAATTCAATAGTGATCCAGCAGGTCTGGCCTATGACCAAATGTGACAGTGTTATAATGTAGATCTGCAAAGAAAGTAGCAAAAGGAAGCTTGAAAGAGTGCAGTGTGAGGTTATCTCCAACCAGTCTTTTGGAATCTGTCAACACCACAAGAAAGCTCAGAATAAGAAAATTAAAAGTTTGTTTGTCCTTAAAATTCTCAACAGAAAGTTACCCAGGTCTTTGAACTGCAGCACCTACAATCCCAAGATAAGTAGCACAATTTGCATATGAGAAAAGTTATAGAAAATTTAATGGGAAAATATGTATTTGAAGAAAAAATAATAATACATATTCTGAAGCTTTTTATATCTATCCAAGGTCAAATTTGCTTACTCGTGGATGGTGCCTGAGATCAGAGATAAAATTTCCACAAGAGAAACATTTGCTCAATTACCTATTAGTTACACATTTCTTCCTCCTTCTTTCATTTCTAATATGTTCTGACAAATTGAACATCAGGAAACTTCATATTGTGAAGTAACAGAAATGTGACATCCTTGATGGTATGCAGCATCAATATCTATTAGTACTGATCCCTTGAAATGGAACGAAGACTTTACCTGTGCTCTAGACAAGTTAATTTTCTTTACATTTGTGCCTAGTTTAGCACAGGGTAAAAGTGGGATTTATTTTTTTTTTTTTGCTTCCTGTAAAGCAAATGGTTTAAAATGTCTCTATTTCCCCACCACAGGCAATTTTAAGTATTTTCTGTACTACCCCTAGAAACAGGAACAACTGCTATGGTCATAGATTATGCACATATTTTCCATTCCTAAAAAAGGGAAAACAATCTTTGCATGCTAATCTTTGTCTTAGTGATAGCATTTATATATCAATACAACAAACATTCCCTGCCCCAGTTTAAAGTACAAAGTACAAAAGTAGAGCAGTACAGAGCAAGATAAATCAGAACAAACATGTATGGGGTGTGTTCTTTATGGTTAAAATTGTTCACAGAACTGGTTGGTCTTCAGGAATGTTTTTAAAGGAGTGCAAAGAAGCACCCTGATAACACTGCTTGAGAAAGCACGAGGAACAGGAAAGAACAAGCAGGTTGAACAAATGGGTCTTAATGTAGATGGAAAAAGAGAAGAGAAACACTGAAGTCCCTACTTGTATCTATTACAGTTTCCCAAGAGTGAGAAAAGACAGCTTTGTAAAAATGGAGGGGAAATTCCTAAAAAAAAGTTTTTGCTGCAGTGATTTCCTCCCTTTTGCTACATTCTGTGGTAAACAACATCCACATTTTCATTACCCTATTACATTTCTGTCAACTTTTTTACTTCAGTATTCCAGCAATGCCATCCATTTCTCACTGTGTAACTCCAAAGTTGATAGGTTGATCCAATTAATGTCAGCTTGATCAATAGCAGTTTCAATTACTAGCACCCATACTACTTGTTGCAAACTCTTATTATGGTGGGTAAAAAAAGATCTTTGAAACCAGGTAGGAATTCTGTTTTAAATGGATATCACCCATGTAGTTTCAACAGATCACTGCACACACATAACTTACGGACAGAATAGCACAAGAACGTATGACGCACACAAGAGTTCTGTCTACAGTCCTCCAGCACGACAAGAAGAGTCTTTCTTGCATTCAGCTTCAACTTTATAAGAATCCATGCCTAAGGAATCTAGAAATTCTATAATATGATTTGCTTTCCCCTCAAGAAAAGGGCCTACATTCTTATGAACCTGAAACATATATGTTAGTCCAATGCAATTTGACAAAGTAAGAACCTTACCTAATTTTATCTTTTATTGATGATGTAGGCTTTCTGGAATTATGGGGGCTGCTACAAGTACAATTTCTTCTCTCTTTACTGATTTTATTCTAAAACAACTCCAACATTTTCTTGGAGGTTCCTATCAGATTTGTATTGCAGGTCTCTGAAAACAGTGGTAGATCACAGCATACAGTCAAATGTGGCAGTACTGATATTAAATATGCTTACATTTAAAATATTACCTAAACCAAAAGTATGCCAACAAATTGATTATTTTGTAGGTATATTTAAACTAATTCCACAAATTAAATTAAATAGGCCTATGAAAGAATCTGACAGCAAAGTCACAATTACTGCCTATTTAGGGGACGTTTTTGCACATTTTAACACATTACCATGGCAAAACTTTAAACTGCAGGCCATAACTCATACCAAAAAAATCCAGCCAAATGAAATCAAATGATTTAAGAGTTGTCCAGAAAGTAAAATTCAAGTACAAAAAATGTTCAGATGCATGTCAGTCTTATCCTTCATTATCAGACAAAAAGTGTCAGTACCCAACAATTGCAAGTTTTTTACACTTTTCATGAGTCTGCATAATTGCATTTCCATAAATGCCAAAGGTAACAACTTCCTGTAAATTTAGAAAAGCCCTTCTCTAAAATTAAGTCTACTTAACCTAGAGTTTGTCCCTGTAAAATATTTAGATTGCTGGGAGACTTAACTTGATCCTAGAAAGTGTGTTTCATTTCAGAATTGAAATTAAGTTTTCAGCAATGAGCAGATCTCTTAAAATCAACTATACATTCCCCCAAAAAGGCTATTTAATGTCTCAACAAAAATCTAAACAGTAATGAGGTAAATTTCAGATTTAATTTTTTTTTTGTGGGGAAGAAAGACATAATGATCTTGGGAGCCTGTTGCAGTCTTCTTGTGGTTCATACACCTTGCTGTTCTTTCCCAGTGTGCTGGAAGAAGTTACAAGGACTGAACTTTCATCACAAAATAATGTGATCAAGACACATAGCTGAATTCAGCAGCTGGTAATTACCACCAGGTCCCACTCTATGGAAAGAGGCGAGCACTGCTTCTTAATGCTACCAGTACAGAACCAAACCAAAATGTGCTATCGTAACTAGTTTGCCAAGTGTGCATTCTAAGACAATCAGAAATGCATTAACTCTGTTCTTCAATGGCTTAGTTGCTTGTTCCTCAGCATAATATGATGTCAGTAAGAGGACTAAGTGCCTAGGGAGAGGTGTAACCATGAAAAACTACCACTTACCTTGAAATTAGTGGCATGAGGATCAATATTGTAAGTGCATAAAGAAGCCTATAAATCTAATTATTTTTGTTCATATTGCACTAGGGAAGATACAAAGTCCTATCCTAATTGCACAGTAAGTCCAGAAACTTCTTAGCTTACAGTTAGTATATTTACAGTAACCAATGATGAAGGAAAATGAAAAACACATTTCTTTGAACTAAGAACTACTGAAGCTGCTCAAAAAGCAATACTATTGCTATGTCCTTCAGGAATGCAGAGCTGGGGAAAGTAAACAAAGCAACACAGTGAAAAATTATAATGTTTCACTCCCACATTTGAAAAATGCTACTGATTTCTAGCAAGTCATCAAATCCTACTGCATGGTCCTTTCTATTTACTGACTCTTTCTCCCTAGGCTTTTTGCTTGCTACAGTTTAAGTTGGAAATTCAAACTTAAGAGTCTGTAATTTCGTTTCATATAGCAAGTAAACCAACTTATGCACAGGAGTGCCAAGAGACTTGAATTCTTGCTCCAACCTGTCTGCTTCCTAGGAAATCTATGTAAGAGAAAAAAATCAATCCCACCTTCCTGTCCAAGAGCAAAATGCTAAAATTTTCCACACATGTAACTAGCAACACTTTGTTTCAAGACTTTTGAAGTTCATCTTACGCAGTTTGTAAAGTACTTTGAAATGTTTCCTTATAGATAACCATCAATTTACAACATCACAGTATGAATGTCAAATGATCTTGGGTCAAATTGCAGCTCTGTGCTAACCTGCTTTGTGAAACCACAAGTCAATGCCTTTTTTGTTTGGCTTGTTTGGTTTTTGGGTTTTGGTGTCTTGTTTGGGTTTTTTTTTGTTGGAGTTTTGTGTTTGGTTGGTTTCTGTGTGGTAGCATTTGGGGTTTTTTTGGTGGTGGTGGTGCTTGGGGTGGTTTTGTTTGTTTGTGTTTGAGGGGTGGTGGTTTTGTTTGATTTGGGTTTTGTTTCGTAAGGGTTTTTTTTCTTTCCACTCAGTATCCCTAGTATTGAAATTGGCTCATAAACATGTGTAAAATGTTAAGACTGATTAACAACTGTTATTTTGTTCTCTCAATTGAAATCATATTGCCTAATCACCTTGACAACAAAAGCATAGTCATTTTCAGCACTGAAGGAAAGCAGATATAGTTTCTCAAGCATAAATTATTAGAATGCATAAGGAGACAGCAGAAGTATTAGATGAGAGGTGGTAAGGGAAACCTTACTAATTAGGGAAAAGAAACCATGCCATTGGAACCTTGCCTTGAAACACTAGAAAAAAAGCACTGTGTAATATATTGCTTACAGAGAACGATGATTAATGATGTTCTGGGCACCATTGCTGAAGAATAAACATAAAAACCTAAAATGAAATACAGAGTATGAAAACTGTCATAAGAGCGTGATGTTGGAGTACAAGAATATTACACAACATATCTAACATTGTTTCCCAATGCTAGAAAAATATTAATTAGATCTCTACTGAAGACTTGGAACCTTATTAGGATCAATTTCAGTATATGATTTCTTTTAGAACAACACAGTTAAAACTATATAGTTGTGAGATATAGAGAATTGTCAAGAATAGTAGATCTAAGTTTTGTTTCATATTTCGATGCTGATACAATTTGCAATGTCCTTATTTGTTTGCTGTTATCATACTTCTCAAGCGTTTTGAGTATTCATACCTTGATTTTGCACAGTTTACCATACTCTGAGAACCTACATTTTAGTCTATGGTGCTTCAGAATGTCTGATCTCTTCTAAATGAAGTCTGTAATTTAGGAGATACACACTCACCGCAGTAACTTCATTGGGAAGAATTCTAAATTTTCTATTGGTTGCCAAAGAGCAAAATTAGGAGCACAGTCAGACTTGCCATGCACTCTGATGATTCATCTTCATTATGTGCTAGAGTAGACCAGTGTATTCTGGTACAAAAAAAATAAACAGCAGTATCACTAAGATCACAGTTTTTTCAATGGCAAGAAGGACATCCACTTAGATAATTTTGTGATTTTAATGACAATAGTTTTCTGTAGCCAGAAGCAAGTAAACAAAGTGTAAGTGAGCTGTCCCAGTTTTCAACTTCCCTGTACTTAATTGCAAATTTAACTACTATCCTACTCTTGTTTTTTGACTTGTTTATGGACAACATCCTTGCAGATAAATGCAGCTGTAAACAAAGGAATTGTGAAAAATTCAACTCTAAAATGCAACACACTTTCCTGGACAAAGTTAAATCTCCCAGCATATTTTTGACTTAAGGCAAGTCAGACTTCAATCTTTTGTAATTGGGAAATTTTACATTTAGATTTCCCAGAATTTCTATTTGCAATGGACAAACTATGGATGTTTTTGGTTAAGGCATAGGATTAAATTATTCTTAAAAGGATACATAGAGAATTACACAATCTGAAGACACCTTTAATTTTCTTTTCTATTGAAAGACAAATTATGGACATGTTTCACCATATTCCAAAATGAGGAAACTGGGCTCCACAAACCACATAATTCTTTCCCTGTCTCACTATCTATTGTGCATTTCATGGGGTAGTGAAGCAATACCTGATACGTTTTCTTCTAGAATTCAGACTGATTACTCTGACTTAAACAAACAGACTGGTCATGTCCAATATCTTTATTGATGATCTGGACCGGCAGATTGAGTCCAGCATCAGTAAGTCTGCAGATGACACCACGCTAGGAGCAGGTGTCAATCTGTTGGAGGGTAGGAGAGCCCTGCAGAGGGACCTTGACAGGCTGGATGGGTGGGCAGAGGCCAATGGGATGAGATTTAACAAGTCCAAGTGCAGGGTACTACACGTTGGCCACAACAGCCCCAAGCAGCGCTACAGGCTGGGGACAGAGTGGCTGGAGAGCAGCCAGGCAGAAAGCGACCTGGAGGTACTGGTAGATAGTAGGCTGAACATGAGCCAGCTGTGTGCCCAAGTGGCCAGGAGAGCCAATGGCATCCTGACCTGAATCAGGAACAGTGTGGCCAGTAGGACAAGGGAGGTTACTCTTGTCCTGTACTCAGCACTTGTAAGGCTACACCTTGAGTACTGTGTCCAGTATTGGGCTCCTCATTTCAACAGTGATGCTGAGATTCTGGAATGTGTCCAGAGAAAGGTGATGAAGCTGGTGAGGGGCCTGGAACACAAACCCTATGAGGAGAGGCTGAGGGACCTGAGTTTGTTTAGCCTGCAGAAGAGGAGGCTCAGGGCAGACCTCATTGCTGTCTACAACTACCTGAAGAGAGGTTGTAGCCAGGTGGAGGTTGGTCTCTCCTCCCAGGCAACCAGCAACAGAACCAGGGGACACAGTCTCAAGTTGTGCTTGGGGAGGTATGGGCTTGATATTAGGAGGAAGTTCTTTCAAAGAGAGAGTGATTTGCCATTGGAATGGTCTGCCCAGGGAGGTGGTGGAGTCACCATCCCAGGAGGTGTTCAACAAAAGACTGGATGAGGCACTTAGTGCCATGGTCTAGTTGATTGGACAGAGCTGGGTGATAGGTTGGACTGGATGATCTTGGAAGTTTCTTCCAACCTGGTTGATTCTATGACTCAAAAGGTTCATTTCATATGAACGGAGGCCTGATACTGCAACTTATGTACTTGCAAAAACGGATTTCATAGCAGAACTCAAAACCAATACAGCATTGTACTTTGGAAAACCTCTTTCCCATTTGAGTGTCTGTTACTAGCTACAAGAGCCAGCTTCATTTCATCAACTCAGATGGATCAACAAGCTCAACTGGAAAATGGCTGTTCTAAGCATACATTGTATGAGTTTTGTTTAGTTTAGCTGCTGCTGCTCTTTCTTGGAGTGCTATTGAGAGGACTTTCCAGGAGATAGAGGAATTCTGGCAAGAGAATGGGAGATCTATCACATAATGCCTTGCATCTAAAGTGCCATCAGCTGAGTATGCAGATAGCTATGTTCTTCTCACTCTATATATTTGGGGTGAGAATTGGAGTTTAAATCCAGATTAATCCTTTATCTTGTCAGCCCAAAGATCAGGAACAGCCATATCACCTACAATCAACCACACTCAATGTGAACACCATGTGTAAAGACAATAACTAAGTGAAAGTCTGCATTTATTCTGAATACAACCTCTCACAATACCCAAATAAAGGAAAAGTCTTCCCCAGACACTTGAGGAAATGTCAGGATAATGGATTCTACGGAGAAAAAAAGATCACTACAGTGATTTTGATACAAGAGCCAAGCTACCCACTTTTTCTTGTCTTATAACTGTGGTTCAGACAAGAACTCATCTACCTCTATTATTTCTTTGAATTAGAAGGCTAGAGGAACAGAAAAATCCTGAAGGAGCCCCACCCTTCTCCAACTGATTTATTTCCTTTAATCATCCTAAAGAGAATTATCTTTTTCAGTTCAGCAGGCTGAGCTACTGCTCCAGGGCATGATAGGACCTGCACCTGCTTTCCACAGATAGCATTAACCCTTTCCACTCTAAAATATGTCCTCTACAATCTATCATGCACATATATTTTAAAACCATCTGTAAGTCCAAATCTAATTTGTTGAGCTGACAATGAGTTTGTGTTCAGAATAAGTATAGTTACAGCAGCAGTTTCAGGCATTAACAATCTATTTTCTATAAACCCTTTAAAATTTCTATATGACAATCATCATTGAACAGTATCAGATTACTTTTTGGGACACGTAAGAAAAATCAAACTTAGTGTAGCATTTTTCAGGCCACCAAAGGTAGTTCTTTGGAAATTTCTGTTAAAACATTTAATCAATAACATTGTCATTAATTAAAACACTTTCTAAAAAGAATGTTACCTGAAACAGAACTTTCCAGGATAGAAACACAAAAAGCTGTCCGTAGAAAATTTAAAAAGATAACTTTTTTTTTTTCAGAATTTTTCAATATCAGCATAGAATTATATTCATATTTTAGTGATTTTTTTTACACAATGCCAGAAAATATATTCATATTGAAAATATTACATAAAATGCTGCAACTATAGGAAATTTTAGAAGTTGATTCACTATCAAAATTCCAAAGTGAAATTGGTAGCGAGATCACAGTTTGCTTTCAGCTTTTCAATGACCAGCTTAACTTAGAAAACAAACATGTGAGGTCAATAAAGCAGGACATGCAGTGTTCCAAATATGATTCCTGTTAAACCCAACAAGCATGAAGGGTAACTGAAATTGAATTAGAAGTATTACTTCATTTTACAACAAATTATTTGTATGTCTAAAAATATCAGCCAATAAAAATGAAATGTAATACCTATCTTAAAATTAGATTAATTTTGATTTGGGAATTTAGATAATGGCAGAAAAACACTTTAGGTTCTGACTTCATTTTTTTTTTCTTTCTTGTACAAGCAGCCAAATCTGTTAGTTTTAAGCATATAAGGATTTTTTCCCTGTAGTTTTTTTAATTATTATTTTCTACAATTTCCATCTCCATGATTCACAATTCAGTAGACCTACCTTCCCTGGTCAAAAATCTCAGTGAAGTAATTATGAGCAGGTGTGAAAATATATTTGGGCAACTTCATCTTTGAACATCTTAATTTATGTGGGCCACATAAATAGCACTAAACAGTAATAAAAAATAAATGGAGTTCTTGTTTAAAAGCTGAAATAATATTTCCATAAGAATAAGAGTGAATCAATACATTTGTTCATTTTAGAGTAGAAACAGTAAAAAAAAATACCCGAAACAAATTGTGAACTGATTAAAGAAACTCTTTAAAGGAAAAATCCCAACAACTCATACAGTATCAACAACTCATACAGTATGAACAATCCCAACATCACTGATACAGTAATATTACAACATTACACTAAAGTTAGTATATCTTCCACAAGGAGGACTGTCTGCTGACTTCCTATTATAACTCAGTGAAATCTTGGGTAAAGTGACTTGCTCTCTGGGAGAGACTCTCAGTTCATTTGGGAGGCTAATGACCTCCAGGCATCTCAGTTTAAATGTCTAAAGTTCAGTGAGAGGAGTCCCAGTTAGATTTTTCACTACAGTAGGATTAAAAACCAGATTTTTAAGAAATCAAAATTATTCACATTTCAGAAAAATACTCTCTTCAAATCTCTTCCCTTTAAAAAAAAAAAGATTAAAACCACATACTGTCTCTAATATGATGCTAACAACTAACATTTCTTAACATCTTTTTTTTAACCT
>WAAF01009753.1:0-21546 GCA_013400475.1 Tricholaema leucomelas | reverse complement strand
TATTCTATTCTATTCTATTCTATTCTATTCTATTCTATTCTATTCTATTCTATTCTATTCTATTCTATTCTATTCTATTCTATTCTATTCTATTCTATTCTATTCTATTCTATTCTATTCTATTCTATTCTATTCTATTCTATTCTATTCTATTCTATTCTATTCTATTCTATTCTATTCTATTCTATTCTATTCTATTCTATTCTATTCTATTCTATTCTATTCTATTCTATTCTATTCTATTCTATTCTATTCTATTCTATTCTATTCTATTCTATTCTATTCTATTCTATTCTATTCTATTCTATTCTATTCTATTCTATTCTATTCTATTCTATTCTATTCTATTCTATTCTATTCTATTCTATTCTAAAGTGTCCCTCCATGAGGTGAAATAAGAAGACCTGAGTAAGACAGTCAAACCCAAAACTTTCTATTCCAGATGCAATAAAGTCTCCCAGAGTTACAATCCTATGAAAAGAATAGAAAATCAACAACTAGCAGCACAGCTGAAAAAAAAAAAATACAAGGCCACAAATCATATCTTCAAGGTGAAAAAAAACCCAAAAAACAGAAAGAAAAGAAAATATTGTGACACCTGCTGCTTGGAATATAGCCAAGTATTCTCCAGAGCTAACTTTGAGAGATTGCTTATTTTACAAAAAACTGTATTGTATCAAATCCTGAACACAGCAGCATTATTACCCTTGGAATATGGAATTCCCCTTGGAAACCGCATCATGGCTCTCCACAACATCAGACGATAGCTAGCAGGTGCCACTCTGCTGTACCAGGCTCAGACTGTGTCATACTGTAACAGAAAAAACTCCCTCAGATTTATTGGTGTGGTGGAGAGTCCTTAGGACTGAAACTGGGCTCGAGTGTGTTTAACTGCCGGTTCTGCAATGCGGACAGTGGTGGGAAAGCAGGGCAGAGAGAGCCTGACAGCCCAAGCTGGTTTGGTCTGGTTGCACAACAGGGGGTCCATAAGACCACGCCCGTGTCGCGTGCAAGGCGTACGCGCCCCCAGTTGTTGGGAGGGAACAAACTGTGGATTACTCCTCTTTGGATGTATCTGGGTGATTATCAACGGTGATTGGGTGATAATATGGCCAATGAGACCATTAGCCTCGGCCACTGTCTTATAAAAGGGGGTAAACGGGTGCATAAGGGGCTTGCTTTCGCTTGCCTGCTCTCCTTGCCGTGTTTGCCTGCATGCCCGATTCCTCGCTTACCTGCCATCCGCCCGCCACCTCAGCCTGCCCTGCCAGCAGCTGACTCGACGTGGGATTCACCACAGAACTTCTACTGAATGCTTTCCTGCCTATGTTTTGGGCCACAAACATTAGAAACTGAGGACTAGTGAGTATTCTTCATTCTTTATTCAAGTAGCTGAAGTAATTTAGCTGTCTTCATAAGCAGTAAGTTAAACCGCAGGACTCTATCAAAGTTATTTCTAAAAGCTTTAAAAAATCCATTGTCTAGAAACGTTCTGTAAAATAGTTTTGCAAACCGCATACAATAACTTGTGTGGGCAGTTGTAAATAAGTGCGGGGGGAATATCTTTATATATATATGTATACTAATAAATTATTTAATAACTGTTAATTGGCCTCATTGTATTTTACCCCAAACCAGAATTTAAACTAACCCATTTATAACAATTGGATAGTGCAGATCACTTAACTGTGTCATAACTGTATCACAGTATCACAGTATGACCAAGGTTGGAAGAGACCTCATAGATAGTCCAAGCTGTTACCGCAGAGCTCAAGGCTAGACCATGGCACCAAGTGCCATGTCCAATCCTGCCTTGAACAGGTCCAGGGATGGCGACTCCACCACCTCCCTGGGCAGCCCATTCCTTGAAAATGGAATTTTGGAATGGTACTTGAAATTGTGGAAGTAATTGGAAACAAACACTGTTAAAATGCAAGACTCTATAATAAATACTAGCAATATTTTACAGGGGGTTGGGACAAAACTAGATTGTAACATCAGTTTGGAGACTGTTTGCAGTGTTTGGGTTTTTTTTTTTTGTTTTGTTTTGTTTGTTTTGTGCATGTGTGTGTGAGAGAAAGAAATAGGACAAATACTCTGCCATAGTTACAGAAATGCTAAGACAAAACATGAATCAGTCTCTCTCAATGGCAAAGGTACTGTAAAATGTGTTGACAATGCTGATGTAGGAGCTAAGAAGTATTGTCTTTTTCTCAGGAGCAAGAAGCCAAATACTGCATCACTCAGAAATATCTCACAGTAAATTAACCAGGTCATGTGGTTAGCACAAATGTAGTTTAATTCAGAGTGGTTTGAAAGGAGTTCACTAGCCCTAACACTTACTGCCTTTGCAAGTAAGGGTATTTGGCCAAGGTTTCCCACAATTTTACCTTAGGGCATTGAGCTAACCAATCCTTCCGAATGCCTCTGAAAATCCCTGTGCAGACATGGCACAAGTAGTTAATGCAAACCAGTTGCACCACTTAGGAAAAAAAAAAAAAAGGCAGATAAAAGTCCAACACAATCCTTGCAGTTCACAATCTGCTTTTCACAAGTTTCAAAACACCTAAGAAATACACTCTGTGGGCACACACTTTGTGGAGTCATTGATTATTCATGGTGGCAACCAGCACTTAGCTTCAATCAAGATGCATAGTATACATTTGAAAATAATTTAGGTAAGGTGAGGGTTTTTTTATGTTTTGATATTGGCCTACTTGCTTTTCTAGGGAAGAGACCATTGGGTGCATATCCTATGTATGGAGCTGCATTTATTGGTGGAATGCATAACTCAAACTGTTTTGTAAGTGAATAAAAAGTCCAGGAGATTCTGCGACCAGACTGTTGCTGTATATACTACTTAGTGATGAACAAAATAAGACCAACACAAGAATATGTGAACATAATAGTTGAAGCTGAAGCCATTTTTTGCTATAGCAGCAGTCTTTTTTTATATGCCATGCTACAAGTTGTGGTAATTCTACAAGTTACGGAATACAGTGATTGGGTAAAGTACTGTTTTCAAAATTCTCACTGAACAACAATGAGGTAATGGTGAGGTGTTGGCTGTCTTGGCACACACTACTTTCAGTTCTTTGTTCTAACTTATGCTGCTTCCAGGCAAATGTTACACAAGCTGAGAATACCAGTTTACTATGTTTGTAACCTCAATCTTACTGTGTCAAGGGTACACAGATATGCACTCCAAAGATACACCATTTATCACATTTAGCTGACTTCCTTTTATGATCCCCACAATTCCCCATTTTTGTACTACAAACAGAGACTGATTGATCCACTGCAGGGCCCTTTGCAGCAGGCCAATCAGGCAGGGTAGCATTAGGAGAACAGAGACAATTAGAAGGAGTACAACAATTCCTGTTTTAACTGAAGTCAGAAACCATCCTGTGAGACCTCATCTTTTAAACATGCCATCTGGCTTCTTCCTTGAGGTGGAAAAGTCCATCTTCAAGTCCTTGAATGCACTTGTGTATTGAAATGGAATGATTAGACAGATTCATACAAGACATTCTCTCACATTCCTCACACCCATGTCCATGCATCAGTAACAGAAAGTCAACTGCAGCTCTATTTTGCATGGTAGCATGACATACTGAGTTAACATCTAACAAGACAAAAGGGAAAACAAGTAAATCTTTATACTCCATTTTAGCAATACCAAGAGCAAAATAGCTATGTTAGCTGCTTTCTAATCTGCCGTTGTGATGTACTGAAGCTGAGATCAGCATATGTGATTGGAATATTGGTTTCCATGCCTCATCCTGCTTGGCACATGCATGTTTGCTTTATACTTAGGCAAAAGCAAATAAACAATAACAATTTAAAATGTCTGCTACTTAATACTGTAGTTCTTATTCATATAATTGGTTTTCCCACCCTGTCACCCAATTATTCAATAAATCAAACTTTAATAGATTGCTGGGCCTGGTTTCACACATGATGGTTTTTAGTTTTGGCATGCATCACACCATTACGCACACACCAGCCTGCACAAGCTGGAGTTGTGTGTGTGTGAGCTCCCAGATCCCTTACTAGTACTTTTTACAGGGAGGGATTGCGCATGCACAGTCCCAGATTTGGACTGTGAGGTGTTACACACATGCATATAGCTCTGGATGCACTTGAGTATTGGCAGGATACTGAACCAGTGTTTGAAGGTCTCAATTCTTTGAGCTCCTGAGGCAGCAGAGACCACTTCTATGCCAACCAGTATATATTTTTTCCCATGTGATGGCTTGAGGGGTCCCACATGATCCACTTGCCAGGTATTCCAGAGATTTTTGTCCTGGTGGATATGCTGGGCTGGTGCATGGTCTGGGTGGTTGGCCTTCAGCCTTATCTGGCATTGTGGACAGGTTGAAATGATGGTCTCGCATGCTGATTGGGGAAGACTGGCCATTCACGAGACCTGTGCTCATAGTAGAGCTCAGCTTTGCCTGAGTGGCCCCTTTTAAGGTTCAGCTAATCTCTTCCAGTTTTTCTCCCCACTGCTCACGACATGGATACATGCTAGGTGATCAACCTGCTGGTCCCATTTTGCAGCAGGGGTTTCTTCCTTTGAGTGTCCTTTGACTCATCCCACTTTGATGGGTCTCGACTGGCTTATCTCTAGCAGTCTCTGCCAATTTCCAACTCTCAAAACTTTGGTGGTGCCAATTTCACATTGGTTTGCTTCCCACTGGCAAATCCACTCTGTAGTTCCTTTAAAGGTAGTATAAGAGTCCCTGTAAATGGCTTTGGCACCATTTTCTACAGCCAGCATGAGGACCCACAGTCCACTCACTTGTGCACCACCTTCACACTCTTCAGTGACAGTCCTACTGGTGCTGATCTCCAGAGCTGCCGCTTTGCAGTGCCACTGTGATGCCACTCTCCGGGAGCAGGTATTGGTGAACCACACTCCCTCAGGGTCAAAGTATCCTAAGAAGGGGCCTGGTTTCTAAAATCACATTGCTTTTCTAAAGATTTCTGTAAATACTTGGTAGGCAATCTAGATGGATGCTACTTAAGAGCTTACACTTCCATCCAACATGTAGGAAGCAAATCCTCTCTCAAACATGTGTGCACACTGTAACTAACAAAAATACTACACACATGCACACTCATCAAGAACTGTGCCAACAATCATGACCAAAACATACAGAGAAAAACAAGGTCACTACATTCTATCCATATTGTGAATGTCACAGGGAGGGGGTGCCAGTAGTGTATTACTATATAATTACAATGAAATCGAAGAAATTTGTGATGGAGTAGGTGCTCAGATTATCATTTTTATTATCTTCTGATTGACCTGTGCTCCTCAAAGACAGCATGCTTTTATCACATAGTCTTGTAGCACCTTGCCCAGTGAAACTGCACCAATGACACAATGTTAAAGATTCAGGGTGGTGACTCTCTTACCAGTAACTCTGCCATATTCATCATTTGTATGGAAAAAAAAATAGAAATATTTTATACATCAATAACCTCCAATTATTCTTTATTTTGGTGGCTGATAAATAATGTTTCATCACATACACAGATTATGGATTTACTGCAAAGGGAAATACAGTTTTAAGTAGACTGGCAAAAAAGAGATTTTTTTTTTTTCTTTACACTCACAGATTTTTTTTTCTCTTTTAAATAGTTCAGGACTTTCAAACTATACCAAAAGGAGTAAAATACCATGCAGTGGGTTAGAGACACAACACATATTACAGAAAAGGATGCTCTTCACAGTCCCTTGCTATGAAAAAAACAAATTCTTTGTATGCAACCAACACAGAGGTGCTGTTATTTGTTATCAGTATGGATAAATGTAGACAGAGACTTAGAACTGTTCCTTTAAATTCCCAATAATAAACAGCTCTAGAACTGTTAATCACTTAGATTTAGCTTTACAAAGAAATTAGGTGTGAGAATGACTAGTTTTTATGTTAATTCCTTAATGGATTGTGTTTAGATACTACTAAAGACCTTCAAATTCTCCTTTATATAAGTTTAAAGAAGTTCTGTGGCCTTCTCTTTGGATTTTCATCTTGCATGCATGTCACCTTCAGCAAGAAAGAGGAATTCATAATTGTGCGACATATTTAAAGATAAGGACCTATATTTATCACAAGCAATGTAACAAGGTGTGTTACAGAGGCACATCTGATTTGTCACTTCAACTAAAGTTCCTATCTGGAGTTTTCCAGGAAAAATGGATGACAAATTAATTTTAGAGGTAAAGGTGAAAAAGACTAGTTGCGACATCCTGCTCTCCTACACTTGTCTGGATTAATCCTACCAAATTTTACAGGCTTAGTCCAAGCTTTAAATCCCTACAAGAAAGGAACGTAGCCAGCATTTTGTTTAATGGCTCTCAGACTAAGATCACCAGTATTTTATGAAAACCTTTGCATATACAGAAACTCTTAATGGTTTAAAAAACAAACCAACCAAATAAAAAACAACCAAAACCCAGAAATCAACCCAAAGCAGAACCCATGCAATTTCAAATTCACAAAACCAAACAAACTCTCCCTCTCCACCAAGAGGTTTGTGGCTTTTTTAAAAAGTGTTTCTTAATCTGGCCTACATTAGTGCAAGCGAGACTGGAACAAAACTCATCTTTGAGTATGCATCAGAAAAATGAAGAGCTCTAAATTCTTCTCAAAGTACAATTCTTTTCAGAGATTATTCCTTTTGGTTTGGGCGTAACATGGCAACCGTGGTTTGAATTTATCAGCTGTGGGAGAGAAGCAGTACTGGTATCTTCTTTCCTCAGAGAAAAACAGTGATTTTAGCAGGATGCAAATGGCAGCTTGGACAAGAAGCCTGCACCTAACATGCAGCAGGAAGATTGAATGATTTTATGCTATATGGGTAGGGTGAAAAAATGTTCTTCAAGACAGCAAATATTTGCCTTGAAGGAGTTTTCTTGAGAGTGCAACTACTGACTAATGGATAACATTATAAGGACATGGTATGAAGACAACTGGCAGGAAGATTTTTTTTTTTCAAATAGAATTTTAAAAATAACAGCCAAGGCTGCTCAAGCTAGAGACCTACAGGATGTAAAAAATGTTTCGTATTCAACTAGAACTGCCTGATGACAGTGCATAAGGAGGCCAGGAGGAATGAAACTTTATAAAAGGCCATTTGTCCACGAGCTACTGGACTCTGAATTCCCTCCGAGTCCATCAGTCAACTGTTCACAGAAAACAGTATAACCAAGGAAACCAATACACACACAGAGAACACAGCACAAAAGGATCCGAAATACTGCTATTTTGTGAACCTACTGCACCCATGCTTCCAACAGTTCTGAAAAAAAGCTAGAGAAAGTCAAACACAAGGCTGTTCAAATCCACAAATCCTGATTTCACAACGGTAATGCTTCCTCTCTGTCCTTCTGCCTTCTCCATTTCCTGAAAGAAACAAATACATTAACTCCCCGAAATTATTCACAAACTATTTTCCCATCAAGGCCTTTTTTTGGTTTTCTTCATTCCTCACTCTGTAACTCTTTGATACTCTCATTTATTTCCCCAAGTCCTAAGCTCTTTAGGTTGAGCTCTGTTTTTCCCCCCCCAGGCAATTATCTCTCATTAACAATGATCTTCCAAAATGGTCTTGTAAATTCACATTTCCTGCAGAGTTTTATCATTCACTCACATGCAATCCAGGAAAATAAATTCAAAGATAAACACAAAATACTAGTGCTCCTTATGCTTGCTAATACAGTCTCCATATGCAGGCAAATTTTTCCATGACTCGCTTTTGCTAGAAAGGAAGCAAATGCCACGTGCATTGTAGGAGGTGCAGCTTAAGTGCCTTGAGGCCCAACTCTTCTTCCTTCACAGGATAGCACTTAAACCAGACTGGTTTTGCAGTTCATCATGCAACTGCCTCTGGGCTTTGTACGACCATTACATGACTGCTGGCTGAGGACTCGGCTCAGAATTTTAAAACAAATCAAGTAATGGAAACGTTAAAAACTTAACTATGCAAGTTACCACATAATGAAGATGATGCAAGCTTTAATTTCTGCAATCGAAACACAGATGACAGAAGATTTTGGCTGGGTGTACACATTTGCAACAAACTTGGTAAGTTTACCTAGGTATTAGGATCCAAAATTAATAGTAGATATAATTTGCACTTGTAACTTTTCTCTTTCCAAGGAAGTACCGTATGCTCCTGTTTTTATTGGTTCATCTCTATTTCTCAGAAATATTTAGGGAGTTGCCAAATATGTATAAAAGTTTTAACAAATCTCCTGAGATTTCATTAACTGTGAACACAATGGAAGGTTTTTCCCTAAGTCTGTTATGTTGTGAAGCAGGCAGCAATTACAATTTTTTTCCACTGTCCCTTTTCAGAATAGGTTTAAGCATGAGGCAGACTTCCTTAATCAACAGAACAGATGCACTTTTTTTGCATGTGACTTTACAGATTTATATTACAATTGAGTACTCAAAAATGTCCTTGTTTGTTGTTTATATTGTCTACCGAACTTCTAGGTAAGAACTTGCCTTCTTTGGGAAGGTTCCAGATTCTATACTTCAATACAATTAACTGTTCCTCATTTTCTGTAATTCCTCCATCCTCACTCACTGCATGTGCCACAACCAAAATCCCTATCCAGTCACTTTGTGTACCCCTTCCCTTTCTGTCTTCAATTTAAACTTCATTTTTTTTCCTCCTGGTCTTTACGGGGGGGGAAAAAAAAAAAAATCTCATTCGTCACCTAGGTTCTCATCACTGGAAAACAAAAGCCTAATACAAATCTGTCTCAGTTCTAGTTTAAGTTTCCCAGAGACTCAAATGTAGTTAATAGAACCAAAACCAATTATAGGATGCCTTTCCCTCTGCTCCTTTTTTTCCAAAGAAAAGTAATTAGATCTAGAGAGGAAAAGGTGAAACACCCAAATAAAGTGTCTCACTTAGATCTGAAGGTTGAAAGAGAAAACTTTTAACAATAAGTAAAAGGTATTTGAGGTAGAGGAGTTACAAAGAGGTATAGGGAAGGGAAAAACGAGACACAAAATATATATATACACACAACCATATTGATGGCAAGGGGTTTGCCCACCTTGTGGAATGATGGCCATGTGGTAAAACAAAGAGCACCAGGAACAGGAGGGTGGTGCTCCCAGGCAAGGAGGCAGGGCAAGAGAGGACAAAACAGAAGTTCCTCTGTTTTTATATGATCTAGACAGGAAGTGGGAGTGGGCTAACCACTACACCTGGACTAAGGTTCCGACCCACTCCCAGGGAGGAGTGAGGAGGACCTTGGGTCAGGGTCAAGACCACCCCTTCAGGAAAGTTAACTCTTTACAAAATCCTAGTGTATTGTATTTACTGGATTGTATCTTCCTCTTTAACTTCAAAATTGTACTACCATGACAGAAATAAATCAACTGCAAGCATNTTTCCCAGAGACTCAAATGTAGTTAATAGAACCAAAACCAATTATAGGATGCCTTTCCCTCTGCTCCTTTTTTTCCAAAGAAAAGTAATTAGATCTAGAGAGGAAAAGGTGAAACACCCAAATAAAGTGTCTCACTTAGATCTGAAGGTTGAAAGAGAAAACTTTTAACAATAAGTAAAAGGTATTTGAGGTAGAGGAGTTACAAAGAGGTATAGGGAAGGGAAAAACGAGACACAAAATATATATATACACACAACCATATTGATGGCAAGGGGTTTGCCCACCTTGTGGAATGATGGCCATGTGGTAAAACAAAGAGCACCAGGAACAGGAGGGTGGTGCTCCCAGGCAAGGAGGCAGGGCAAGAGAGGACAAAACAGAAGTTCCTCTGTTTTTATATGATCTAGACAGGAAGTGGGAGTGGGCTAACCACTACACCTGGACTAAGGTTCCGACCCACTCCCAGGGAGGAGTGAGGAGGACCTTGGGTCAGGGTCAAGACCACCCCTTCAGGAAAGTTAACTCTTTACAAAATCCTAGTGTATTGTATTTACTGGATTGTATCTTCCTCTTTAACTTCAAAATTGTACTACCATGACAGAAATAAATCAACTGCAAGCATACTCTAGGCTATTCTGAGCCATGAACAAGAAGCCAAAATTAGTTTCCATCAATAGATGCAGACAGAGATCATTACCTTAAGTTATGTACTTACCTAGTTAACTGCTGTTAGCTCCAGCCCACTCAGAAAAACAAGAGGCCAGAAATCCACCTACATGTTCCATTGTAAGAGTACATAGTAAGTTTTCCAACTATCACACTAGCAATTACAGCCTTCTGCTTCTTAAGGGTTTTTCTTCACCTTTATTCTCTCTTCAGAAATCACAAGAATACATGGGAAAAATGGTTATACCTCTACATAAAGCACATTCATTACAGAAAAAAATCCCAGAGGGTTTTAATTGCAGAAGAAAACTAGTAGAAAAATGTAGAGGCTTGGGAACTAGAGTGCTAACAGAGAGAAGCTCTGAACAGAGCAGTTAGAGACTTCCAGTCTGTGTGCTCTCTTGCTGGAAGCACGACTCCTGACAGATACCAGCCTATACTGAAGACTCAAACCAAGTGTCAAAAAACCCAACCATAACTTGACCACATATGTACCACCAGAATGTGTTACATTTTTTATTGATGTAACCTCAGCAATGCTAAGAAGTTATATTAAGGTCTACATATGAGTGGTTGTCAAGAACGAAAGTATGGGAGGAACGTTTTTTTCCTTAAGAGGCCAAAGCCACAATAATGCACATTGACAGATGTCTGACTCACCTTCAGCAGCAGCAGACACATCTTTGCCCTAACCTAGATGAACATTTAACAGATACAAGAGAGCACAGGAAAAGAATGCAACTTCTTCCATCTGAATCCTAAAACACACGGGTAGTTTTAAAAGTTTTAAAGAAAATATTTAGACAGATCAATTCAAGCATTTCAGGCTGTGAATTCTAAGGTTGCAACTCCCTTAATTTCTGATTAAAGCTCAAATGTCCCCACAGTGGGGCTATTTTCAGACACCAGGAAGGCTGAAAAACTCATTTCTCTTTTCTGTCATGCGAGTTTTCCAGGCAGTCACCCCCACAATGCTTCGTGTAAGACTGAAACGAGTAACTTAGCCAGGCATGGCAAAGGAAACAAAACTTGTGAAAAGGGTAACTTTGTCAATTACAGTTC
The DNA here is from genome assembly GCA_013400475.1 of Tricholaema leucomelas. Taxonomy (NCBI): domain Eukaryota; kingdom Metazoa; phylum Chordata; class Aves; order Piciformes; family Lybiidae; genus Tricholaema lacrymosa; species Tricholaema leucomelas. Next base: position 10,397 of record WAAF01009753.1, on the reverse strand, counting down.
CTTTATTAATGGTACAGTGCAGCAACATCAATCAAAATAAATAGTTATTTGTACGTAATATAAAAATATAACCCTTCATAAAATTTATATTGTGCTAGGAATTATGTACTGAGCTTTAACAGTTGCTATATAACATTTTCTCTTAAATAACATATACAGGTAAACTCAGTCAAATGAATGTAGTAACATTTTCTGATTTGAAGACAATGAATTTTAGATCAACATATCCATACATCACACCTCAACTAACATTTAAGAGCAAATTAACAGTTTCTCAAGTTTTCTCTTTGCCACTGTTCTCAATCAAGATTAGCACAGTGGTTCTACAACCAAGTAGCGAAATGCATTTTTGACACTAGTATCTACTAGCAGATACAGGAAAGCATTATTCGGACAACCATCTTAAGGCACCATGGTTCCCACAACAGAGATGAAATTACTGGCAAACCCAACAATTTTAAAGGAAGGCTACAAATCTTTAGCTACAGTACCAAACCCAACAATCTATTCTTTAAATATATTCTTGACAAGATATTCAGTTGACTAGTGTGGATTTAGTTTACTGTTTAACAAAAACATGAAATACAAGGGTTTGCCATTACTACAATCTCAAAATAGCCTAAAATCTTGGAAAAAAAAAAAATTAAGTTTATCCCTTTATCCCTCCACTTTCCTAAGACAGTTTTTACATACTTCAGAAATGCAGGTTCTAACACTCTGTATAGTGGAAGTCCAATATTTGCGTCTCTTTTAAAAGCAAGTATATCAAATTGCTGATAATTGCCCCTCCGATCCCATTCTGTATTCCTTCTATCTCTGCTATCAGAAGTGACGAACAACTCACATAAATGAAATCAAGTTCATCTTGAAGGTCTACAGAACGAGAGCTAGTCCTTCATTTGCTCAAGACCTCTTCGCTGATAACATACCATTTTAATGTTAAAACAACACGAAGTAGGACTAACATCCAAACAGCAACTGTCATAAAGACCCAACAGCTGCCTTGCTAAAACGCCAACCCTCGAGTGGAAAGTAGGATTCAAACAGGATGCGACAAGGAGTATAAAGTGGCACTACAGAAATTGTGCGTTCAAAATTGCTCACAGTAGTTAGAAGAGCTGAGACATATCCACAAATTCATTTTCAATTTCAGAAAATGTTGCAGCCAAATCACAAGCTGACATCAAAAGATAATTAACATGGTGAAGTCAATGCAGCTTACCTTGCTCCACTCACTTAGCATGGCATAGAAAAGTTTATCAGAGGAGAACAATTTGGAATCATACATTACATAAAGAAGTATTTTCCAATTACTTCTGATAATGCTCTGAAATACAGAGATACGTAACTGGAGGGAGCAAGACTGACAGCAATATCTTGTAATATTTAATCAATACCCACTAGTTCTGATTCCACAAATTCCCAAAAGCTTTTCATTTGTACATTCATCTACTTGGTTAATCACAACCTTGGCTCCTACTCGCACTTGTGCTACAGATCTGATGATCTTTTCCTATGCCTTAAAATGCCAATCTCGAAGTCAGCCACTTTATTGCCAGTGTAGCAAGTATCCCCAAGGTTCTCCACACAGTCCTTTAACAAATGTCGCTAGCACATGAACTGCAAAATTGCCTTTCATTGCCTCTTTTGCCTTAATGCTCAATGAGAGTCTTGCTATACTGTTTCTGCATCTTTTTGTGCCTGTATCTTTAGATGTTAATGAACTTTCACAGTCACTTATTTCCTGAATTTCAGTGAAACACTTCCTCAGAAGCCAACTATGCACATCCTGTGCTGTCATACATAGAGTCAACTATAAAGAAGTGTATCTCAGTTTCCAGTAACTCAATGAGTCACAGTGACTTCCTTCATTTCAAATAAATATAAAATAATGTCAATTAAAACAAAAGCTTCAGTCATAACAACTGTGTAGCATTAAAAAACAACCAAACAAAACTAAAAAATAGAGAGAAATGTTCTTGCTACTGTTATCCAATCATTTGTTTTCTGCAAAGGAAACTTTTATATCAGTAGTAAACTTTTCTAACCTACTAGCTAAAACCCAGACATAAGATTGACAGGAAACTGGGAAAAGCAGTTGGAATAACGTTCTGCATGTTAAAGCCAGATATTTTTCACTTAAATAAAATATTCACACCTTAGGGTCAGAAGAAGTCGTGATTCACTTTGTTAATGTTCTGCATGTGCTCAGATCTCTGAACCATAGTAACTTTATGATAAACAACTTATCTGTAAGGACCTAAACCAGCCTTCCATTCCTTTCCTCTGAGTGGTTTTATGATGAATTAACACAAGAAAACCTCAACAGATATACGACAACAATGTACTTAAAAAAGCAGTGCAAATATAAAAGCTCTGAAATATAGGGAAGGTTAACAAAAACCACAACACAACAACAGAATAAAAAGCAGCATGAATTTCCTTAGTGGTTGTTTACGATTTTGCCTTCTGGTAGATGAAAGAAGTTATCTTCTTTGAGTTTAAGATGCTCTGGTAAATCTAGCTGTCTTTTTGCTTCTTCGATGTCTTCCTGAATTGCTGAAATGAGCGCCTCTGAAAAAGGTAACAGGGATGTTTAAAAATTGGTTTGAATTCTGCACACACAATAGCAAGTGCAAATGTGGTGCACCACAGAATAACAGATGACCATGGAAGCAGAACACTTACAATTCTTACCATGAGGTTTGAAAAGCAATATTTAAAATGCCTTTTAAAAAACCCAAAACACAAACACACCAGACGTGCATATTGCACTATTACAAACACCACCGTCTCCTTGTTCCAAAGACATTTTGGCTATGGATCCATGGAGTCGTATTTTAAAGGAGATTAACCAACCAGACTGATGCTTTTACAGCAAATCCATAACTTCAAAATTACTCCTCAGAAAAGTAACAGAATGCACTTCTTGGGTATGTGTGATACACTGGGAGATGCAGGGGGCTTTGCTTTTTTGAAATTTTACATTTAGTTTATGAAAACATTTTACCAATATTTCCAAGGCTAACAGATAAAATATATCATTACAATACATGAGTAAGACAAATTAGAGACTAGTTTGAAAGAGACCTACAATACTGACCTAAAGAATCAAAGTTTTTTTCTGGTCGAATATATCCAGTGATGACTATACTAAGAATTTCTCCATAGAAGTCTTCTTTAAAGGTATGAATAATGTGCGTTTCCTAAAGGAAGAGAAATTCAGTTGGCATTTATAATAAACTTTATTTCCCCTCACTGTAATGATGTACAGCTAGTACGCCCAATTCAAATTATCTCCAGCACATAATGGTAAGAGGGACACTTAGTTTAATACATGTAATGCATGACTAAAAGGCTAGGGCTTCTGCTTATATGAGGAAGGAGAATGGTACTGTGCATGGAATTTACTCACTTGGGCATATTCTTATAGCCAAAAAGAAAAACAACAACAAAATAAAGCCATTACTCAGGAATGCTTCACCTCTTCTCAGATTTCCAAGGCAACAAATCACAAAGCTTAATGTCTCACTGTTATGCTGATGCACAGAAATAACTATGAAGATTTTGACTGAAATGTTTGGCTTCAGAAGAGCTTTTACAACCAGCTCACATGGAACTGAATGGTAACGTTCAAGATTTGAAGGCTGAGACAGGGTTCCATCTCATACTCAGCACTACTTTATGCACATCTACCTCTCCTGTGCAGGTGCACCCATAGCACATACGACTACTGCTCGGAAAGATTATCTGTACAAATCTTTAGAAGCAGACATTTGCACAAGAACAGCACATTATGGATTATTTAAATATTTAAAAGCAGAAATTTATGCCCAAATGAAAGGAGAGCTCTGCAAGCCTCAGGAGAAGTAACAGCTCCTGACAGCAAGAAAAACACACCTGTCACAGCTCAGGATTTTAGCACAATTCCTCCATCCTTTTTTTTTGTTTGTATCTTTGAATATCTTGTATATCAAGCCACAGCATCTCATGTATACATTCCATCATTTACAAGAAGAATTAAATTTAAGATGCTCCAATATCTCTGACTTTAAATGGCATACATTTCAAGACAGATTGCAGAGAACAATAGATTAGTATGTGCCTGCTTATGCTGGAAATTCAGTGCACTTATGTTTATGTGTAGTTTGCTTTCAGCATCATAAGCAACCACAATTTCAGAAATTCTGATATAATTTTATTTTGCAATTATGTAAGTAATGACAGAACAGAGAAAAAATTCTATTCATCTACAGCTGCATGCTTTCTGGACACTGACAGGATTTTCTGTTCTCAATACAAGCATAGGATACAGATACCCACTACATCTCTAAGAGCAAAGAGAACATATATACCTTATTTAAGGATCAAATTCTGCTTACCTTATTCAAATTCAACATCTGTCTTGTTTATTATAACAAAAACCCCACACAAAGCAAAATTCTTACCACTGACTTCTTAATGTTCTTATAGAAAGGATTCCATCCTATGCTCAAAACCATTTTATGCACATCTCCATTTCCGACACATGCCCATCCATAGTATATACCAGTAGAGATATCAGATGGAAAGCTTTCGACTACTTGCTCAGAAAAGTTAGCTGCAAAAATTTCAGAAAGTGTAAAGTGCAAGTGAGACTTCACATAAGTTGAAAATATAACAGACAGAATGTTCAAACACTTATAACCCAAACTCTGCCTACATAATATTTACAAACAGTGTTATCAACTGATAACAGTGAAGCAACATGCCATTTAGCAAAGCACAAAACACAACTCAGCATCACAAAACTCAGCCCTTGCGGTAACATCTGGTTTATCATATCTCTTATGCATGCTCTGTTTTCTAGTTAGGCACGTTCCCTTCTGTGGGAATAATAAACATGTAATATATCCAGTCAGAATCCATTTCATTCTTGGAATAACTATCACAGCTTTAGTATGGTGAAAAACGAGGTTTCTTCTGCACTGTAACACCTCGGAACTAATTAACTGTAAATAAAATAACTCCTTATGAAAACACATAAGCAGAAATAAATGAAGTTATTATTTACAAAATCACAGAATTGTAGGACCCCCTGAAGATCATCTAGACCAGGCCCCCTGCTAGAACAGGATCATACAAGAACAAGTTCAGTCAGGTTCTGACTGTTTGCAGAGGCTAAGAATTTGCAATCTCTCTGGGCAGCCTGGTCAGTGCTCTGCCAGCCTCAAAGAATTTCTTTCTAATCTTTACATGAACCCTCCTGTGTTTCAGTTTGCATCCATTCCCTCTTGTCCAATCATGACACTTGTGCTTTAGATATTTATAAGCAGTAATGAGATTCCCCCTTCAAGTCTTTTGCAGGTGGGAGACCCATCTTACTCAGCCTTTCCTCAGAAAGCAAACATTTCGGTCACCTAATTATCTCAGTGGATCTCCAGTGGACTCTCTCCAGTAGTGTCCTGACCTTCCTGAACTGGGGACCCCAGAACTGGATGTTGTATTCCAGATGAGGCCTTACCAGGGCAGAGCAGAGGGGGAGAAGAACTTAGCTTGGCCTGCTGGCCACAGTCCTTAATGCATCCCAGGACGCTGTTGCCCTTTTTGGCTGTGAAGGCACACTGTTGGGTTATGGTCAGCATGCTGTTCTCCAGGACTCCCAAATCCTTTTCCCCATAGCTGCTCTCCAGTAGGTTAGCCCTCAACTTCTCCTGATGCATGGGGCTGTTACTCTCCAGATGCAGTACTCTACATTTACCCCTGTTGACTTTAATTTGGCTTCTCCTCGGCCAACTCTCCAGCCTATCCAGGTCACACTGAATGGCAGCACAACCTTCTGGTGTGTCAGTCACTCCTCACAGTTTTACATCACCTGCAAACCTGCTGAGGGTACACTCCATCCATTCATTTTGCTCATTGATGAATATGTTGAACAGGATTTTCCCCAGTACTGACCTGCCAATTTTTGTACACGTTGCCCTACAGTAACATCTGTGTATTTCTGGGACTTTCTTGCAAAACTGTCTACCTACAGTAAAATTAACTCCTTCCTGACTGAATCTAGTTTTCTTACAACTTACTTCGTATGCAAGCAGATCTCTTCATTCAAGACATCAAAATGACGTGGTAATTTATGGTTACTTAATTTTTGTCAAAGGTCACAAGTAATAACTTCCCTCCCCTATTTCCAGACAACAACGCACCATTTATACACCATAAAAAGAAAAACGCAAAATTATTAACAGTCCTTATCAGAAATCCAGCATCTTAAGATTGGCTGTGTAGATTCCTTGCCTGCTAGGAGTGGAGCAACATGGCTGCAGACTGCAATGTCTGTTTAAAGCACACTTGAATTATATATCTATATTCAGAGATCTGAAACAGAGACGAACAATAAAAAACTTTTTTGGTAGGCCAAGTCCAGCTCTGCTTTGTAACTTCTGCATTATTCCCTTGGACTTCCTTTCTCAGGGCTATGTACAGTGACTACACCCTTTCTTATCCGAGGTTTGTGTGAATGGGTGTTTCCCAAGTTGCCACACTACAACACCGTACTTGGGATCACTTATCTACAACCTATGCATCATCGTGACGACGATCATTAAGCGCACAAAAATCGAGATCGAAAGAAACCACTTAATAGAAGCGCGGGGTGGGGGAGCGGGCTGCGGGGACAACACAAGAGGGTGCAAGACTTTAAGCAATGTCGGCAAAAGAAGTCAGAAAAATGCTAACAGGGAACAAACGGCGACTATTCACGGGAAGACTCAGTCACGGTAATAATGCAACAGCATAAGGCAGCGGGGAGTGTACAGAGTCCAATCGCGCTGCGTCACCAACTACCGAGCTCCGGCACCTCTCTCCTCGCCAGGAGAACCAGCCGCCCCTGCCCTCCTGCTTGCCCCCCCGCAGAGCGCGGCACATCTCTGCTCAGGCGGGCCGAGCGGCACGGGCTGCTGAAACCCACCGGGGCCTCACCGCAGGCTGCACCCCAGCGACGCCGCGAGCCGGGACAGGAATCCGGTGTGGACCACTGACCCCGCGCAGGATGGCTAACACCAGGCCGACCACCCTGCCGGTGACCTTCACGGGAAACCTCACCCTCCCTCCGCTCCTGTTCCCCGCGCACCCTGCTCACCAGTGGGGATGCCTAGCTCCTTGGAGCCTCTGCCGAAGCCCTTTACCACCTCCCCACGGCAGAAGTACGGCAGGTGCCTCATGGTGGACGGCGAAAGCCGCGAGCAGCTACCAGCCACGCGCTCCGCAGAACTCCTCTAGCCCGCGACCAACGCTCCCCACCGCCTCGGTCTGGGCGCTACCAAGAAGGGCAACAAGCGGGAGGAGCCTTCCAGTTTCCAATGGACACAGCTCTCTGATAGCTACCTGCCTCCCTTTAAGAATGGACTTGCCCAAGCTAGCACGCCCACCCGGCCCCTGCGGGAGGGAGCTGCGCATGCTCAATAGTTGCGTCCGTGGACGTGGTGTTTCGGCTGGGTGGAAACGAAAGGGGTTGCTGTGCTGCTTCCTACCCCTCCCTACTTCCTCACTTCGCTGAGCTAGGCTGGCAGATGCAACTGGTGCAGCCCGCAGTGGCAGCGACGCGCCTGCCCGGCCTGGCTGGGGCTTCTCGCATAGCGCGCTTGTTGATAAGCCGCCGGTCTCTTTCATGCCGTGTTGTGTGCCGCGACGCAGAGCCTTGCTGCGCGGCCTAGGCGGGCCGCTTAGCAGGGCCGGGGGCTTGCGGGCTTGGTTTGCAAGGACAGGCTGATCCTCCTTCTTTGAGGAGCTCAGCCGAGGCGTGAGCCCGTAGGCTGGCCGTCAGCAGTTCTCGGAACGAGGCGTAATCGGCTGTCAGGCTCACGGAGATGGCTTAGTTTGCTGCCGCCAGGTTCCTGAGGCGCCACCGGACATGGCTAGTCCAGCAGCCTTCGTGCAATGAAAACTAAGTGGCAGCCGCTGTGGCTGGAAAGCAGCAGCCACTCGGGGTCACTTGGGAGTTGCCACATCAGCCCTCTTACCTGGAAGCTACATATTGCACCGCGCACCCATGTGTGAAAATAACGATCCATGGTTACTCTAGTTTTGCCTTGTCTTTCAGAAAAGGCCAATTAAAAGAATAAAATTTGACATCCCTCTGTTTTGTCATTGTGCTTTCATATCTCTGTCATTACCCCCTTGTAGTGCAGGGATTTCCTTTGGAAAAAACAAACAAACATGGAGACAGAAATGCTCATCCTGTGATCATTCTATGTGTGAAAGAAAGTAAAGGTTAATGGCATTTTGCTTCCTTCCTGTTCTTCCTGTTTCCTGTCACTCTCAGCTGTGCTGATCTCATTATTTAATGTCAACACTAATTTCTGTGACCATGATGCAACTCAAATGAGTTTGCATGAGGTAGAAATAGCATTAGATGTGAAAAATCTGTTTAAAGTACAGAGCAGACAGCCTGCCAACAGATGTTTTTTCTGTATCAGTAGTATATATGCTATATGAGTTCTGGATCTCATTCAGCACTGCTATGCTGCACATACACATATATGTATGTGAACACGTATCTATATCTAAAAATGCTTCCAAAACCCTTGAGGTGAATCACAGAATGGTTTAGGTTGGAAGGGACTTCTAGTCTCCAGTCTTTCCTCATTATTCTTAGTAGCTGATAATTTTACCTGTTTTGATACAAGCTACAAAGATATTTCAGGTTTTGCCTGTAATTCTGTTAGTTGGCTCTTCCCCCCTCCCCCCTCCCCCCTCATTTTCTTTCTTTTTAATTGGTAAAAGCAGTATAAGCACCCACGACTTGTGCATGTATCTATCTGATTGCTAAGTACACAACTTTTGAAAAATGCAAACTGTCCTGAGAAACTGACTTGTATGTCATAGCATAAAGCACTGAATGCCACCAGTTCGGAGAAACGGTGGGTATAAACTTTGTATATAAGAAGGCCAGATTTATTTTTCAAAGTGATTCTGCCTCAAACTTCTCTTTTTTCTTTTATTTTATTTTTTTTTTCCTTTTTCCTCTTACTGTAACTCACCAGCATCCTTTTCATGCTAACTTTTAAGTTAATTGCTTCAGCTCCAGTAGTGTTGACTGACTTAAGGAAACATTGTATACATAGCTGTAGCTGAGCAACTTGAGTGCTGGCAGCACATATGTAAGAAGGAAACGTGGAAGATAAAGGTGTCGTAAGTATACTACTACTATATGGATTCTGTTCTGCTGCCTCCTAGTGTATAATGTTACAAAAAGGATTTTCATTCATGCCTTGTAATGGAAGTGTCATGGATTCGTAGGATACCAGGCTGGAAGAGACCTCAAGGATCATCTAGTCCAACTTGTCAAGGTAAGAATATAGTTTATGTGAGATGGTCTAGCTCCCTGTCAAGCTGGGCCTTGAAACTGTCTAATGTAGAGGAATCTACTACCTCCCTTGGGAGTTTGTTCCAATGTATAACAGTTCAAACGGTGAAATTTTTTTTCTGGCATCCAGTCCAAATCTCCCCAGTATCAACTTGTCCCCGTTACCCCTGTCTTACCATGTGACTCCCTCCCTTTTCATGAGAGCTGCCCTTTATGTACTTGTACATGGTTATCAGCACTTCCCTAAGCCTTCTTTTCTCAAGGCTGGACAAATCTATTTCTCTCAGTCTTCCTTCATATTCCTCTGATTATTCTTGTGGTCATTCTCTGGACCCTTTACAGTCTGTCTGCATCCTGCTTGTACAATGGAGACCAAAATTGTACACAGTACTCAAGGTGTGGTCTGATCAGCGCTGAAGAGAGTGGGAGAATGACAACTGCTTGTGATACCCTCATTAATGCATCTCGGCATCCTGTTGGCTTTCTTTGCCACTGCAGCACATAGCTCGCTCATGTTGAGCCTTTTGTTTACCAAGACCCCCAGGTCCCTCTCCACAGTGCTGTTCTCAAGGCAGGTGACAGCCAATCTGAGCTGCATTCCTGGGTGATGTGTTCCCAGGTGCAAGACCCTACACTTGGCCTCATTAAATTTCATGCTTGCCCACTCAACTAGCCTGCCAAGATCTTTTCTGGAGGGTGGCTTGCCCTTCTGGGGTGTCAACTTCCCCACTTATCTTTGTGTCATCAACAAACTTCATCACAGTACTCTTACTTCCGGTGTATAAATCGTTAATGAAGATTTGTGTCTTGGATATAAAGTTCAAATACCAAATTTGTTATATAGTTGCTTAAGTAATGAGAGGTGGTGTGACCTCACACCCATTAGAATTGTTAATTTCTGCTGAAGAGCAGGAAACAAAACTAAACAAATATTTATTTCCAGAATATGTTTCATCCTGACAGTAACAAATTATGCATCAATTTAATTTGATGCATAATTTAATTCAATTTAAAATTAAATTAAGCACAGCTGGAACTGAATCTGGCTAGG
>WAAF01009752.1:11405-24976 GCA_013400475.1 Tricholaema leucomelas | reverse complement strand
TTTTTAGTCTGGAGAAGAGAAGACTTAGAAACATTTATCAAATGTCCTCCAAGTATCTGAGGGCTGGCCAGGAGTGGGGGGACAGGCTCTGCTCACTTGCTCCCTCTGATAGGACAAAGAGCAATGGATGTAAATTGCAGCACAAGAGGTTCCACCTCAACACAAGGGGGAACTTCTTTACTGTAAGGGTCACAGAGCACTGGAACAGGCTCCCCAGAGAGGTTGTGGAGTCTCCTTCTCTGGAGACTTTCAAGGCCTGTCTGGATGTGTTCCTGTGTGATCTGTGTTAGATAGTATTGTCCTGCTCTGGCAGAAGAGTTGGACTCAGTGATCTCCTTGGGTCCCTTCCAACTCCTACCATCCTGTGATCCTGTGAACCTTCCTGGGCAATCTGTTCCAGCATCTCACTACCCTCACTGTAAAGAGCTTCCTCCAAACATCCAGTCTAAATCTCCCCTCTTCCAGTTTAAACCCATTCCCCCTCATCCTGTCATTGCAAGACCTTGTCAATAGTCCCTCCCCAGCCTTCCTGTAGGCTCCCTTCAGATACTGGAAAGCCACTATAAGGTCTCCTCGAATCCTTTTCTTCTCCAGACCGAAGAGCCCCAACTCTCTCAGCCTGTCCTCATAGCAGAGGTGCTCCAGCCCTCTGAGCATCTTCGTGGCTCTCCTCTTCCAATAATGGGGCCGTGAATTTTATGTAAAATAGATATTTAACATTTTGACTATTTAACCTTGTTAAATATTTAAATTCTGTTAAAAAGTAACAGAATCAGGATACTTGTCCTGGAAATGCTATGAGTTCCTTTCTTTGTAGTTTACTATGCTATATAGAGAGTCATACAAAAAAATTAAATCAATCTTCATTTACAACAAATATAAATAACTCTTACAGTATTTTAATCTGAATTTCTTCTTACAGTAGTTACATTGATTTCCACTTAAAGAGGTCTTTGTAAAAGCTGACAATTGAAGATTGACTAAATGGGCACTTTTGGGAGCTTGATGGGTCTAGATAGGCTTTGTGACCATGAAATTAGGGGTACCTTCTGTATTATTCCTGTTCTGGAGACATGTACAAAAGGGCATGCTACATGCCAGCCTGCACAAGAACACATATTGACTGCTTAACCTCCTTGGATGAAAGCAAACATATTACAACTGAAACCTATTTGAGATAAACCTCATGGCAAATGCAGGTTATTTTTAGGTATACTAACATAATTATGGGTATTAAAATTATTACTCTACTACTTTTCCTCTGCATATGTAGTCTGTGAAAAGCTCTTTCAGCAAAAGAAGTGTTTGTAGTAATTTGTTTGGAGTTCTGCAGTTGCAGCACCTTTATATTTCTCCTGATGAAATATTTGCTGCCACCAATCACCTGGGGAACATTACCTTGATGAAGCCACTGAAATATGCTCCATCAGTCTCAAAGGGTTTTCCTAGCCTACTTTTCACCTTCTTCTTGCCAATTAAACTGCCACATTATGTATGATAGTGAGGGTCACTTGTTTTTTCCGAGTGTTATTTTGAATTGAAGATGACAGAAGCACACTGGTCTAGTGAATAATTAGAGTGGATCTTAAAGTCCCAAACCATCGTCTTGCACTGCCACCTGGTAACTGTTTTTAACCTCAGATCCTGTCTTCTAGTAGGGTACATGTGTTTTTGCCAGGAAAACTTGTTGTGGCATTCTGTGCTGCATGGCTATAAATTGTTAATAAAAGCCTACCAGATAAAATAAATAGAGATGATATTAAAGAATATAAAAACATTTAAGGTAAATAAACACACAACGAATGCTTACTTCCACAGAGTAAGACACAACATGGCTCTAGGACCATATAACTTGAGTTATACTGTATTTGGCAAGTACCTATAGGCAATTCTTCACATTTTGCATTTGCACCTCTTCTCAGTGCTTTAAAACCAAGATGGAAGATAATGGATTCATGGAAGGTAATGGCAGGGACTGGAAGAACTGCCCATCATAAGTGAAGATCAGTTTCGTGATCACCTGAAGAACCTGAAAGTGTTCAAGTGCATGGGATGCACCCACGGGTACTGAGAGAACTGTCAGATGAGGTTGCTAAACCCCTATTATATTCCAAAAGTCTGGTGAAGTCCTCACTGACTGGGAAAAGGAAAATATAACTCTCATTTGCAGAAACGGTGGGAAGGAGGAGTTGGGGAACTACAGGTCAGTCAGTCTCACCTCTGTACCCAAAAAGATCATGGAGCAGATACTCCTGGAGGCACTGCTGAGACAGCAGAATAGTGAAGAGGTGGTTGGCTACTATCAGCATGGCTTCACCAAGGGCAAATCCTGCCTGACAAACCTGGTGGCCTTCTATGAACAGGTCACAAGCCAACTTCATGAGGTTCAACAAGACCAAGTGCAAGGTCCTGCATCTGGGTCGAGGCAATGCCTAGCACAAATCCAGGCTGAGCAGTAACTGGCTGGAGAGCAGCCCTGAGGAGCAGGACCTGAGGGTGCTGGTGGACAAGAAGCTCAACATGAGCCAGCAGTGTGCACTTGCAGCCTGGAGGGCCAACCACATCCTGGGCTGCATCAGGAGAAGTGTGGCCAGCAGGTCAAGGGAGGTGATTCTCCCCCTCTACTGCGCTCTGCTGAGACCCCACCTGGAGTACTGCATCCAGTTCTGGAGTCCCTATTACAAGAGGGATATGGACATGCTGGAGTGTGTCCAGAGAAGAGCCATGAGAATGATCAGAGGCTGGAGCACCTCTCCTATGAGGACAGACTGAAAGAGTTGGGGCTGTTCAATCTGGAGAAGAGGAGGCTCTGAGGTGACCTTCTTGTGGCCTTCCAGTATCTGAAAGGGGCCTACAAAAAAATCTGGGAACTTTTTAGGCTATCAGGTAGGGACAGGACTAGGGCGAATGGAGCAAAGCTGGAGGTGGGGAGATTCAGAGTGGATGTGAGGAGGAAGTTGTTGAGCATGAGAGTGGTGAGAGCCTGGAATGGGTTGCCCAGGGAGGTGGTTGAGGCCCCATCCCTGGAGGTGTTTCAGGCCAGGCTGGATGAGGCTGTGGCCAACCGATCTAGGGTAGGATGTCCCTGCTTATGGCAGGGCACTTGGAACTAGATGATCCCCTTCCAACCCTGCCTGATTCTATGATTCTAAGACATGTTATCCTAATAACCCTGAAGCAAGTCTTCAATGACAGGGGTATTTTATTTGTCATTTTTATAATTAACTGGCCTACAAATTCTGCACAGGTTTGCCATGGCACAACCTCAGAACAAAGAGGAAGCACAGAATGGAATGGCAGCAAGTGTTTTTCTGTCATGACAGATATGGCAGAGTGCAAAACAGCCTTTGCAAAAGGCAGACAACCCTCTGAAGTGTTCAGGATTACTCCACAGCCCCAAACATTTAACTAAGATGCTTAAAGGGAAAATTACTGGGTGAAGTTCCTAGCGAGAGAGCAGAAAGAGCCACAAAGATGCTCAGAGGGCTGGAGCACCTCTGCTATGAGGACAGGCTGAGAGAGTTGGGGCTCTTCAGCCTGGAGAAGAGAAGGCTTCGAGGAGTCCTTATAGTGGCTTTGCAGTATCTGAAGGGAGCCTACAGGAAGGCTGGGGAGGGACTATTGACAAGGTCTTGCAGTGACAGGATGAGGGGTAATGGGTTTAAACTGGAAGAGGGGAGATTTAGACTGGATGTTAGGAGGAAGTTCTTTACAGTGGGGGTGGTAAGACACTGGAACAGGTTGCCCAGGGAGGCTGTGGATGCTTCCTCCCTGGAGGCGTTTAAGGCCAGGCTGGATGAGGCCTTGAGCAGCCTGCTCTAGTGGGAGGTGTCCCTGCCTATGGCAGGGGGTTGGAGCTGGATCATCCTTGAGGTCTCCTCCAGGTTGAAGTGAAACTATTTATTTTGGTGTGTTATATCTTTCCCTCTCTACATCTAATTCCTTTTCTTTGGAAAAAAGGGGGAAAGAGGGAAAGGGAGGTTGTATCCAGGTGGGGGTTGGTCTCTTCTCCCAGGCAACCAGCAATAGAACAAGGGGACACAGCCTCAAGTTGTGCCAGGGGGAGGTATAGGCTCGATGTCAGGAGGAAGTTCTTCCCAGAGAGAGTGATTGGCATTGGAATGGGGTGCCCAGGGAGGTGGTGGAGTCGCTGTCCCTGGAGGTGTTCAAGAAAAGCCTGGCTGAGGCACTTAGTTGATTGGACAGGGGGTGCTAGGTTGGACTGGATGATCTTGGAGGTCTCTTCCAACCTGGTCGATTCTATGACTGTTATTGGTTCTATTAACTATATTTGAGTCTCTGGGAAATTTGAACTAGAACTGAGGCAGGTTTCTTTGTGGGATTTTGCCTTCACTACCTCAGCTTTCAGCTGGCAATTTCGGTTTAATTTTGGGGTTTTCCCTTCTTAATAAAATTGGGGGGGGGGGGGGGGGGGAAGGGGGGGGGCCACATATATTAATTGGGGGGGGGGGGGGGGGGGGGGGGAAAAGAGTGTGGCAACAATATATAAATTGAGGGCAGGCAAAAAAAAATCCCCATACTCAACACACCCACATAGATGTTCACATGCTGCTGCTTTAAGATATTCTGAAATGGCATAGTAAAGGCAGTAGCAAGCAGGTAACTTGGATATAATGTTTGTTTTAGAGTTAGTGATAAATCACTATGAGATAATAATGGGAGCATATGTCTCCAACAGCTTTCCAGAAAAGGTGTTCTATTCTATATGTAAACTAGTGGACCAAAGAGATAGTGAAGATTTATTTCCTCCTTTCTGGCAGAAATAGATTTCTTTCCTTAGCATATTAATGATGATACATTAAAAATGTTTACAATATACCATCACTTGAAATTATGAAATGAATGCAATTAAATTGCCTACAAGCCCTTAGGGCTGTGAACACCAGTTTAAGCATTAGTGAGACAGATTGCAAGCCAGAATTCTAGTAGTTTCTCTCATGCTGGGGAGAAGCAGAAGTAGCACCGCAACCGAGAGCTGTACCACTGCGTGAAAGAGAACTCTGAAACATGGCAGGGAGAAAAATTGCCAGCAATACCTTGCACCAACCTCAGACCTTGCCTACATGAACAGTACTGCCATCTTGTATCTCTGACTAGTGTTATCCAGGAGAACATTTACTGTCATATATTTGCTCAACAGTTTACACTTGTACAGCTTAGACTGAGAAAGGCCTTGTGTAGAGTGCAGGGGAAGGGGAGGGGGGGGCAGAAGGAATCATAGAATCAACCAGGTTGGAAGAGACCTCCAGATCAATCCAACCAACCTATCACACAGCCCTGTCCAGTCAACTAGACCATGGCACCAAGTGCCTCAGCCAGGCTTTTCTTGAACACTTCCAGGCACAGTGACTCCACCACCTCCCTGGGCAGCCCATTCCAATGCCAATCACTCTCTCTGGGAAGAACTTCCTCCTAATATCCAGCTTAGACCTCCTCCAGCACAAATTGAGACTGTGTCCCCTTGTTCTGTTGCTGGTTGCCTGGCAGAAGAGACCAACCCCAATCTGGCTACAACCTCCCTTCAGGTAGTTGTAGACAGCAATGAGGTCACCCCTGAGCCTCCTCTTCTCCAGGCTAAACACCTCCACCTCCCTCAGCCTCTCCTCACAGGGCTGTGTTCCAGGCCTCTCACCAGCTTTGTTGCCCTTCACTGGACACGTTCCAGTATCTTAACATCACTCTTGAATTGAGGAGCCCAGAACTGGACACACACTCAGAAGAAGATAGAGAGCAGATCTAAAATAAGTTTTCCCAAGGAATGTCATCATCCTCTTGGCAAATCGTTGTTCCAAGGACCAAAACAAGCTCTTCCAGCAAGGCTACATGACTACACTAAAAAGCATCTGCAGCACAAGAGGTTCTACCTCAAGACAAGAGGAACCTCTTTACTGTAAGGGTCACAGAGCACTGGAACAAGCTTCCCAGGGAGGTTGTGGAGCCTCTTTCTCTGGAGACTTTCAAGGCCTGTCTGGATGCATTCCTATGATCTGTGCTAGATTGTGGGGTCCTGCTCTGGCAGGGAGGTTGGACACAATGATCTCCTTGGGTCCTTTCCAACCCCTGTATCCTGTGATTTGCAAACTCTGGAGTCACCACCATTTCATGGGTCCTGTCCTCCAGGTGCTCACTGGCAGCAGCATTCTACCCAGCTTCTCTACAGGGCAATGTTCCTTTGGGTGAACAGTCCCCTCAAAATTACTTCTCTCTGTGCTAGAATGTAAGAGGATCCTCTGTCCACTGCTTGTTGGACATGCTTGCAGTTAGCCGTGGCTACAAATAAAGGAAACAGCAAATTGCTCTGGTCACCAAAGAAAAGGACATGCAAATACAGTCAGCAGATGAAGTGAGAATGGGGATGGATGTTTTCAAAACAGGATTTAACTATTAAGATCTAATTAACAAGTCAGCTCATCATCTACAAAACAAAAATCACAGCATCACTGAATTCCTTAGATTGGAAAAGACCTTCAAGATCATTGAGTCCAATCGTTAGTGTCACACTGACAAGTCCTTGACTAAACCAAATCCCTCAGCACATCTAATCACTAGGAATCACTATGGTTGGAAAGGACCACCAGAATCAAATCCTCACACCTCCTTTGTTCTACAGCTTTGAAGAAGAGTACCCATGTTAAAAGTTCCTATTAGCCCTGGCATAGCAGGCTACCTGGTGAGAGAGGGCATAGTCTTCAGCAGGCCCCTTCAGTTTCCAGCATTTCCAGACTTGGCTGGACCCAGAGAGCATAAAGCCCTTGTGTCCTGTAGATGATGTTGAGTGAAAAGGGGAAAAAATCTTTCCTGCTTTATGCCTTGGCACACTGGACTTTTAACCATTGCAGTCCCCTTCAGGTCTAGAAGCTTGACTGAGACCACACTCCTCCTATTCAGTCTGGGTGTGTGCCAGTTGCAGGCTTGTACTAAAATTCTGTGGAAATCAGGAGGGAGAAACTATTTGTACGTGATGTATCTATTTCTGCACACATCAGACAAAGTCTCATTGACTGCACCATAGTCTTCTTCTGAATCTTACAGTATTTGATGTTTTAATCAGAGAAACATCTGGCACAAACAGCAGTCCCTGTGCTGCTTAATTTGTTAGGTAGGATTACTTCTGTCCTTTTTCTTCTTTTTTTCACTTGAGCATCTATTATTAGCTATAGTCAGAGATAGGTTACTGAATTTGACAGTCATTCATTTGACAGTTCTTGTATTTTTGTTTCCCTTCAGCTCCCACCTGGAGCATTTTAGACAGTATCATTACAGAGAAAAGCTATGAAACATCTTTTGAATTTATCTTAAACCAAAGAAAATATTTTTAAACTTGTATATATAGAATCATAGAATCAACCAGGCTGGAAGAGACCTCCAAGATCATCCAGTCCAACCTAGCACCCAGCCCTATCCAGTCAACTAGACCGTGGCACTAAGTGCCCCATCCAGTCTTAAGATTAATACTGATAGTTAAAATATTTCTCATGTAAAAACCAAA
The DNA here is from genome assembly GCA_013400475.1 of Tricholaema leucomelas. Classification (NCBI taxonomy): domain Eukaryota; kingdom Metazoa; phylum Chordata; class Aves; order Piciformes; family Lybiidae; genus Tricholaema lacrymosa; species Tricholaema leucomelas. Next base: position 17,466 of record WAAF01009752.1, on the reverse strand, counting down.
ACTACAGGATGAGGAACTCACTTTGCTGCTTTATCAATTCAGTGTTCCACTTTAATCATTGTTTAAAATTCATCTTACACTTCTGTACCTTTGTGGAATGCAGGAGCACTGTTAACAGTAGCCCTACATTTATGATTTATTTTCCACAGTGCAGCAATAGTAGCTCATGCTTTGGCATTCTCTTAAATTAGGGTGAGTAAAGCTTTGTTCATACAGCCAACCTCAATGTGCCTATTGGAAACAAAAAATAATAGAGTAGCAGATTACTGGTACAAGTTAAAAAAAAACCCTCCAGCCTTTAGTCCTTAGTAATTAAAGCATTTTCAGACTACCAGATGTGTTAGAAACACATAAAAGCACTTCCCAGATACCTGAAAAATGAACAATCTCTTCTGCAAATTCAGCACTGCAGAAACTTAGCAGGAAAAGCCTCAATATTACATTTCCTAATTACTGTTTTCAGACTTATACAGGAGCAACAGTGACTCCACTAACTTCCCTTACAGAAGCTTCTGGGGCTACTATTATGCATTTGGTGTTATGTAAAGTGATAAATCAAGGTGCTAGGTCTGAATTCAAGTCACAGCTCTTAACCTGTAACTAATGAGGTTCCTCCAAAGTCCAGGTTTGATCTCCATGGAACTAGTACAAAACATCCATGCACGAGGTTTCAGAGAACAATCTCCAGTACTCATCTTTGGCACATCTACAAAAGCCCATGACAATCTTAGTACAGACAAAAGCCCATGACAATCTTAGTACAACCCCTAAGGCCCAATCACACTAAAAAGATTGATATGCAAGTCCCAATCACACTAAGAGATTGATATGCAAGTCCTACTCTTCCTGCTCTACACTGATAAGGTGACCTATCTGATTGGGCCAAAAGAAAGTTCCCTCACAGAAGCTTCTGGGGCTACTATTATGCATTTGGTGTTATATAAAGGGATAAATCAAGGTGCTAGGTGGCACCTAGGCAATTCAAGTGGCAGCTCTTAACCTGTAACTAATGAGGTTCCTCCAAAGTCCAGGTTTGATCTCCATGGAACTAGTACAAAACATCCATGCACGAGGTTTCAGAGAACAATCTCCAGTACTCATCTTTGGCACATCTACAAAAGCCCATGACAATCTTAGTAGAGCCCCTAAGTCCCAATCACACTAAAACCAAAGATGGATTGGACCAAGTCCTACTCTTTTCTGCTCTACACTGACAAGGTGACTTATCTGACTGGACCAGACGAAAGGCACAATATTACAATCTCTGAGACATGGCTACAGAAACACTTTGTCTGAAACTGAAAAAAGATAATAGTTTACCTGTTCCATCAAGAAAAGAGATCCTTTTGCAGCAACACAAATTAAGCTGGTTTCAGGTAAAACAGCTTTTCAGTTCAGAGTCAGGGTCCTTTTGAGGGAAATCAGGACACTCACTTGGGGCACCTGCACCTGATTGAGCACTTCCCTCAGGTGACTGTTTCCTGCAATTTGTGTTTCTCTGGCCATAGTGGTTCAGCTTTGGCAGCTGCAGAGTTTCATGACTCAACCTTAAAACTGCAGGAAATACCTAGGGTAGCTTGGTTTCACAGAGGCTGTCTCTTGATGGAAGTTACTCCTTTTCCATCTCCATACAACAGGACATGTTTGGCCATCTTTTGTCCCTTCCGAGTAAGGCAGATGGTCAGGTCTGGTTCAGGACTGTCTGCAGCTCAACTGCTCTGAGTTGTCTGTGTTCTGCTTAGAAAGCACCAAAAGTTAGACATAACCTCTGCCAAGTGAGATGTGGAACCATCAGGTAATAGTTATCTCCTGCTGAGTACAGTAATATGCCATTTGGAGCAGAATAGCAGCAGTGGAAAATACTGAAAGCAGCTCATCTTAAAATGACCTTGATGTGGTAGTTAGGTGCTTTACCTGGAAATATTTAATTACTGCATGCCAACAAGCAAGCTAACAATCTCAAGAGAGAATCATAGACTCAACCAGGTTGGAAGAGACCTCCAAGATCATCCAGTCCAACCTATCACCCAGCCCTATCCAGTCAACTAGACCACGGCACTAAGTGCCTCAGCCAGGCTTTTCTTGAACACTTCCAGGGACGGTGACTCCACCACCTCCCTGGGCAGCCCATTCCAATGGCAAATCACTCTCTTTGGGAAGAACTTCCTCCTAACACCCAGCCTATACTTACGTAATGTCTATTGGTTTCACAAAAATGGTGAGCTCCTCCTGCATTTAGTGAGATTAAAATGAAAAACGTGGCCAGTCAGAAGTATCAGAGTACTTAAAAGCAACACACCAAGTGTTTTGCTTCCCCTGGAATAGCTATTTTAAGAAATCAAATCATTTACAAAAGCATAAAAAGTATCCTGTCCCGAGGGAGTGATGTGAATTACAGTTATGGCACATTTAGAGCAAACTTTGAAGGCTCCATACAGAGGCTCCCTATAAACAGGCATGTGCATTTTCCAAATAGAATAGAATAGAATAGAATAGAATAGAANCCTCCCTTCAGGCAGTTGTAGACAGCAATGAGGTCTGCCCTGAGCCTCCTCTTCTCCGGGCTAAACAACCCCAGCTCTCTCAGCCTCTCCTCATAGGGTTTGTGTTCCAGGCCCTTCACCAGCTTTGTTGCCCTAATCTTTGGATATATATTTTTGATCAGAGTTGTATCTTTTTTTTTTTTTTTTCATGTTGTGTTCCAATGCTCCTCTGAGGCTACTCATGTACCATACTGGCTTGAAGTGGTACATCTGTTCTGTCATTATGCTCTGCTCAGTCCTTTAAATACCTGGAGCAAACCCCAGACTCCAGATTTACCTGCTATTTTTATGTAGCTGAACTATCTCTTCTCTAACTTGGCAGTCAGTGTTATTGCACAGGCTGTATAGTTGTAGATCATAAATTTTTCTTGGTGCCCAATAAATGTGCTCTTTCAATAGGTTAATGCTTGTATCCTGCAATTATTTCAAACAGGTGGGTGCTCTGACACTTGCCATTAGCCAGTCTGCAACACACAAATGCATTGATCAAGTCAAAGATGCACTTCTGAATTGTGCTAATCAATGTATCAGTTCTCCAAGGATTNACCACTGCTAAGTTTCTCTCTCTTCAGGGAGCAACTGAGTGCACTTAGAGAAGAGCTGATGTATTGATTCACACTAAAGTGGAATGACATCTCCAAATAAAATTTTAATCCTAAGTATGTATGTAAACTTCTGAGGAAGACTGATGAGCAGACTTGCAAAGTTTGCCGAATTACAGCACTCAGTACAGAGCTACTGTGCAGTTGCAGCCTTTATTCAGAGTTTTCCCAAGCTGTCTGGAGCTCAACCTGCTTTTAGACTCCTCAGAGGAAGCCAAATGATGCCAAAGGAAGTTTTTTTGATGAGGAATTTGTAGCTTCTTCCCCAGTAAGGTGCAACCAAACACATTCATCAGTGTGTTCTTGGTTATTTTGCCTTTGGAGGTGATATTCTCAAAGTCTGCAGCAGTGGCTGATCTTTCATAAACCATGTTTCACCTTCAGTCACAGAATCATAGAATCAACCAGGTTGGAAGAGAGATCATCCAGTCCAACCTATCACCCAGCCCTATCCAGTCAACTAGACCATGGCACTAAGAGCCTCATCCAGTCTTTTTCCAGTCATGGAATTCCAGCTGTGTTAACTGTGTCAAGCAACAGTCATTTATTTTCTTTTAGCCCAACATTATTTACCAAAATGAACAAATCATCTCTCTGCAGACAGTCATGAAATCAAAGCTCACTCAAGCCTAGAATTGCAAACATAATGCAGTCAAACTTTCAGTTGAGATCAAAGCCCTAGTTTTCACATGAGGTTTGTTGAGCCACTCTCCAGTAGATCTTTCATTAACTATTCAGAGAATAATATCACAGGATCACAGGATGCTAGGGGTTGGAAGGGACCCAAGGAGATCGAGTCCAACCCCCCTGCCAGAGCAGGAAAATAATGTCTCATCTCCAGTCAGTGGTCTCATTTGCCACCTTCAGTAAAGTTGGGTGTGTTGCCTCTGATAAGGTGACTAATAAAGTGGCAGATAAAGGGCCTTAATAAGCTTCAGTTAGTGTTCTGGGTCAGTGTAAGCCACTGTTGACACCAGGGGAAGTCACAGAAAGTATGTGAGGTCACCTAAGTCTTAGGTAGCGCAGCAAAACTTATCTAGAGGGAAAAAGGATCCTCTACAAACTTTTGTTTGCAGTGAACCAGTCTACCTGAAAGAGATGACAAAAAGGACACTGTAATAAATTCCAACAGTTTTTACTGTATTCTTACAATTAAGTTCTGCTCATAATTGCAGGATTTGGGTTCAATAACTATTTTTTCCTCTGGAACTCACTGCACATACACCAAATATGCACATTTGGCTCTTACATCTCTGAATCAAGGATAACAAATCAACCTTTTTATAAAGTCTTCTGATACTTAAACACTTGTGATGGTTTGGGTGTTACTCACCCCTCACACACTTTGGAAAATCACCCAGGCTAGACTCAGCAGCTCTGGAAATGGAATGAAACTTTATATTTACAGCTTAGCACAATAGCCAAGCAGGTATTTACAGTAGAGACAGAACCATACAAGTTAAAAAGGTAATGCAGAGACACAACACCCCTCCAGAAACCAGAGTCCCCAGGAGGGGCCCTCAACCACCCTTCCACCTTCCTCCCACCCCTCTACCTTACCCTAGGTCTTGCCTTATGTTTAAGGTAGTTTGGAGGGTCGGCCAGGGGAGTTAGCAAGCAGAAGGATTAGTCACACATATGGCAGGTTAGGTTAGAGAGAGAAGTTCATGCAGCCCCAAGAGACAGAGAGCAACTGTATTATCTATGTTTGGGTTCTTGTTCTTATACATCTCAGCAAGCCTATGAGTGCAGTAAACATCACCACTGTTTCCTTTTCACAGCCTGTAATCTAATTCTTCTCACCAAAATATCTCAGCTAGGCTCAAACTAGCACAACACTTACACAAACTTCATATAAAAATACAACTGACCTCTGTCACCAGCTGACCCATTTCTCATTGCCTACTCTATCCAGGAGCCAAAACTCCTTCTGAGAGACACAAATGGCACCTAGGAAGTCTTAATCTCAAAATTCAGTGTGTAATCCACTGGCACAGCGTGTGTCATATATCTTAATGCCCAGCATACATAGATAAAAGTGTACAACTGCAGGCAGCTAATGGGTTTACTCTTTTAATGGTGGATGTCTTGGCTGCTAATCTGAAGGCCCTGGGTTGAACCCTACTGATGACCCAAGATAAATTGTTATTTTCTTAAGCAAAGACTTAAATATGATTGATAAAATGTAAGCTATTTAATCTTCCATTACAGAATGATTAAGATTCATCCATCTGCTCTATAATCGAAGACGTTAATAAAGTTATGAAGCTAATAGTGTAACAAGAGTTTTGGCTAATCCCAACTTGTTGGGATAGTTCTCATCTGGGAGCAGTGAAGGACACAGCAGGAGGAACAGTCCCCCTCTATTAGGCGTGATTAGTATAACTTTAAGCTGTAATTACTTGGATACATTCACACAAGGGACGACTACCCAGCCATTAAGTATCCTTAAGAGGATGATCTTTTGTGCCAAAAGGTGCAGCAGCTTTTCTGACTTTCTGACAGCTGAGAAGTTTATCTCCACCAAGTACCTGAAGGGTAACTCATGCATACAAAGTACTTCAGAGGGACAGCAGCTTTTGTTTTCAGTGGCTGACAATTAAAAAATAGAGAGAGAGAGATATCATCTTTCTAAGCTTTTTAAGCTTATCCTCTGAGGGGATACTCAGCAGTTAAGTGGCATGAGGGTTTTACTAAGCTTCACCTCCTTGTAATGGTTTGGGTGTCTCCTGCCCCCCCACACTTTAGAAATCACCCAGACTAGACTCAGCCAGCTCTGGAAATCTTTTGAATGAAGCTTATATTTACAGCTGGCACAATTTACAAGCAGATATTCACAGTATATACAGATATAGACAGAAATATACAAGGGAAAAAAGGTAATACAGACACAATTCCCCTCCCAGAAACCTGAAT
>WAAF01009752.1:0-10948 GCA_013400475.1 Tricholaema leucomelas | reverse complement strand
GGTGAAGAACTTCCTCCTCATGTCCAGCCTGAATCTCCCCTCCTCCAGCTTTGCTCCATTCTCCCTAGTCCTGTCACTACATGGTAGCCTAAAAAGTCCCTCCCCAGCCTTTTTGTAGGCCCCCTTCAGATACAAGAAGGTCACCTCAGAGCATTCTCTTCTGCAGACTGAACAGCCCCAACTCTTTCAGTCTGTCCTCATAGGAGAGGTGCTGCAGCCCTCTGATCATCCTTGTGGCCCTTCTCTGGACATGCCCCAGCACGTCCACATCCTTCTTGTAATGGGGGCTCCAAAACTGGAAAAGAAGTCCCCAAATTACCCAAGTTGGTAATTTTTAGAAGATCCAAAATTTACCTTTTTGTATTTGCCATAATTTTTTCTAATGAAAACCTTTTTTCTCTCTGTGTTTATTTCTTTGCATTATGCAAAGCCAGTATCATAGATCTTTCTCAGCTTTATTATTGGTAGACTAGACAAACCTTGTGCACCTTGCAGCACACGTGTGTTCTGAAATGCAATAATGTGCAGAAACCTAGAGGCAGCCCCAAATGCTTACACCTTTACCAGATCTGTTGCACTGGTGACTTGGAGTTGCAGGTGCTGCCTGATCAGAGGATGACTTTGGTCATTGTGCTAGTTTGAGCCTAGCTGGGATATTTTGGTGAGCAGAATTAGATTCTAGGCTGTGAAAAGGAAACAGTGGTGATGTCTACTTCACTCATAGGCTTGCTGAGATGTATAAAAACAAGAACATAAACATAGTTAAGTGAATCTCTCTCTGGGCTTTGGGCTGCATTTTTTCTCTCTAGCTTGCTGCCTGACTAATCCTTCTGCTTCCTAACCCCTCTGGCCGACCCTCCAAACTCACTTTGAATGTAAGGCAAAGGCTGGTGTAAGGTAGAGGGGTGGGAAGAAGGTGGAAGGGTGGTTGGGAGCCCCTCCTGGAGACTCTGGTTTCTGGAAGGGCTGTTGTGTTTCTGTGTTACTTTTTAACTTGTATATTTCTATGTGTAGCTGTATATACTGTGAATACCTGCTTGTATATTGTGCTAAGCTCTAAGTATAAAGCTTCATTCAATTTTCTAGAGCTGGCTGAGTCTAGTCTAGGTGATTTTCCAAAGTGTGTGAGGGGTAACACCCAAACCATCACACTGCCTGTTTCTAATGACTTTCCAGGTTACCTATGAAGTTCTCTTTAATGTTCCATTTACTTCTGTTAAATTTCAATCTTTTTTCCCCTCTAAGTTCTTCCTATCTAATATTCCTGACCTGTTCCAAGCCACCAGAGCCTTCCCAGTTTGCACAGTTTGCATCAGCTGCAGAGTTCACTAACACATCTGTGTCAAGATAACCATGATTTTTTTTTTCAACTCTTTAGATTTGATCACTTGAACAAGTATCAACTTTCCAATAACTTTTTTGTTTAGCTCAGCTTGAGTCCCGTGNCCATCCCTGGGGGTGTTCCAGAGAAGACTGGATGAGGCACTTAGTGCTATGGTCCAGTGGGCTGGCTAGGGCTGGGTGCTAGGTTGGACTGGATGATCTTGGAGGTCTCTTCCAACCTGGTTGATTCTATGATCCTAAATATCTACCTTTTATCCAGTTTCTTGCTCATCTTGTTCTTCTGCCAGTGCTCTATTAACTAACATTTTCCTGGGACACTTCATCAGACCCTTAAGCAAGCTAATAGTTCAATACATTTTACTCACAGTCCCACATTGAGACAGGCTTTTTACCTTCACAGATCTCAATTTTTTACTTAAAATGGTATTCTTGTTCCTCAGCAACTGGAAATGCAGAGTGAAAGGACAAGAAAAGCATGCTCATCTGGAAAAAAAAAAGGAGATATTTATTGTTTCTTCAAAATTCTGAAAGCTTTTAGAGTTTAACTACAAATGCTCCAAGCAGAATCAGAAATAAGGAATAAGAATAAAGACAAGAAATCATAGAATCATGGAATCGGCCAGGTTGGAAGAGACCTCCAAGATCACCCAGTCCAACCTAGCACCCAGCCCTGTCCAATCAACTAGACCATGGCACTGAGTGCCTCATCCAGTGTTTTTTTGAACACCTCCAGGGATGGCGACTCCACTACCTCCCTAGGCAGCCCATTCCAATGGCAGATCACTCTCACCAAAATATTCCAGGTAGCCTCAGACTAGCACATGTGCATATCCATCACAGAAACAAACATACATGGATTGAAGTGAGTGCAGTATAAAGAGTAATATGTTATGTAATTCAGATTAAACAAAGATGCTGCTGTGGTCCAGTGTTGCCTCTACTGCTTTGCCTTCCTTAGGAAGAAGAAACACTTAAGAAGAAAAGATGCTACATGCCAGAAAACTGCAAAGCCTTCCTGCTCCTCCTTTGCAAGCAGGTACTTAAGTGTATCACTAAGTCTGCCACAAATTATCTCTGTGTTTTGATGATGTTGTTTCAGTGTAGCTATGATTTGTAACACACTACATCAGGTCCAACTGAAGTGCTTTATCTCCTAATAGAAATAGCCTGATATAGGAGTGTACTCCATAATCTGGATCTCCATTGCTAAAGCTTTCCTAATGTCCCATCTATTTGGCTCATTGTCAAAATCATGAAATGTCAAGTGTTCCTTTGACTTCTTTGCACTGATTTATGGTATGGGTTAGAACCTTACTCCAGAAGGAGTAATAAGAGGTGTCCCTGCCCATGGCAGGAAGGCTGGAACTAGATTACATTTAAGGTCCCTTCCAGTCCAAACCATTCTATGATTCCATGAGTCTCAGAATATAAGCAGCCTCATTGCTGCTGTGTTTAGATAGTGTGAGATGAAGGCCTTTTGTTTCAACTGTCCCATAAAACATGAAAATAAATGGAGTGGTTTATTCCACAAAGGCCCTTTAATCCCCAGAGCTCTCTATGTGATTCCCAGAGTAAGCATCATGGATATTCCTCACTGTGATATTCCAGAATTTGCATCTTTTAGCCCAAAAGATTTGGGCTGAGCTGGAGCAGTTAAGGCTCACAATCCCTTTCAGTGTATGCAAGCCAGCCAAGGTGGCAACTTAATACCTTCTCTAAAAAGCTAACTGATTGTCTATGATGCCTATATACTGACAAACCAGAGTACTGTGGCTTCCTAAATCACACTCTTAAAGTTGTCAGAAACATTTGATTAGTTGTAAAGTTTAATTTCTTCATTTCATCTTTCAGCAGAAAGACTTCCCACTGCAGTGCATTACTATGTGGGCAATAAAAACAATTCCTCTATCAGCTCAGCTGCATAAATATGTCAGAGGAACTCCAAACAGGAAAATTTACTAATCAGCACAGATTATAAAACCTAAATACTCAACCAAAACACTGAACACTTTGCAGAGTTTTCATTTTACTTCACAAAAGAGATTAACTGGATTCAAGGTGGGCTTGCAGACAGGCTATTGTAAATTGGGCCAGAAATCATCAGCCACCTACAGTCTGAATTTGACCCCATTATATTAAACAAAGAGCCCTGAGAAATAATTGAGCTGGGAGCTGCACAACAGCCTAAACCCCTGCTGGCTGACAGTGTCCAGCAGAGAACAAATGAACCCAGTACTAATGGTAGTCAACAGCTTCTTCAGAGGACTGAAGTTATCAACCTCTAAAGAAAAAAACAATAGCCTGCCTGGTCTTAAAAAACAATCAGGATGTGGAAAACTGGCCAAATCCTTAGCTACTGTGTATTGGTAAAGCTCTTATCAAATCAATGAAAATTTAGATCAAGATCTTGTCAACTTCTTGCCAACCTGAGCACGTGAAAAGTGTAACAAACAAGCTCCAACATTATTCAACGCACAGGGCCCTTGCTTACTCATGTAGGCATTATAGATGGCATGATCTCTCAGCAGTCTGGGTGTGAAGATAGAGTTCCCCAGAAGCACTGATGCATGATTATCATACCTTATCATGCACACAGGTTGTCTGAACAGGTGTGCTCCTCCCCAGGTGAACATGGTAAGTCTCTAATGTGCCAATTGCTCACCAGAAAACACTGTCACTGGTGGAAACACCATCACAGGTCTGAGAAATAGAGCCCAGACCAGTTGTTTAGGGTTGGGGTTTTTTTCACTTTAGTATTTTAAACACAGTGGAGCATTAAGTAGCTCCTGCTCTAAAATGAATTGTTCATATCCACTGCTATATGTTTTGCAGGCATAATAAGGAGCACTGTGAATCTACAAGCATAAAGGTGTTGATGGCTTTCTGGCAAGCGGTCACTGCTATCAGCTACAGCTGGTGACATTCGTGCTGCAAGTTAATGGAATAAAAACAAGCTTCCTACCTAAATTAGTTGGGATACAAAGCCAAGCTGCTATGCAGAGAAGAGAAAATTAAATAAACCATAGCTCACTTGAACTCTCCAGCACACCACGATTTCTCTCTAAACGTGGCACCTTTCAAAAAGAGGTTTCAATTCTTTTGCAGAAGTCAAAAGAGCAGGTAATTAAACCAGAACCTGAGGCTGCTCCCCCATAGAATCAGTCAGGGTTGGAAGGGACCACAAGGATCAGCTAGTTCCAACCCCTCGGCCATGGGCAGGGACACCCTACCCTAGATCAGGCTGGACAGAGCCTCATCCAGCCTGGCTTTAAACACCTCTAGGGATGGAGCCTCAACCACCTCCCTGGGCAACCCATTCCAGGCTCTCACCACCCTCAGGCCTGACCATGCCAGGCCTGATTCATCCACTCTCATGATGTTCAGGCAGCTGCATCTAGCACAGGATGGATACAGACCCTGTGTATCATTGCTGTCTGCTAAGATATTGGCTTGGAACGGATCAAACCCATCTCTCTGGTCAGATGTTAGGAAGAAGTTCTTTACAGTGAGGGCAGTGAGACACTGGAACAGGTTGCCCAGGGAGGCTGTGGATGCTCCTTCCCTGGAGGTGTTCAAGACCAGGCTGGATGAGGCCTTGAGTGATCTGTTCTAGTGGGAGGTGTCCCTGCCTGTGGGTGGGGGGATGGAACTGGATGACCTTTGAAGTCCCTTCCAGCCTAAACCTTTCTATCATTCTATGCCAGGTAGGGGACAAGGTCGTCATTCCCCACCGTGGGAGTTTCAGGCTTCACTCATTCTTTCACAGGGCCTTGATCTGCAGGGCTTCTACTCTGCAGAGTTTATACTGAAGAGGTGAGTGGTGAGCACAAAAACCTCACTGTAAAGAGAGCTTACACAGCCTGGGAGAGTCTTGTATTTTGTGAGAAACTCCTACTGTATTTAAAGTTTAACAGTGACATTTTTTTCCTGGACAAATTGATTAGTTAAGGTCTTCTCAGGTTCTTCCAAATGCCCTTCTGAATACAGGAACTTCCAGTGGAGGTCTGAATTACAGCACGGTCTGATGCAGAGACAGTTCATCATCTGTAGTGTGCACACAGAGCATGTCGATAATTCTCATACCACACAGCAGGTCAGTCTGAGTAGGGCTCTTTTGCCATACATTGTGTTCTGTCTTTTTTTCTGCAACTGATTAGGGAACCTCAGAACTAATTAAATCTCTTGATGTACTTAGACAGCTTGCGGAATAAGTGGTAAGATACTTGAGACACTGAACTTGTTCATTTGATTTCATCTCTGTAACCTGAGCTCCAATTTAATGCTGTATCTTCTATGCTCTTGAAGATTAATTATAGCACCAGTTAGCAAGACATCTCACCTTCTTTCATTGGCAAAGAATGTAAGTCAGCAGAAATGTAACTTAGGTATTACTTTGTACATGACTGGTGAAAGTTTAGCAGCTCTTAGCTACAGGGTACCAAGGCATCCTGGTCAAAGATGCCTCTGCTCTGGACTCTTCATCTGTCTAAGTAAGATGAGATACACAGAGAACTTAATGAGTCTTCATGTTCTGGTAGATCTGTCATGATCCAGCACAAGGTGATGAGTTGGCAGCAGGTTCATACTTGTGCCAAAAATACAACTCTGGCAGTGAAAGAATGCCCCACCAGCTTGAAAATGTAATGAGGTAGAGACTTAGGAAAGCAAAGCAATAGAGACACGCTGTTCAACTTAAGAATGCTGTGTTTAAGAATCTTTAGGTTGCTAGAGAGTAACTTCTTTGAAAAGTCAGTGTCCAGAAAAATCCTAATTTTAATTTCTCAGACACTCAGCCAAGCATATTTTCTGTCAAAATGAAATCTATTAATTCCCAGCCAACTTCAGAAGTCCATTAAGAGCTGCAAATCTATCCTTAGTGTGATAGTTTGGGTGTTACCCCCCACACACTTTGGAAAATCACCCAAGCTAGGCTCAGCAGCTCTTAAAATTGAATGAAGCTTTATATTTACAGCTTAGCACAATAGACAAGCAGGTATTTACAACAGAGACAGAAATCTATAAGTTAAAAAGGTAATACAGAAACACAACACCTCCCTCCCCAGAAACCTGAGTCCCCAGGAGGGGCTCTCAACCACCCTTCCACCTTCTCCCCACTCCTCTACCTTACCCCAGACTTTGCCTTATTCTCAAGGTAGTTTGGAGGGTCAGCTAGGGGGTTTAAGAAGCAGATGGATTAGTCAGACAGGTTNAGTTTGGGTGTTACCCCCCACACACTTTGGAAAATCACCCAAGCTAGGCTCAGCAGCTCTTAAAATTGAATGAAGCTTTATATTTACAGCTTAGCACAATAGACAAGCAGGTATTTACAACAGAGACAGAAATCTATAAGTTAAAAAGGTAATACAGAAACACAACACCTCCCTCCCCAGAAACCTGAGTCCCCAGGAGGGGCTCTCAACCACCCTTCCACCTCCTCCCCACTCCCCTACCGTACCCCAGACTTTGCCTTATTCTCAAGGTAGTTTGGAGGGTCAGCTAGGGGGTTTAAGAAGCAGATGGATTAGTCAGACAGGTTAGAAGTTCATACAGCCCCAAGAGACAGAGAGCGACTCTCTTATCTATGTTCATGTTCTTGTTATTATACATCTCAGCAAACCTATGAGTGAAGTAGACATCACCATTGTTTCCTTTTCACAGCCTGTAAATCTTCTCACCAAAACATTCTAGCTAGCCTCAAACTAGCACACTTAGACACAGCTGACTTTAAAGACATGCTTGGCTAATGTATTTAAATCCAGCAAACTCAAGTCACACACAGAAAAGTTCAGAAAGATGTAACGTGCTAGCCAAACCTAAGTGTGCATCACAGCTTTCCCCAGTCAGCCTTTTATTGCTTCCAAAACTACAGCCAGCTTTGTAGACAACTATTTCTTGTAATCATAGAATCATAGAATCAGCCAGGTTGGAAGAGACCTCCAAGATCATCCAGGCCAACCTAGCACTCAGCCCTATCCAATCAACCAGACCATGGCACTAAGTGCCTCAGCCAGGCTTTGCTTGAACACCTCCAGGGACGGCGACTCCACCATCTCCCTGGGCAGCCCATTCCAATGGCAAATCACTCTGTGAAGAACTTCCTCCTAACATCCAGCCTAGACCTCCCCTGGCACAACTTGAGACTGTGTCCCCTTGTTCTGTTGCTGCTTGCCTGGCAGAAGAGACCAACCCCCTCCTGGCCACAGCCTCCCTTCACACACTTAAAAAAAAATCCCTCAAAAATGTGCTTTTTTAGTTGCCAGAACCTGTCCCAGCCTTGGTTAGCACTTTGCCAGTGAAACACTTAACCCATCCCTACAATCAGAGTAGTTCTTAGCATTACTGCTAATGTCACTGCTTCCTGCACTGCCCACTAATCTTCTTGTCCTGCATAAAGGCATCAACATTCCCATCCTTGGTGTCTGAAATATGGTTCTTACACAGTCTTTTCACAACATTGACACAAGTGATTCTTTCCTAGTAGCCCTTGTCCCAGCAAGGTCAAAGGTGGCCTTTCAATTTATGCCCTTGGGGTTAAGGGATTTGTCCAGTGGACATTTTTTCTTCCCCCCCCTCCCAGCATCCAATCTCTGCATTGTTTCTCTATACAGCTCCTAAAAGACTTCTTAAATAACCATTAAGAGCCCATACCAGTTGCTTCCAGAAATACTCTGAAGACTAGCATTTGTTTTTTTTAAGTTTCTTTTAGGCTGCTTCAGTTGCACACCCTATCAATGCATCCAAGCACAAACATTGCTGTCCGCGTTCACAGGGCACCAGCTTGCCCGTTACACACAACGTGCAACAAGTCTTGCATTAATTCAGACATCCATCCCTTATCTTGACATCTGAAAATGGCACCTTCTGGCAGCTTCCCCTTTGGTATTGTCTTTCTTTTAAGGATGATGTATAGTGGCAATTCTGCTTTATCTGCTAAGACCACCAGCAAAGTGGCAATCCTGGTTGGGTTTTTTTTTTTCCATTGGCAGTATTTTTGATAAGTGATTTGGGCTTTTTTATTGCATGGTAATCTGATGGCTTGAAAAACTCAAGGCCTGTCTAAAGAAAAAAATAAAAGGGTGTTTGATTTGTGTGGCTTGTGTGCATTAGTAAACATTTGTGAATTTTATATATATTGCTGTACAGCATTGGAATTTGATTGTTTTTTTCGTACAGTTAAAATCAGCTTTATCTCAGTCTCGGCTTATGTGAAGGTTTGGGTGTTACCAACCCCCCACACTTTAGAAAATCACCCAGACTAGACTCAGTCTATCTAGAAATTGAATGAAGCTTTGTATTTACAACTTAGCACAATATACAAGCAGATATTTACAGTATATACAGCTATAGACAGAAATATACATGTTAAAAAGTAATATAGAAACACAACAGCCCTCCCAGAAACCAGAGGCCCCAGGAGGGGCTCCCAACCTTCCACCTTCTTCCCCCCCCTCTACCTTGCCCCAGCCTCTGCCTTACGTTCCAGGTGACTTTGGAGGGTTGACCAGAGGGGTTAGGAAACAGAAGGATTAGTCAGGCAGCAAGTTAGAGAGAAAAAATGCAGCTCAAAGCCCAGATCGAGAGAGAGACTATTATCTATGTTTGTGTTCTTGTTCTTATACATCTCAGCAAGCCTATGAGTGAAGTAGACATCACCACTGTTTCCTTTTCACAGCCTGTAATCTAATTCTTTTCACCAAAATATCCCAGCTAGGCTCAAGCTAGCAGAGTTTACATCTAACATCTTGACTCTGAGTATCAACATCATTTATATAAGCCAGAAAACGCTGGGTTTGACTTTCAGTTCAGCAAGATCTCTGGCTGGGAAGATTTTCGTTTTAAATATAAAGGGACCCCTGAAAGAAGCCCCTATTAAAATGAACAAGAAATTTTAATTAGACATTTCCTCAGCTGAATCACCTGTTCTCAATTCCAATATTAACAGAGTAAATACATTTTTTGTCTTTCTAAAAAAGCCTACAGAAAAACACAGTCAGGAATCTCCTACCAAGTCTTCACATTTTTTTATACCATGATGCATAAGGTTTCCGAAGTATCTCCAAAGGGCAGGAATCTACTATTTAAAGTAATCAGGAATAATGATATTCAAGATCCTCCAGCATCTGAAGGGAGCCTACAGGAAAGCTGGGGAGGGACTATTGACAAGGTCTAGTAATGTCAGGACGAGGGGGAATGGGTTTAAGCTGGAAGAGGGGAGATTTAGACTGGATGTTAGGAGGAAGTTCTTTACAGTGAGGGTGGTAAGACACTGGAACGGGTTGCCCAGGGAGGTTGTGGATGCTTCCTCCCTGGAGGTGTTTAAGGCCAGGCTGGATGAGGCCTTGAGCAACCTGCTCTAGTGGGAGGTGTCTGTGCCTATGGCGGGGGGTTGGAGCTGGATGATCCTTGAGGTCCCTTCCAACCTAAACCATTCTATGATTCTATGATTCTAAGATGTTCTAGGGACTAGAGAGGAAATGATATACATCTATATTTGTGATGGTTTGGGTGTTGCCTGCTCCCCTACACTTTGGAAAATCACCCAGACTAGGCTCAGCAGCTGGAAATTTGAATGAAGCTTTATATTTACAGCTTAGCACAATACACAAGTAGGTATTTGCAATAGAAACAGCTATAGACAGAACTATACAAGTTAAAAAGTAATACAGAAACACAACAGCCCTCCCAGAAACCAGACTCCAGGAGGGGCTCTCAACCACCCTTCCACCTTCTCCCCACTCGTTTACCTTACCCCAGACTTTGCCTTACGCTCAAGGTAGTTTGGAGGGTCAGCCAGGGGGGTCAGGAAGCAGAAGGATTAGTCACACAGATGGCAGGTTAGGTTAGAGAGAAGAGCAGCCCCAAAGATAGAGAGCAAACAACTCCATTATGTATGTTTGTGTTCTTGTTCTTATACATCTCAGCAAGCCTATGAGTGCAGTAAACATCACCACTGTTTCCTTTTCACAGCCTGTAATTTAATTCTTCTCCCCAAAATATTCCAGCTCGGCTCAAACTAGCACAACATTGTATAGTATGAATTATATTATACATAACCTAGGAGTTAGTAAGGTCACATCTTCAAATAAACCAGTAGCTCAGAGCAGATGCTTTGGTGCTTTTGTTTGTCATCCTGAAGAGGAAGAACAGGACAGCAGCAGCTTTCAGATCTTCCCCTCCCTGGGGTGACGGCTGCTAATTAGGCAACATTGCTAGTAAATGGCTGTACTGGAGTAGCTAAGGAAGGTTCCTGTCAGTGCTTACCATCTTAATAATGCAACTCCTTACTCTCTCTTTTCTAACATCTGCCCATTACAGCAAACCTAGGCTTCAAATGAAAAAAAAAAGTTCTCAACAACATCAAATCTCATCTAATGGTGAAACTGATAAAGCATTTTACTTTCTCAGCGCAGAGGCACAAGGTTTCTCCTTCAGTATCCAGCATCTTACTATATTCCTTCCCAAGTGAAATGAGACTAACAGGACTTTCCCTTTGGAAGATATGGCCCAGTTTAGGAGCTGGAAGACTTTGTCTTCTACTGACCCGCTTGGCTCATGATCGCTTTCCATTGTGAACAAATCATATAATCATAGAATGGTTTAGGTT
>WAAF01009748.1:3699-19728 GCA_013400475.1 Tricholaema leucomelas | reverse complement strand
CCAGGTGGGGTTGATCTTTTCTGCCAGGCAACCAGCAAGAGAACAAGGGGACACAGTCCCAAGTTGTGCCAGGGGAGGTGTAGGTTGTATGTTAGGAGGAAGTTGTTGCCAGAGAGAGTGATTGGCATTGGAATGGGCTGCCTGAGGAGGTGGTGGAGTCACCATCCCTGGAGGTGTTGAAGAAAAGCCTGGATGAGGCACTTAGTGCCATGGTCTGGTTGCTTGGCTAGGGCTGGGTGCTAGGTTGGCCTGGATGGTCTTGGAGGTCTCTTCCAACCTGGCTGATTCTATGACTCTAAGATCACTGAATCCAGCTGTTCAGCCAGCACCAGCACATTTGCCATTAAAACATGTCCCTAAGCATCAGATCTCTATGCCTTGGTCACAGGAAACATTAACAGAAATCTTCAAAAAAGAATCTGTGGGGACAGCAGTTGCTATCAAATCAATGACTTGACTGCCCATGCCTCCTGATTTGGTAGGCTCCATGAAGAAGCCTGGTGGATGACTAAAGTGCATGTGATATGTCTGTTGCCTCCTGTCATGCAATTGTGCTGAGATAATGACCAGTCAGTTGAAACTGCTCCAGAAAATCACATCAGCTGGTGTGAAAGAAATAAAAGGATGCTCAAATAAACTAATAGAAGGAAGCAGCCAAAATGTTTAATTATAAACGACTCACAGTGGCTGCACCTGAAGTACAAAAGCCATTTGGACAGCGTGACCCTGCAAGCCTGCTCATGCACACTGTGTAGTGAGTTGCCACATGAGACAAAACACTTGCTTTCTTTTTGTGAGCTTCTAAGTCTTGGAAGAATATTGAGTGCATGGATTTAGTCATCTATATTTTGCTAACACAAAATACGAAGGGTCAGCCCCAAATGGATTGAGTTCATAATAAAAAAGACCAAAAGAGGGATGGCTCAACTATGTGCTACACTGTTTACAAGAGAGCATCAGACACACCTCTAAGGACAACTGAAATATGAATACCAGTGAAATGCAGCTGAACAATTTAGATCAAGTATTAGGAACAGAGTCACCAAATCCTGCCACAAAACCCACAAACAAACTGGAAAGGCTGGCAGTAGATACTAATACAATTTATAGATTCATGCATTTTGGAAACAAATGCTACAGCAATAAAGAGAGCCTAGGACATAGTGCAAGCATAAACTGTGGACAGATTTCTCTCATTAACCACCAGGGAATGGAGTAGCTGGAGAAGCTTCTCTAATGGCAATTGGGAATAATGGAACCAACTGTTAGAGGCTATAAAATATAACTGGTCTCTTGGAGCACATGCATTCATTGCATCCTTCCTGAAGATTCAGACTTCATTATGTAGCTAAACTCTCAAAGTCATGACTGTAAAAGGCATATGTACAAGAAAGGATTATTAAAGATTATACATGTTTGCAAAGAACAAAACCAAACAAGTAGATATTAATCCGTGCGCTTTGCATTGTTAATTTTTTATGCCATGAAAGGACTGGAAAGGGCAATGTAAACTTTCACCTTCTACCCAAGCACTGCTGATCTGTAAGCAGCCCTAGTTACTTCCCAGAATAAAACTCAGCCTCAGACTTTACCACCACTTGTCAGAGAAAGTGGAACATGTACATCTGAATTCACTGAACTCTGAAAAGCTGCGCTCGGAAACATCTCTCACAGCTTTGTTGTTGGAATAAAAGTGACTGTGTAATAGGGTCATAAAATTTGTATCTCATATGCTTTACCTGGTGTTACTGAGAACTATGTGGAAACTCAAATCCAAATAGTAATTTATAGCTACAGGTGAATTGGGCTGAGATGGCAATGCTGCATGTCTAACACACAGACACAATGATATGTTGAAATGTTAGAATAGAGGCTTTCAAGTGAGTCTTGGGTGAACATCTTTGTCTTCAACAGGCAAAAGCAGCTCTCAGACTAACACTCTCTAAATACAGTTTGCAAATAAAGATTTTCAAAGATGCTCAGAGGGCTGCAGCAGCTCTGCTATGAGGACAGGCTGAGAGAGTTGGGGCTCTGCAGCATGGAGAAGAGAAGGCTTCGAGGAGACCTTGTAGTGGCTTTCCAGTATCTGAAGGGAGCCTACAGGAAGGCTGGGGAGGGACTATTGACAAGGTCTTGTAGTGACAGGACGAAGAGGAATGGGTTTAAGCTAGCAGAGGGGAGATTTAGACTGGATGTTAGGAGGAAGTTCTTTACAGTGAGGGTGGTGAGACACTGGCACAGGTTGCCCAGGGAGGTTGTGGATGCTTCCTCCCTGGAGGCATTTAAGGCCAGCCAGGAGGAGGCCTTGAGCAGCCTGCTCTAGTGGGAGGTGTCCCTGCCTATGGCAGGGGGTTGGAGCTGGATGATCCTTGAGGTCCCTTCCAACCTAAACCATTCTATGATTCTATGACTTTGGACACCCAAACCCAACAAAGTCTTTTGCTAACTCTAGATACTCACTTCCTGGTCTATGTGAAAAATTGTTGAAGTGAATCGACCTGGAACTAAGTTTGCAGGACAACTCTTCTAGGATACAAATACACTGAAAGTGCTTGGCAGTACCTGTGATACGACTGTTTTGCTGGAGTCTTCTACAAACACTTCATCACAAAAATAATCTTCAAAATTAAAAGAGAGCAATGTGACAAGGATGTAAACAAATGTAACAAAACGGAAACAAGGAAAGGAGGAGGAAGTTCTTCACCATGAGAGTGGTGAGAGGCTGAAATGGGTTGCCCAGGGAGGTGGTTGAGGCCCCATCCCTGGAGGTGTTTAAGGTCAGGCCGGATGAGGCTGTGGCCAGCCTGATCTAGGGCAGGGTGTCTCTGGGCATGGCAGGGGGGTTGGAACTAGATGATCCTTCTGGTCCCTTCCAACCCTGACTGATTCTATGATTCTAAAGAGACAGGCAAAAGGTATTCAGAGGAAATCTTGAGTATTCTACTCTCTACTCTGCTCTGCTGAGACCCCACCTGGAGTACTGTATCCATTTCTGGAGCCCTCATTAAAGGATGGATGTGGAGATGCTGGAGTGTGTCCAGAAAAGGGCCATGAGGATGCTGCTGGAGCAGCTCTGCTATGAGGACAGACTGAAAGAGTTTGTGCTGTTCAATCTGCAAAAGAGGAGGCTCTGAAGTGACCTTCTCACAGCCTTTCAGTATCTGAAGCGGGCCTATAAAAAAGCTGGGGAGGGACTTTATAGGCTGTCAGGCAGTGACAGAACCAAGGGGAATGGAGCAAAGATGGAGCTAGGGAGATTCAGACTGGGTGTGAGGAGGAATTTGTTCAGCATGAGAGTGGTGAGAGCCTGGAATAGGTTGCCCAGGGAGGCGGTTGAGGCCCCATGCCTGGAGGTGTTTAAGGCCAGGCTGGATGAGGCTGTGGGCAGCCTGCTCTAGGGTAGGGTGTCCCTGGGCATGGCAGGGGGGTTGGAACTAGATGATCCTCGTGGTCCCTTCCAACCCTGACTGATTCTATGATTGACTGAGGGAATTGACCCCCATGCCATACATAAAAAATGGTTACAGACAAGAACTAGAGGGTCCCTAGATGGTCCCAGCAAAGAAGAGTTCTGTAGAACTGAACACAGAACACAGAAAAAGCTTTTCTGTGAAAAGAAGCAACATACTAAGCACAGTGCTTTCTGCACAGCTAGCTACAAAGATCAGTGGGCAGAGACACTCCCTCTGGTTGAACACCCTGAGAACGAGAAGAAAACAAGTATGAAAACAGACTGAGGAAGCCAGGGAAAGATACATCCTGGCCTTTGACTGAGAGTCTATGAATAAGGCTTTGGTTTCACAGCAAATTGTTTATATTGCAAAAAACTGAATACAATTCAAGCCTCATTATGCTAAACACTGCCTACCTGCATTTATTTAGCACAGCATTTGCACAGGTTTTGGTCACATAGATGTGCTCATGACAGTCCTTCTTTCAAATCCTACACAAGAACATATGTAGCATACATAGCAGAATCTCTGCACATTTGGCTTTTGATTACCAAGTCAAAAACTGTTGGAAGATTGTCAGTATTTCAACAGTGAGGAACTCTCAACTGGAAGATTTTCCACAACTTAGGTACGACTCTCCAGTGAGACCTGGACAGACTGGAGAGCTGCGCACAGAGGAACCAGATGAAGTTCAACAAGTGCAGAGTCCTGCATCTGGGAAGGAATAATAAACTGCACCAGTACAGGCTGGGAGGTGATCTGCTGGAGAGCAGCCCTGTGGAGAAGGACCTGGGAGTGCTGGTGGATAACATCCAGGGGACAGCAATGTGCCCTTGTGGCCAAGAAGGCCAATGGAATCCTGGGGTGTATTAGGAAGAGTGTGTCCAGCAGATCAAGGGAGGTTCTCCTCCCCCTCTACTCTGCCCTTGTGAGACCTCATCTTGAATACTGTGTTCAGTTTTGGGCTCCCCAGTTTAAGAGGACAGGGATCTGCTGGAGAGGGTCCAGCAGAGGGCTATGAGGATGATTAGGGGATTGGAGCACTGCTTGATGAGGAGAGGCTGAGGGACCTGGGGCTGTTTAGTCTGGAGAAGAGAAGACTGAGAGGGGATTTAATCAATGTTTATAAATACCTGAGGCTGGGGGTCAGGATGGGGGGGACAGGCTCTGCTCACTTGCTCCCTGGGATAGGACAAGGAGCAATGGGTGTAAGTTGCAGTAAAAGAGGTTCTGCCTCAACACAAGGGGGAACTTCTTTACTGTAAGGGTCCCAGAGCACTGGCACAGGCTCCCCAGAGAGGTTGTAGAGTCTCCTTCTCTGGAGACTTTCAAGGCCTGTCTGGATGTGTTCCTCTGTGATCTGTGCTAGATTGTGTGGTCCTGCTCTGGCAGGGGGGTTGGACTCAATGATCCCTTTGAGTCACTTCCAACTCCTAATATCCTCTGATGCCCAGATTCTGAAGAATGCCTAACAGATGTAAATTTAGCTGAGCCTGCTTTAACCAAGTTGTTTAAGAGGAGATGCCTTATTAGCTTGATATTACTTAAATCATATTTAAAATCACATTTGCTTAAAAACACACCCAAAAAAAATACACTTTAGAACAATATTTACCTTCTGACTGTCATGTTCAAAAGTTGAAAACCAATGTTCTGCAGTTTTCATAAGATGTGTGAACATTGCACTGAAGGGGAAAAAAAAACAGCAACTTGGTGTTAAACAATGTATTAAGTATAAGAGCAAATGGGATGTGAAGGAAGGTGCTGAAACTTACTAGGCATCATGTTCCAGATAGTCAGGATTCAGAAGAACTTTCATTTCATCACTGAAAAACGAAGCAACAGTGAACAATCCAAATGTGAATGTTTATTTTTTGGTCAGTGTTCTGCCTGTACTATTATGTATTTATAAGCCAACTTTCCCATAAAGTGCAAATGAGAAAAGTAGCCCTTTTTTTAATTAAAAAGAGCAACTCCATTGAACAAATGAAGTCTTCCCTTTTTATAAAGATCAAAAACAAATTAGCTGCCTTGTCTGCACTACAATGAAGTAACCATCTAATTATTCCAAATAACAAATTACTGAATGTCACAATGTATTATTTGAATATGCTTGATCTAGAATAATTGATTGCTGCACAATCTATCACTGTTTGTCCCAAACAACAACAACAACAAAAAAATGGTTACTGGTCAAATATGCAGTATCAAAACATTAATTCATTTTGGTTTAATAGCCTGGATTTTTATTGTACTTTAACAGTAATTAATCAGTGACAGCACCTCTTTTCCATCCACTTTGCTGCTTAGCTCTACTTTCATAGTGGGGATGGAACAGAATGCTGCACATAACACAGTGTTATTAGAAGTTATGTTGCACTGAAAGGCAATGCAATTTTGGGATATCAGAGGACAGACATTGAATAAAAGCACACACCTGTAAACAGTCTCCCATCTACCAGTATAGGTTAGGGACTGACCTGCTGGAGAGTAGTGAAGGGGAGAAGGACTTCGAGAGTCCCGGTGGACGGAAGGATGGCCATGAGCCAGCAGTGTGCTCTTGTGGCCAGCAAGGCCAATGCCATTATGGGGTGGATTAGAAGGGCTGTGGTGGTTAGTAGGTTGAGGGAGGTTCTCCTTCTCCCCTACTCTGCCCTGGTGAGGCCTCATCTGGAGTATTGTGTCCAGTTCTGGGCCCCCCAGCTCAAGAAGCACAGGAAACTGCTTGAGAGAGTCCAGCACAGAGCCACAAAAATGATTAAGGAAGTTGAATGTCTTCCTTATGAGGGGAGACTGAGGGAGCTGGGGCTGTGCTGCTTGGAGAGGAGGAGACTGAGTGGCAACCTCATTCATGTTGATAAATATGTAAGGAGAGAGTGCCAGGAGGCTGGAGCCAGGCTCTGCTGGGTGATGCCCAGTGACAGGACAAGGGGCACTCGGTGGAAGCTGAGGCATAGGAAGTTCCATGTGAACCTGAGGAAGAATTTTTTCTCTGTGAGGGTGACAGAGCACTGGAACAGGCTGCCCAGGGGGGTTGTGGAGTCTCTCTCTCTGGAGATACTCCAGAACCATCTGGATGTGTTCTAGTGTGATCTGGTCTAGGTGATCCTGCTCTGGCAGGGTGGGGCTGGACCAGATGATCTTCTGGGGTCCCTTCCAGTCCCTGACATTCTATGATTCTATGATTGCTTATGTTTAACTGCCTTTGGACAAGCATATTGAAGAGTGCTAAGCCAGGTAAAGTGGCTCTTATTCACTGCTGGAGTCTAAAAGTGCAAAAAAAACAAAACCAAAAAAATGAAAATAAATGATCTAAGTACCACAAGTGACACAAGAAGGCAATTAGTTTCCACTTAAAAAAACCCAACCCTTTATATACAGGGCAAGTAAAAAAAAATCATCTGAATTTGGATGACAATTATGTGTGACACAGTATTTTATATACCTGTGTATGATTACATGCACACACAGGGAGTTTGAGCAAAACAGAATCATTAGCTAAACTTAATGGTAGTCCCAAGTCAAAGGATAGCCACATATTGCAGCTACAATATTGCTGGTGATGAAAGAAATACCAGCCACAACAATTTGTCTGCAGTGATTTTTTTCTCTTATATGATAAGACAAAAGAGAGTTAGCAATGTCTGATCTATGAGTGTAGTTCTCTGCTCTGTCTCCTCTCTGCAGAGACAAAATCAAAATCACAGAATCAACCAGGTTGGAAGAGACCTCCAAGTTCATCCAGTCCAACCTAGCACCCAGCCCTAGCCAATCAACCAGACCATGGCACTAAGTGCCTCTTCCAGTCTTTTCCTGAACACCTCCAGGGATGGTGACTCCAACATCTTCCTGAGCAGCCCATTCCAATGGCAAACGACCCTCTCTGTAAAGAACCTCTTCCTATCATCCAGCCTTGCCACATCTGACAAGAAGATGGAGGTGAAAAGGCAGATAGGTATGTAAGCTTCTGATGAATATCCTCCTTGGGTTTCTTGTCTCTCCCTTTTTTTGCCAGCTAAAACCTATGAAGGAGACAATGTCTGCACTTTGAATCCCCCTTTCAGAGGCTGTAGTAGGGAAGATGAAAATAAGAACATTATCATTGAAACATGAGGATGCAACAAGTTCTGACAGAATTTCATCCAAGAAATTATTACAAAGAAAGAATGAAGGAATACAACATATCCATAACTTCTACTCCAGTCAATTGTTGATTTTATACTTTCATTTAAACTTAGATTTTTAATGCTATACAAATAGACCATAGTGCTTGCCTTGGTTGTGCAGCTTCACTGGCATGTGAAAAAGCTTGGTGGTCACAATGCAGGATAAACACAATGGGAGCTAAAAGTTCATGCATACCCTAAACATAAAAAGAAGCACAAGTACAGTAAGATTTTCCAGTCATATAACAGCTCCTAATGCAGAGCATCAAGCAGCCAGCAACATTAAACTAAGTAAAAGCAGGAACATTTACATTCTTAACAGAATAGTTTAATAATCAGTGGCTTTTATCTTAAACTCTGATTAAATGCAAGTGTTTATTCTTTTATAATATACAGAAGGAAGTTATTCCTCATTTTTGTAACACAACAGACAACAAGTTGGCAATGGTAGTCAACTCTGCACCTGGCAGTTTACTCCAAGACCTATGTTCATAAATATGGATTTTATTTATGATAATTGCAATCACCATACAAAGAACTGGTGGAAAAGAAGCTCAACAGGAGCCAGCAGTGTGCACTTGTGGCCTGAAGGGCCAACCAGAGCCTGGGCTGCAGCAGGAGAAGTGTGGCCAGCAGGGTGAGGGAGGTGATTCTCCTGCTCTGCTCTGCTGAGACCCCACCTGGAGTACTGTATCCAGTTCTGCAGCCACTATGACAAGAGGGATGTGGAGATGCTGGAGTGTGTCCAGAAAAGGGTCACTGGGATGCTCAGAGGGCTGCAGCAGCTCTGCTGTGAGGACAGACTGAAAGAGTTGGGGCTGTTAAGTCTGCAGAAGAGGAGGCTCCCAGGTGACCTTCTTGTGACTTTCCAGTATCTGAAGGGGGCCTACAAAAAAGCTGGGGAGGGACTTTTTAGGCTCTCAGGGAGTGACAGGACTGGGGGGAATGGAGCAAAGATGGAGCTAGGGAGATTCAGACTGGCTGTGAGGAGGAAGTTGTTGAGCATGAGAGTGGTGAGAGGCTGGAATGGGTTACCCAGAGAGGTGGTTGAGGCCCCATGCCTGGAGGTGTTTAAGGCCAGGCTGGATGAGGCTGTGGCCAGGCTGCTCTAGGGTAGGGTGTCCCTGGGCATGGCAGGAGGGTTGGAACTAGATGATCCTTGTGGTCTCTTCTAACTCTGACTGATTCTATGATTCAATGAACTGCAACAGGGACAAATCGCAGGATTTAGAAATACATTTTTTAATTTGAAAGTGTTCCAAACCCAAGCTCTGCAGTAGCCCTTAGAGGCAACAAAGGAATCAGAAAATGAAACAGGTGTGTTTGAAATGGACATGAGAAATGCAGTGGGGTTTTTTTCTTCTCTCTTTTAAAAATCATTATGTCAATGCTAAAAATAAACTCATGCATAGGAGACCTGGTGCTATTTCATTACAACCTACTACTTGTATGAGCAATCCAGATTAAGCTATTGAAAAAAATACAGAAACCAAAAAATGAGTGGACAGTTGAGGACTCGAGCCAGGTTTGGAATCATTGCTGAGCTACCCAAGTGAGCCATTTACCTGGAGCTCACCAGGAAGACAACTTGATTTACATTGATTCACCTGGGCTTGTCAATTTGTTATCGGGAGCAGAAGCAACTGCAATCCAGTTGGCAAGCAGCAACTACAGACTGCATAATGAAACCTCATCTTCAGCAGGTAATTGGTCCCTTCCCTCAGACTACATCAGGGAAAAGGAGGATTAGGGGTATCACAGCTGAGCAAGTTGGTTATGCCCGGGTAGTTAGGTTCCCAGCGGTGGACTAAGGTGGCAGGTAGCAACTATGCAAGCTACAGGCTGGAGTAGGAGTCAGTCATCGAAAAGAGGCGGGGGGAGACTTTTGGGGATGGAAAGGGTGTGGGAAGAAGGGCTGAGACCTGTTTGGCTGCCTCTGGACACTGTGATCCCTCCAAGGGGAGGGAACTTGGAATGCAGCCACTTGATTTCAGAAGCTGATGTAAATTTTCCCATCACAACAATATGGGTTTTTGCTACTTTGAAGCTAGCTAGAATGTTTTGGTGAGAAGGACTACATCATAGGCTATGAAATGAAAACAGTGGTGATGGCTACTTCCCTCACAGTCTTGCTGAGATGTATTAGAATTAAAAGCANTATACTGTAACTATCTGCTTGTACATTGTGCCAGCTGTAAATATAAGCTTCATTTATATTTCCAGAGCCGACTGAGTCTAGTCTGGGTGATTTCTAAAGTGTGGAGGGGTGGGGGACACCCAAACCACCACAGGGTTAGATTACAAACTGAAAACTTGAGAGTTCTGAAAGTCTTATGGTCATACCAAGAGGGAAAGGAATAAGAGGGAGATAGGTCTATGATTAGACAATAAGTAGGAAAAACATGTTAATAAACTGTAGATAACCTGAGTTGTACTTTCACTTATACTCACAGCCCCCAGTTAATTAACAGCTCCACATCTAATCTTTTATTTGCCCTGATGTGCTAACATGAAATAAGAGAAATGGAAATGCCAGAACTTGACTAGTAAAACTACCTCCTAAGCTGTAAACATATAAGCTGAAGAAAAAGAAAGAGGACATAAAGTAAGAATTAGTTATAAAAGATAAAAGCACATCAGACATTCTTCCAACTTAATATCAACTTTATAACAGAAGTAGAATCATAATGTGGCTGCCCACATACAACACAAACAAAACAAACAGATGATGAAATAGCAGGATTTCAAAAAGATACCTCTGATCTTTCAGTTACAAGAGTACTTCAAATGTTTAGAGATTTTTAGCTTGGCAAGAGAAGCCACCAGTGTAATATGCATACACACATTCTTTCAATGCTGCAGTTTACTGAAACTCTTTAGTGTTAATAAATAAGTTGACAGAACTCAGATAATTTTATGACACTTCCCAGCTACAACAAAATATTGATTTCATAATACAGCCTATGGTTCAGAAACAAACTCAGAAATCCAGCATTCTTACAATGAAAAATGAATCAATGCATTTCACAGTCATATTGACTTATCCAATGGCAACCAAGTGCACAATAGTCAGCCTAGTGATTCAGCTTAATTGTCACGATTTCACTCCAGTGGAACTAGGATGAGAATTCTGGCATTGGTCTTAGAGAAGAATGCTAAGGACAATTTTTACACATTATTAAGTACAATATACTATTCTCTTTAGATTTTACATTTACAGCTGCTATTTAAAAATTCAGTGATTCCAGAGAGAGTTCTGTCTTTAAAATCTGTAATAACAGCTTCATAACATTCTACTCCATTTGACTAAGGACAAGAATATAGTTTGGGTTTGGTTTTTTTTCCCTCAAATGAAATATTACTTCATGCTGGTCAAAACCCCACAAACTCTACTACAAAGACAACTTTCATGCATACATGCATATTAAACAAACATTACTGATTGCTTCTTGTAAGACTCTATGCTGATGCTATGTAGTGGCTTCAATAAAATGCAAGCTTCAGATACACTTTATTTACATTTATAAGCATGCAAATTTTCACAGAACAGTAACCTCTTCCAAATATTTTGAAAGAGAAACATCGAGTCCTGTACAGATGCCAGGAGACAGAAGTCTAAGTTGTCATTTACTGGCCAAATGTTAGCACCAAGTGTTAGTAGGTAATAGCAAATGTAGCACTTGTATGTGGTCATACAAGCGAAACAGAGGAACCCTGATAGAGGACAACAGGAGCAGTGCTACAATGGATACTGAGTATGAAGACAAATGCCTTAATTTGGACTTTTTTGTTTGTTTGTTTTTTGTTTTTTTCTTCCAGGTAAGAGCAGTTTTGGAGGTTATCTGTTATTGATTAACTAACAGCAACCTTCATTATCATAGGATCGCAGGATGTTAGGGGTTGGAAGGGACCCAAAGAGATCATTGAGTCCAACCCCCTGCCGGAGCAGGACAACACTATCTAACACAGATCACACAGGAACACATCCAGACAGGCCTTGAAAGTCTCAAGACAAGGAGACTCCACAACCTCTCTGGGCAGCCTGTGCCAGTGCTCTGTGACCCTTACAGTAAAGAAGTTCTCCCTTGTGTTGAGGCAGAATCTCTTTTGCTGCAACTTACACCCATTGCTCCTTGTCCCGTCCCAGGGAGCAGTGAGCAGAGCCTGTCCCCCCTCTCCTGCCAGCCTTCAGGTACTTACAAACAT
This sequence comes from Tricholaema leucomelas, assembly GCA_013400475.1. Classification (NCBI taxonomy): domain Eukaryota; kingdom Metazoa; phylum Chordata; class Aves; order Piciformes; family Lybiidae; genus Tricholaema lacrymosa; species Tricholaema leucomelas. The sequence goes on along the minus strand of WAAF01009748.1, from coordinate 7,904 downwards.
TTATCAAATCCCTTCTCAGTCTTCTTTTCTCCAGAATAAAAAGCTATGCCCTCCTGTCTCCTAATCATCCTTGTAGCCCTCTGCTGGACCCTCTCCAGCAGATCCCTGTCCCTCTTAAACTGGGGAGCCCAGAACTGAACACAGTATTCAAGATGAGGTCTCACAAGGGCAGAGTAGAGGGGGAGAAGAACCTCCCTTGATCTGCTGGACACACTCTTCCTAATATACCCCATGATCCCATTGGCCTTCTTGGCCACAAGGGCACATTGCTGTGCCATGGTTAACTTGTTAGCCACCAGGACCCCCAGGTCCCTCTCCACAGGGCTGCTCTCCAGCAGATCACCTCCCAGCCTGTACTGCTGCAGTTTATTATTCCTCCTCAGATGCAGGACTCTGCACTTGTTCTTGTTGAACTTCATCTGGTTCCTCTGTGCCCAGCTCTCAGTCTGCCCAGGTCTCTCTGGATGGCCACACAGCCTTCAGCTGTCTCAGCCAAGCCTCCCAGCTTGGTGTCATCAGCAAACTTGCTAAGCAGACACTCTGTGCCCTCATCAATGTCACTGATGAAGATGTTGAACAGGATGGCCCCAGCACTGATCCCTGGGGGACACCACTACACACAGCTCTCCATCTGGACCTGGCATCATTGATCACCACCCTCTGAACTCTATCTTACAACCAGTTCCTAACCCACCTCACTGTCCGCTCTTCCATCCCACACTTCCTCAGCTTGCTCACCAAAATATCATGGGAGAGGGTGTCAAAGGCCTTGCTGAGGTCAAGGTAGACTACATCCACTGGTTTCCCTGAATCAACCCATTCAGTTATGGCATCATAAACTTTCAAGAAAATCATTACTTTCAAGAAAATATGTTAGGCTTTGATGTAGTGGAAATTATTATGGGAAGGGGGGCTTGAGTCAATGGTAAACCCAAGATGAATAAAAACAGTAGGACAGGAACACTGAATGAAACATAGGTATTTGTTAAGAGAGGGAAAACCTCATATCCTGTCACCACCACAAACTCCATACTTCCTATTGGCTAATTCAAGGATTGACATCGATTGACATGAAAGAAAAGTTACCCGCAAAGAGGAGGACACAGGATAAAAGATGTAGGATTGTTACTAGTAGGATAACAGGAGCATTACTTTAAAACAAACAAACAAAACTATGCTTTAAAAATGAGGCAAGACAAGTGAAAAACTCCCAGGGAGGTGGTGGAGTCACCATTCCTGGAGGTGTTGAAGAAAAGCCTGGATGAGGCACTTAGTGCCATGGTCTGGTTGATTGTCTAGGGCTGGGTGCTAGGTTGGAGTGGATGACCTTGGAGGTCTCTTCTAACCTGGCTGATTCTATGATTCTAATCAAAGTGTCACATGCCCACAACAAGAGGAAAACCACAATAACTTGCTGATTCCTGGACTTGGCACAGCACTGTAAGACTTGGTTCATATATACTGAACCACACTTCAGAGACATTGAATCAACAGAAAATCATGATCCAAATGTCTTTGATTTTCTGCACTTCACCTCTCCCCTTTGTCCTGTGGCAACCCCTTCCTGGAATTACTGCACTATTAATGCACACCAGTTGAAAAGAGGTGAAGATGCTTTCTTTGTCAACAGCCTGTAGGCTCACAAAATTGAACCTGTTCTTTTATCTGCCTATGTTCATTTAGCCCACCAAGCAGTCTTTATTAAAGCTGAGACATCAGGCAGTCAAAGTTCATTAATACCATTTATATAATCTCTGCAGTTTCAATTAACTCAGCAAGACATTCTACTACATGATAACAGTCTCATTAATTCAATAAAATCCCATAACTATTAACAATATGGTCTATGTTAAACAGGGTGTCACCTAGTAGAAAATAATAGCTTTAACAGCTTGGGATGAAACTCAGGGCTTTCTTCTTTAAAAAATATTTGATCTGCCTAAATATTCCATCCTTATGTAAGAAGGTATCATTTCTTGGTAAGGAAGCATGATGATTTTAAATATGAGCAGAGGGTAATTAACTCCTTTAAAGTCATATCAAAGAGTGAAATAATACATCTTGTTCAATAAATGTTGGACTAAATTAGCTGGAATGTGCTCTCCACTTTTCCTATCATCAGTACTCTGGCCTATACTCACTAGAAAGGGGAGGCTGAATACTGTTCAAGTGTTTTCATTATCAGTTCCCTTCAAAATACAGCTCACAAAAGCTTTTTTTCTTCTTGTCCTCATGTAAGACTATTCCTTACTCACTATCCCTCAAACATGACAAATAACCAGAGGATCACAGAATCATAGAATAAACCAGGTTGGAAGAGACCTCCAAGATCATCCAGTCCAACCTAGCACCCAACCCTAGCCAGTCAACCAGACCAGTCCAACCTAGCACCCAACCCTATCCAGTCAACCAGACCATGGCTCTAAATGCCTCATCCAGGCTTTCCTTGAACACCTCAAGGGACAGCGACTCCACCACCTCCCTGGGCAGCCCATTCCAATGCCAATCACTCTCTCTAGAAAGAGCTTCTCCTAACATCCAGCCTAGACCTCTCCTGGCAGAACTTGAGACTGTGTCCCCTTGTTCTATGCTGGATGCCTGGCAGAAGAGACCAACCCCACCTGGCCAGAACCTCCCTTCAGGTAGTTGTAGACAGCAATGAGGTCTGCCCTGAGCCTCCTCTTCTGCAAGCTGCACACCCCCAGCTCCCTCAGCCTCCCCTCATAGGGTTTGTGTTCCAGGCCTCTCAGCAGCTTTGTCACCCTTCTGTGGACACATTCCAGCACCTCAACATCTCTCTTGAATTGATGAGACCAGAACTGGACAGAGGACTCAAGGTGTGGCCTGACCAGTGCTGAGTACAGGGGCAGAATAACCTCCCTGGTCCTGCTGGCCACACTGTTCCTGAGCCAGGCCAGGATGCCATTGGCTCTCCTGCCCACCTGGGCACACTGCTGCCTCATCTTCAACTACTCTCCACCAGCACCTCCAGGTCCCTCTCTGCCTGGCTGCTCTCCAGTCACTCTGTCCCCAGCCTGGGGTTGTTGTGGCCAAAGTGCAGAACTCTTCACATGGCCTTGTTAAATCTCAGATGTTTAATAACTATTTGATTTTTTAATATATCCTGTAGAAGAGTCATTCAGAAATAACTGCTCCTTCAGCTCATACATGTTGGCTTTTATCACGAGATACCACTAATTTCTTAGCCTGAGAGCATGCAGTGTCTTATAAAAATCTTTACATTTACCCAATATCTATATTGCTGTCATGAAAAAAATCTCTGTGTGCCTCAAGTTTTATGATTTAGAGTTTATCCTTTTCCATGCACATAGAGAACCTCTAAGGTTCTCAGTTTCTGCTCACCCTACAGGTAGTAGCCTGAAGAAAAAATACAAATATACTGACTTCAGTACTCTGCAGATTAATTTAGTAGTGAGCTTATACTAACTTCAAAAGCTTCAGAACAAATGTTAAATTAATTTAGCCTACATCTCATATGGATGCATGCTTAGTGCAACCTTTAGGTTTTCTTTACCATTTCATCAAAAATTACTTGGGCAGGCTCTGCCAAAATGTAGCACTGTAAAAGTGGTACTTGGAGCACCTTATCTTTCAGTTAAAAGGCATTTGCCAGCTGTATTGTATTTGGATGCTAAAGGGATAGATAAGGATCTATTTGCTAATGCACCACATAGCTTTAGCACTTTAGGCAATCCCAAGAATAAATCCAGGCTGGACAGTGAGTGGCTGGAGAGCAACCCTGAGGAGAGGACTTGGGGGTGCCAGTGGACGAGAAGCTCAACAGGAGCCAGCAGTGTGCACTTGCAGCCTGGAGGGCAAACCAGAGCCTGGGCTGCATCAGGAGAAGTGTGGCCAGCAGGTCAAGGGAGGTGATTCTCCTCCTCTACTCTGCTCTGCTGAGACCCCACCTGGAGTACTGCATCCAGTTCTGGAGCCCCCATTATGAGAAGGATGTGGAGATGCTGGAGTGTGTCCAGAAAAGGGTCACTGGGATGCTCAGAGGGCTGCAGCAGCTCTGCTGTGAGGACAGACTGAAAGAGTTGGGGCTGTTAAGTCTGCAGAAGAGGAGGCTCCCAGGTGACCTTCTTGTGACTTTCCAGTATCTGAAGGGGGCCTACAAAAAAGTTGGGGAGGGACTTTTTAGGCTCTCAGGGAGTGACAGGACTGGGGGGAATGGAGCAAAG
>WAAF01009743.1:0-13934 GCA_013400475.1 Tricholaema leucomelas | reverse complement strand
AGCTACTGTTATCAGACACCTGCTTCTGGTTTTGCCACAAGTATGCTGTTGTTTTCTGGGAAACATCCTCTTGTTTTGTGAGAAAGTATCCTGCTTCTGCAGGCACTGTATAACATTGACACGTTGTTTTGTGAGAACATCCTGCCTCTGCAGGTACTTGTGTAACATTCACAGTATCTTTACTCTTTAACTGATCTATATTACTTCTTCATGATCATGCAGCACAGCCTGGTCCCCGACACTTACTGATGCTGGACTCAATCCCCTTGTCCAGATCATCAATAAAGATGTTGAACAGGAGTGGGCCCAGCACTGATCCTTGGGCCCAGCACCACTAATGACTGGCTGCCAACTGGATGTGGCACCATTCACCACAACTGTCTGGGCTCGGCCATCCATCCAGTTCCTGACCCAACACAGAGTGAATCTGTCCAAGCCATGAGCTACCAGCTTGGCTAGGAGCTTGTTGATGTGCTTTAAACTCCACATCTTTTTTACTGGATTTGTTTTATTTAGACCAAACAGTTCTTTGAATAATAAACATTTTTGTAACTAGAAAATCCTGTGTGGGAATTGGTTTGGAGCTGAATTTCAGCTTAATCATATCTAAAGGAATAATAAGCCTAAAGTATTTGCCAACTCTATCATCCATTAACTTTTTATGATATGCAAACACTGCTTTACTGAGATACTCCAAAAACATATTCAGAGTCACTTGCTAGGCATAGGAGCAAAGGAGTTATCCTTAAATTGTAATTTCCTGCTGTTGTAAATTATACCTGCTCTGCATCTTTACAGACTTCTTCCTTCTTTCAATGTTACGTTACTGTTACTTTTCAGTTTAACATATCACCTTGGATGTTGTAAAAACTATTGCAAAAGCCAATAAAAATGCAATAACATTGTGCCAATCAAAACCTAAGGACCAATCTTGCAAACTATGGCTGTTGTACAATTGCACCATGTTGCAATTGATCAAAGATATTAATTAAAAAAAAATCTGGTTTTAGTTATTACCAATTGCTTAATTTACAGAGCACTTTGATCTTTTCTAGAGACATGCAAAGATGCTTCCAGTATAAGCTGGGATACTCTCTCATGCTGTTTCTGTTAATATGGATTACCCGTAATTATCCGCTTCTAGTCTATTTATGTGAATAACCAGTTAAGAACTTCCTTTTTAATTTTTTAAATGAGGAACAAGAAAATAGTTAGAATAGAATCAATCAGGTTGGAAGAGACCTCCAAGATCATCCAGTCCAACCTATCACCCAGCCCTAGCCAGTCAACTAGACCATGGCACTAAGTGCCTCATCCAGTCTTTTCCTGAACACCCCCAGGGACGGTGACTCCACCACCTCCCTGGGCAGCTCATTCCAATGCCAATCACTCTCTCTGTGAAGAACTTCCTCCTAACATCCAGCCTATACTTCCCCCAGCACAACTTGAGGCTGTGTCCCCTTGTCCTGTTGCTGGTTGTCTGGGAGAAGAGACCAACCCCCAACTAGTTGTAGTAAAAGTCTCTGCAGCTCAATATCCATAATTGACAGTGCCCTGCAGAAAAGACCTAGGTAGGAGTATGACAAGAGAAGTCTAAATCATCCTTCCCTAGTGCAATATTAGTGATGTGGCTGAGGTACCTGTTGACTCAGCGCTGTACATCAGTGTCTTTGCTGGATTTTTCTTCCCTACACTTGCTTAGTCACTTTTTGAAATCAGTCAAGATTACATGTGAGGTTTCAAGCAAATAATCCAAGGTGGTTTCAAGGCCAATGTCAGCATTTTTTTATTCTACTCTACCCAATTGTGGTATGTGCCTGGGAGCAAAACAGTTTGTTTAAGAATATAGACATCCTTTTGGTTAATACGACTATTTGACTCTAGGCTGGTTTTATGTACCACAGATAAAGAAGCAATCACAAACAATATAAACATAAATAAAACCATGATTGAGCTCAGGAAAACAATCGATAGAGAACACTCATACCTAGTGAAAGCAACAGCTAATGCTCTGTGGTTTGCGGTGGATACCCTCATTGTATTTTAAAACCACAAGGAATTCCCTGTGTCACCAGTAATGACAGTGAATTAAGAAATGAACAGGACTAAAGGTGTATTTAAATTTCACAGTCTCTCTATCCAAACCAGCTTCCAATCCAGGAGGTCACTTGCTTATACTATGGGTTCAGAGGAACAAAAAACAGACTCATGCTTGAGCATGGTGTTTTCCGTTCTCCCAACTACATCAAGACAAATTAAAGTTGATTATCATAAAAAAAAAAAAAAAGAAGGGGTGAGCTTATGCGGTGTCACACGTTTGTGTCTATACATCTGGAAGTTTCAGTCAAAAATTTAAACACAAAATGAATTTTGTGCAACTTTTTCACTTCCTAATATTTCTTGTACTGCATGTGTCGAAATTCTGTATATTGCAGTACTTTTTTTTTTTTTTTTTCTTAAATGAGATAATCCAATTTTAAATTAAAAATTCTATTTAGGTCTAAAAAAGCTATTTACTAAACTTGAAATCATATAGCCACCCCCTCGCTACCAACTCCCACACCCTCAGATTTTTCTATTATGGAGGTATTTCTAATGAAACAGAAGTTTTAGAAAACTGAAAACTATCCACAATTAGTTTGAATTTCAACCATTTATATCTTGATGAAGGCTATGCTTGGCCACCAACAGTTGTATTAAATCTGTGAGGTCTCTTCCAACCCTGATGATACTATGATACTATGATATGATGAAATCAGACTCATNACAATATAAACATAAATAAAACCATGATTGAGCTCAGGAAAACAATCGATAGAGAACACTCATACCTAGTGAAAGCAACAGCTAATGCTCTGTGGTTTGCGGTGGATACCCTCATTGTATTTTAAAACCACAAGGAATTCCCTGTGTCACCAGTAATGACAGTGAATTAAGAAATGAACAGGACTAAAGGTGTATTTAAATTTCACAGTCTCTCTATCCAAACCAGCTTCCAATCCAGGAGGTCACTTGCTTATACTATGGGTTCAGAGGAACAAAAAACAGACTCATGCTTGAGCATGGTGTTTTCCGTTCTCCCAACTACATCAAGACAAATTAAAGTTGATTATCATAAAAAAAAAAAAAAAGAAGGGGTGAGCTTATGCGGTGTCACACGTTTGTGTCTATACATCTGGAAGTTTCAGTCAAAAATTTAAACACAAAATGAATNGCTATTTACTAAACTTGAAATCATATAGCCACCCCCTCGCTACCAACTCCCACACCCTCAGATTTTTCTATTATGGAGGTATTTCTAATGAAACAGAAGTTTTAGAAAACTGAAAACTATCCACAATTAGTTTGAATTTCAACCATTTATATCTTGATGAAGGCTATGCTTGGCCACCAACAGTTGTATTAAATCTGTGAGGTCTCTTCCAACCCTGATGATACTATGATACTATGATATGATGAAATCAGACTCATTTAGTCTAGAAAGTTATCAAAGTTAGTGCAATTTCTTTTGGAAATATGAAAATAGAGAAACACAACCGTTTCAAATCATTGCTTTATCTCTTGCTTAATGAATTATTGAACTGTGCTTTTCTTTTGAATGATGTGATAAACATTGATTTGGATCTTTACACAAATATTTTATGTCATCATCATGTTATGACAGAAGAGTAACACATATCAAGAGAGATCTGTATTGACAGAATAGTACAACCCCCCCCACATTATTAGGCACCACAACTCTATGCATGTGTGTGGTGTGAGGGTACGTATGTAAAATAGCAAATCAGAACTGATACAACCATGGAGATAATGATGCAAAACTATAGAAATTTTATATTTGGGTTGACACTGAACAAGAAATCTTGGAAATAAAATATAATTGCTTTCTACTACTTGTAGGTCTAGCTTCATGTTTCTTGGAACCACAACTGCATGGTTGTCACGGGTTTAAAGGCAGAGCTCTCTCACACCCTGCTCATGTTCAGAAGCTTTAGCTTCATGCACAGCTATTCATGCCAATGGAAACTACATAGTCAAAAGACAAAAGGAAAGTGCTGAGAGCAGTAAACACATAGATAATCCTGTCCACCAAACAATTTTGCATTTCCTTTATGCACCATTTATTTCAGACAAAAAGGCTGCTGAGAGATTTATGTCAAAGTGATTTCCACAGCTCAGCTGCTCAAGGCTGGGGAGATGATTGAAGTGCTGAGCTACACTTTCCTGGATGTCTGTGCATACCTCTCTCCTACCATGATTGTGGGTGGGAGAACTCACAGGCTCTCCTTCAGACAATTTTAGTTCTAGCAATAGCTGTGTGGTTTTTGGCAGCCTGAATGAAGTAAAATAGCTTTTGGTTACTGAGACATGAAGGGAGAGTTGTAGAACCTCAGTACTGGTTGTCCTTCCTTTGGGCTGTCATGCTCAAAGTAGGCAGGCTGGGGACGTGTTCCATCAAACTTCTCATGGGACCACTATGAGGAAGGGAGCACATCTCTTACATGCATGGGGAGGAAAGCAGTGGTTCAGGACCAAAACCGCCAGATCTTTGATAATTCAAACTAAAACATATATCCTGTTCAAAATTACTCATACTTGTCAAGCAAAAATCCTCAAATGGATTTGTCTGCACTGTGACAAGAAGTGCTCCTGATACCATGTATTCAAGGTGTAACTAATTACTTATAACTGTTATCCATCAGGGCTCCAAAGGGTAAAGAATAAATACCACCATTCAAGGACTGACTAGATTTGAGCACACAAGTTCAGACAAATAAGTGTAAAATAGAGTCAGGTAGATGTGGAAGCTGGACTACTCTCTTTAACACAAATCTAGCACACCCAGTGCCATTGAGAGTGTGTTGCCATTTACCCAGCTATAGCTCAACAACAGGATATGATCACATAGAGTAGAATACAAACAAACTTTCATCTGAGCATCACCACATAGAAAACTTGGGCCAGCTTACTAGAAAAGCCTAACTCAGTGACGTACCTGTAGATAAATTCTAACACAAGGTTAATCAGGCTGAGCAAAGTGTACAAATACACTCAAGTAAATTTGTGTAGCAAGTCAAAACTCCCATTTATTTCCCCCATACACATTCTTTTGTATATAGCCTTACTCTTCCAAAGCGTCTCTACAAGTTCAATGAACTCAGTAGAATGAGATGACCCTGAAAATTTTGCATCAGACTGTTTCTCAGGAAAAAAGTGCTTAATTCAGAGTTGAAACCTTATCTGCTTCCTTTCACCACAACCAGGTATAATATTTCTGTCACTCAGTAAAAACGAATTCTGCATTTCTGGGAAATATTACTAGTATTTATTTAAAGAACTAACCCCCCTCCCCATATTTAATAGTGTTTTGGGACATGATGCATGACGTGCATATCTCTGGTTATCCAAAGCTAAATCAACACCCTACACCAGTGGTCATGCATATGGACTGGCCAAATGAATCTTGAGACTTCAGTTTATAAATAGGTGGGAAAAAAAATAGATCATAAGGTTGAAAACTTGTTATCATCATGGCATTCACATTATGACAAATTAAAATCTGGTATTCTAGGTTACTAACAGTGCTACAAAGCTAGTATCCCACACCATGTCTTGCAAGCTCATTTAAAATGTACTCTTCCACGACATGATGAGAACACAAATTATAATTAGGAAAGTAACCCAAGCAGAAAATTAGTCTGGAAGACTAGTCTGAGTGTACTCCTGCAGACAAAGCCATCCTGTGTCTTTACTCTTGTGTCTCAGCATAGGGAGAGATTGATGCAGAAGATAAACGGAAGGACAGAAATGGCTTTCCGGAGGGGAAAAAAAAGGGCTTTGCAAATATGATCAGTACTGTTTGAGTTGCGCAAACATGCACCAAGAGAGTCTCCATCTGATTTTCCTCTTTGCAGAGCTACAGCACAGGCTGTTGCAGCTGTGACATGCAGCTCAATACATGAATTTCTGTTCCTGTAATATAAATGTGGTAAAAATCCATATTTATGAGCACAGATAAGATCTGCAGACCTCACCCTGAACCTGGAGCCTACTGGCACGAGTAAATGTACTCAACAATTGTAACCAACACAGAGTTAGCTCTGAAAGTGTATTCTGAGAGAATATGCGGTTCAGAATTTAATTCTGCGACAAACAGAACAAAAAAAAACCAACAACAAAAAAAAAAGTAAAAATGTTCTTGCTACCACTAGAGAAAAACAGAAAAAAAAAAAAAAAAAAAAAAAGAGATTATCTTGAAAAATTTATAAGCAGGCAATCATATCTGACAGAATTTGCATTTGCAGTTTTTAATTTCAGAAAAGTTTTGTAGAGTTAAAAGAAGAGACAGATTATGCTGTACATATCATTTGGAATCTCTGCATTTTATACAGAGAGACTGGAATACATCAACTGATTGGAAAATTATGCATACCTTTTAGATGTTTCTTGTGGAGAGGAGACTAGACAGTAGTTATGTGGCACTCAAAGGACAGGACCATAATTTTCTATCAAATATTATTTTTTTAAATTTTTTTTTTCTAAGAGATGGTTTTCTTGAGGAAATCAATACTGCATCCATGATTTTCCACTATTTTGCCGTATTTAGCAGATTTATCCTCATTTAGACAAGATAAATAGGGGAAAAAAAAACACCAAAAAACTACAGAAGCAAGGAGCTCCGGCAACAGCGGCCATGAATTTAAAAAAAAAAGTGCTTTGCTCTATTTTTGTCAAAAAATGCTGTGTTTGGCAAGTATGAAAATAGATGCCCACCGAATATACAGGATCTTGAAAAGTGAGAATTACAACACGAGTGGCCTTATTTTCCTACAGAGTCCCCCCGTGGCTTTTATGGGACAAACATTGATTGTTGTTTAGGAGAACATAAGAATATATCAAAACATATTCAAGACGACAGAGTCTTACGGTCAAATTCATCATCCTGACTTTGCAGCAACCCAAATTATCTGCAGCATCTCCTGCTGGTCACTGGAGTTCTGCAGCATTTATCTATCAGTACATTTTAGTACTATTTCCTACTCACAGGATTGTTGCAGTATCTCACTTCAATGACAAAATGATGTGAAGATTCAGCCAATGCTGGGTGACAGGGATAAGAAATCCAATCCAGGAAAAAGGCTTCAGGAAGACCTGATTGGATCTAAATGAAAAAGCAGGATGATTAGGTGTGCTAGTTTGAGGCTAACTGGAATCTTTTAGTGAGAGAAATTAGATTATAGGTTGTGAAAAGAAAATAATGGTGATGTCTGCTTCACTCACAGGCTTGCTGAGATGTATGAAAACAAGAACACAAAATGTAGATAACACAGTGGGTCTCTGTCACAGACGGTGCCTGTACTTTTCTCCCTGGCCTGCTGCCTCTGTAACTAATCCTTCTGCTTTCTAACACCCCTGGCTGATCCTCCAAACTCACCTTGCACATAAGGCAAATTCTGGGATAAGGTAGAGAGGTGGAAAGAGGGTGGAAGGGTGGTTGACAGCCCCTTCTGGGGACTCTGGTTTCTGGGAGGGCTGTTGTGTTTCTATATTACTTGTATATTTCTGTATATAGTTGTATATATTGTAAATATCTGCTTGTATATTGTGCTAAGATGTGAATCTAAAGCTCCATTCTTTAATTTCCAGCCACCTGAGTCTAGTCTGGGTTATTTCATAAGAGTGTGGGGGCAGGTAACACCCAAATTGTCACATTAGGAATAGTTGTTCATCTCACTTTAAGACTGAGGTTCATTAAATGTATTAATTTCACATTAGCTCAGATGCAAATTTAAACTTTTTTGTATTGCATCCCATGTATCTATGAACTTGGTGAAGGGAATTATAATTTCACATACAATGCATAATCTCAGACAGGGTGAATACATGATTAGGTTGTATATTTATATCCAACCCTGGTCAGAACGTTCCCCAAGAGCAATGTTTAATACAGGCTTCAATACTGTGCCTGTGTTCATTCGGAGGTGATTTAAAAGCACAGGTTTATGAATTATTGTTTGAGGTACAGATATTTCCTCAGTGGAAAAAACAAAAAGTAAAAAAAAAAAAAAACCACCAAAAAGTAAAGTAGAAGCTCATTATTGAAAAGCATGTGAACACCTTAGCAGAGAGAAAAGCTCCTCTTTTGAACTTCATCACTGGGACATGTTTTGCTAATTTGCAGTGCTTATTTTGAAAACTTTCAGGCATAGTACTTTTTGGCGTCCAACATGTCAAAAGCATTTATAAAAGGAAAGTACTTTCTGTAAAGAAGGGGAAAAGAAAAAAAAAAAAAGAAAAAGGAAAAGGAATGCAAATTCATTTTTACTGCTTGTCAGTGTCTTCATGTGAGTTTTACTTTTGATGTGAAGAAAACAATACACAGTCACTGAAAACAAAACTAGAAATTATGATGTAGAAGATCTGTGCAACTGAAAGTTTTGTTTTGATTACTGATTCCTGATTTTTCATTCCTCCTCTGCATATTTTCAGATAAATGCCTTCTGGAAAGCGTATAAGCTAATTTAATTTTAAACTCTGATTTGGTGACATTTACAGGATGTTTAACACTTTCCAAAACTGTGACAGTATTTATATTTATGGACATAGTTTTAGGAACCTAATTTCAAGTTTAAAAATGTTGACTCAAAAAATTCTCAAGACGTGTGAGAAATGTCCTTTACAACATGTGTGAGATGACAAGAATAAAGGTGTTGGGCTAAAAACCTGGTCAGAGAATGAAAAAATCACCAGAAAAACTGTTAATCTACCCATGTGAAACTGCACTAAGTAGCCTGCAACTTCTTATGTAAGATTTCTAGATAAAGAATGTGTTGGGCTGTACAAAGACGTACTGAGTTGGAAGTCAGGAATTCCATCTTAGAAAGTCCTAAGTAAGTCCCACTTGAAGATGCACTTTCTAGGACATAGTCAACAGAAGGTAAAAATTGATTATAAACATTTTATTATTGAACTGAATTATTATTCAGCAACACTTTCTGATAGTTAAGTATTTGCTGGAGTTCCAAGAAGCAGGACACGTAGTGCCCCTGGAAATTATTTCTTATATTGGCAGCCTTCAGAATACTTAGTGCTTTTCATAGAGATCTGGTTTCAGGTAACAACAAAACATCTGAGTTTATTATGAATAAAAATCTCAAAGAAAACAATGCCAAAAGTACTTTCACTCTTAATTATAGTGGTTGCAGATTAAAAATAAAACCTATAAAAAACAGCCTCTCTTACAGTTATGATAGCAGAGAGGAAGGCCGACCCAAAGCTGTTCTTTAACAAAAAGAATCTCATTATTTGAACTTCTCAGGAATCCAGATATTGTTGGGTTAGTTAGTAGTTTTCTGAAGGCTTGAGAAATCTCACTCTTTTTTTTTTTTTCCTGTGGTGAATTTTACAGCACTTGGTTGGATTGAAGAAGTCAGAAATGTTCTGCTTTTCCAGAGCTTTTCAGCACCTCCTCCTTTCCATCCTCCTACAGATTAAAAATGGTTTGAGATAGCAAGACTGGACAGAAAAATATAATATGCAGAACTAAGCTTTACTGCCTCAGGTTTTCAGGCTCCAAAAGACAGGGATGAAAACTTCATATATGCATGCAGTCATGCTGTGACAAAGGGTAGCCCAAATGTTACATATAATGTCCAGTTGAGAAATCTTCCCTTAAATTCAAAACTCACAGTTTGCTCTCCTCACCCTGCTCCACTGTTGCCTAAGTCCTCCAGTTGTAATTACTGATATTATTATGTACCTTCATTGCAATGTAAGACTGTTCAGGCAGCATGTAGGAATATTTTTGAGAGCTTCCTTCAGACAAATGACAGCTGTCATTGCTCCTTTCATGTTAAACTTCTTAAAGACTATACGGACATATAGACAGGTTGTCGTAGACTTAAGTGAAATATGTACTTACATCAGAATAGTCCGTTTTGGAGGTCTAAGTACAGAAAAAGCTCAGATTCATTCATATCTTATCTTTCCTATTTGACCTCTAAATGCAATTCATGCAGTGTTTTGTTCATGGGGATCATTCAGCAGTCCCAGTGATAAAACAAAGGCAAAAATGCTACATCCAGATATAGGCATTACCCCTTAATTTGTGAAGCCTTTAATGATTTGTTTCAATTTTTTACCAGCCTTGGATTGATAAGGAAGTTTGACTAGATAAGTATTGTAGGTTACTTCCAACTAATTCTGTCCTGTCCTATCCTATCTTACCTATCCTAATTCCTAGCCCCAGACTTAAACTGGTAACTGATCTTCACCTTATTGATGTGTGGACAGAACCCTTCCTCTGGAGTTCTTTGCCTTGGAGGACAGCTTTGGGAATAAGGTTTTAAGAGACAGATGTTATGGGGGTGGGGTGAGGTATCTCCACCTCATCCAAGAGAGTTTCTTGACCTCCATCTGATGTTTTCCTTTATCTTTAACTCTTTTAGTGACTTAGAGATCTTGCTACACCATTTCTATCCCCAGCCACTATTAGTAAACTTCTCCTATTTACTGATTGCCTTATCTCTGTCACATCCTCATTAACTGAACGTACCCTGCAGGTTTTCATCCTCTCCTAATCCCATAAGGATTTCTCAAGACAGCATTTACCAATACAATGCCCAAATGTGGCTGAAATGGACCAGAGATACAGGAAAAGATTAGTTTTCTGGTCTGCAACACAATGTTTTATCAAACTGCATTACTCAAAAGTAAATTCCTTTTTGCTTTATTGTGCAGTGACCTTTGATTGCTTAAAGCTAAGCCATTTTTCTAAAGGAAAAGGAGAGAAGTCTTTATGTAAACTGTTTTAATCTACTAGTTTGATAGTCACAGTTATGAATCAGACACTACAGTAGACAGAAGCTTTTAACTTAAGCTGAAATGCAAGGCAACATGACTGCAGCCATGACAGCTGTCCCTCCTGTGTGGAGAGGTGAGGTAGGGGAAGATGTCATGTCATTCATGACTGGATTACCACTGAATGACCAGACAGTTTCTTTCCAGTCTCTTCTGATTCCTGTTTTGTTGTTGCTGTACTTGTTTTAAAATTATTTTAGCTCAGTGTTTGGGTGGAATAAAAGATCTTTATTGAAATAAAGAAGTGGAAAGAGAAGCTTGAAAAGAAGGGTAGAAATATGTGGTGGTTGGTTTGTGTAACCCTAGTTTCCAGCCTCTTGTAAATCTTCTGATGTCCCCTTAAGAATACTCAGTTTATAAAAGATAACGATATGAAAAATACAGTAATTAACATGTTCATAATGTAAATGTTAATCATTTAACATGTCAAGCATCTTCATCCTCTGCTGAATCAATATGAATTATTAAAGCAGACTTTTAAGACCTCTAAAATCAGCTCTCAAAGCATGCACTAAACAACAACGCAGTTGACATCCGGGAGCGCCAAGTCACAAATTCACATGTAAGACTGTCTGACACAGTCGTTCTCTTTGATGGGAAAAAACAAAGCCAAAAAACTCCCCTAAAAAACTTCTGCTTGGAACTGCATAATCTGCATGCTTAAGTGAAACTTTTCTTTTTTCCTATCAGATATTTTGTAATATTTTAAATATGATGATATAGAAAGGAATAAAAAGAAAAAAAAAATCTATTCAAGTTTTGAATTAATTTTTCCACAACAAAGTTGTGTGACAATCCAAAATGCTCTTGAAGATATGAATATATAAATATAATGAAAAATAGATTTAACAAGGAAAAAGGTTAAAAGTTCCTGGGTTTAAAGCACTTTCTGTCAAGACTGTCATTATTCTTTATTATTCATGATGCACATTTGGAAATCAATTATAAATATTATAAATAAGGGGTAGCTCTTAAAACAAAGGCTATTCCCATGTTTACTGCAGAAAGAGCAAGAAAAAGGTTTAATTTTGAACATTTGCAGAGCAGAGATGGAATTATTAAATGAACGCCTCTTACCTCACAGTCAGCTTCACAGCGTGCTTCAAGAAAGAGTCATGAAGTGTCTTTTATGTATATATATGTGTGTGTAGAGACAGCCAAACATCTGCCTCAGATGTGTGTTTCCTGCTCAAGCCATTGAAAGATGGCAGATATGATTTTTTTTTCTTGGTTGCTGAAAAAAAATAAGTTTTGCAATAGTGTAAAAGTACACCACATGGGCAGTGGGTCTCAGATACCTTCCTATCAAATTGCACAATTCCTGTGTTACTATGGTTGTTCTACTTGAATAATCCGATAATGGACTGGATGTTAGTAGATCAGAGGTTACTTGCTCTTTGGGAAATTCTTCTGTGCCTGTGTGGTTAATTTTATGATGCGACGATGCTTTCTTCAGCTAGACCAAGATTTTCAATGGGTGTATAAGAACACAGCACCCCTGCAATGCACACACATCATTTAACCCACATTAGCTGGGAATTTAGCCCTGATTTTCTACATCTGGGTCTACCTGATCCCAGGTATAAGGTAGTGTTCTGCCTGGACAATCCTAAATCTCTTCCTCATTGTGAGAAACGACGAAACTAATTTCAGAGAGGTTAAAATTTTACAAAGTTTGTGTACTCAGGAATAGCTTATGACGGGTTATATGTCTGATAGGAGATAAGAGCTCAATGTACCTTGCTTTCCTAGCATGAAAAATAGATCTTAACTTCCTATAACCCCTGCTCAAAAAAACCCCACAAAACTACCCCAAACCCAGAAGAAAACCAAGAAGGAAAGTATTCAGCATACTTCCTCAGATGCTTAAAGATTAACACAAATTATGGTCAAAGGGCAAATATAAGATGGAGAATTCCAGATCTGGGGCAAATTAAGTCAGATGCAATTAGGGAGGGTTTTCATGCCAGTTGAAAGTAAAGAGGCTACTTAATGTTTGACAGGCATCTTGCAGTTACTCCCTTGTAATTTTCTTACAAAAACCTCTTAGCATCACAGGATATGAAACAACCATGAGACATGTGAGCACAGTCTGGAATTTTCTAAAGCATCTGCTGAAAAACATTACCTCTGAACCACTCTTGGTAAGTTTGGTAAGTTCTTAAACAATTCGGGCTATAGTTTTATGATTTTTGAGAACCTAGAATTATTATTACACCAAGATCTCTTTTGAATCCCAAACTGTTTGCCAAGGCTACATGGTAACCAGATTTATGTGAGTACCTGGTGTTCTAATATGTACCTCTGTACATAGACATATGACGGATTTCTAAGGTCTGTAAAAGGTGGGAGAACTGAAACAAAAGTATTTCTAAATATCCCTGTTTTCTCATGACCTGAATGTGAGGTAATTTTTATGTCTTGTTCTTCAATCTTTTCAAAAAAGTCTTCTACACTTGAAACGAATGTTCTAAAAGTCAGAGATCCAGAGCTGAAAGTTAGACATAAATGAAAATATAATTACAACGCAATTAGCTTTTATAGTACATTATTTGTGTTACTCGTTTTCAACACAAGAGCAATTATTAGGGTAGGTAAGAAACCTAACATCACGACAGAAGAAGTGGAACAAATGTGAACCTCCTTGACAATGAGTAGTGTCCACAATGGTGACTAAACTAGATTGCTACTTTTTTTTTTTTGCTGATAAGACAATCATCCAGGAGAAATGAGGTGGTCCTGGAGCCATGAACAGGAAGAAAGGAATCAAATAGCATAATCCTTAACCCATTCCAGAACTGTAATTAAGTAATAACAGTCTTGAATGAGTGGGACAATACAGAAATCTCTCAAAGTAGGTAAAACACTGACATTGAAAACAAAAAATCTTCCATAATGCATCACAATCCTCACAAAATAGGAGACACTGAAGCCTGTTAGTATAAAACTGATCAGTAGTTGAGTTGGGCAATGTTAGAATAAAGAAGAAAGTGTGACTCAATGGACTAATTTACTCTTTTTAAGACTCTGTGCTGTGGAGAGTCCATAGGCCTGAAAATAGACTTACATATGCC
>WAAF01009732.1:0-20295 GCA_013400475.1 Tricholaema leucomelas | reverse complement strand
AGAGGACACAGCCTCAGGCTGCGCCGGGGGAAGTTTAGGCTCGGGGTGAGGAGAAAATTCTTCACTGAGAGAGTCATTGGACACTGGAATGGGCTGCCCAGGGAGGTGGTGGAGTCGCCGTCCCTGGAGCTGTTCAAGGCAAGATTGGACGTGGCACTTGGTGCCATGGTCTAGCCTTGAGCTCTGAGGTAACGGATTGGACTTGATGATCTATGAGGTCTCTTCCAACCTTGGTAATACTGTGATACTGTGATACTGTGATACTGTAATTCAGATGGCATGCTGTGAATCCAGCAGCTGCCATATGCTGAATTCTGCAAGAATTTTACAAGAAAAGGTTCCTATAATAGAAGCAAAGCAGATGATCCACAAGCAAGGGGATGTGGAGATGGGAACATGTATGCTGGAACCCCTCATTTTGGAAGAGGCTGAAAAGAACACAGGCAGCAGTCCATAAAGTTATTAGAGACAGGAAAAAGGCAAGTAGGCAACGGTTGCTGATTGCTTCTTCAAACACAAGAATTAGGAAACACTTTACAAAACTATAGCCCTGCAGGTTCAGCTAAAACAAAAGGGAGGTAGATTACTTAACTTCTTTCCACAGGGAGTGGGAAAAGATGAAAAGTTTCTTGCACTCAAAAAGTCATCATACGAGCTTAATGGAAAAAACACCCATCAAGGGCTATTAAACATGTTGGATGAGTCTTTAGTGTGGCAGTTAACTGGAAGTTATAACTTTCCTGGAGAATTATTATTATTATTATTATTATTTTAGGCATCGAATTTTGGTGGTCATCTTCCATGCACTGTTCACAGCTTCAGCTGGTTTTGTACTTCCCTGCAGACTTTGAAAAGACAACACTGACACTGCTTGTTGCTGTCATTTTAATTTTTTTTTTTCCCACACACGTGTCACAATGATTGCAGTGCTCTGTCACTGAAGGTATATTAACTATCAAACTGTTTTCCAAACAGAAGTGTTTCCCAACAGTGCAAGCTTGATTGACTCTAGCCTTCTGGCTGTCCTTATCCCTCAGGATAACTGGGAAGCCCTGTCTTCTTTCCTCCATTTTGTTATGCTACAGTAATGCTCTGAACCTGACTGCTTTATGCTTATCCAACAAAATCAGTGAGGTCAGACTCCAAGATCTGTCAGTTACATGACAGCTTTCCTTCACAATAAATCAGTTTGAACATCTTTAGCACAAGTCTTACATATTTTTAGGGTTATTTAAAAGATTCCATCCAAGCGTCCACTTGGTACATATCACATAGTGGATTTTCTCCTATTTGCAGGTAAGGTGCAACCAGAATGTGGCTCCTTGCTTCTTGCTGGAAGCTTCTCATCCTCACTGTCTGGATGACTGCAGTTTGAGAGGCTACCATGGAACTCATTCCAGTTAAACTTGCTGTTTACTATGATCCTAGAAATTTATTCTCCCTAGCAGGTTAAAGTGAGCAGTTTTACAAGGAGCTACGAGAAACAACCATGTGACTGAGCAAAAGTAAGCAATATGTTCTGCCTGTTGCTGGTACTGTCTTCAGCTGAGTGCTTGCATGGGGTTGTGGATTCGATGAAAAGAGGAAGGCCCCAAGAGTTGGATCAAACAGGGCAGCAGCTACCAAAATAAGCAAGCCAGGTAGCTTGCACAGTGGAGGATTGAGCATTTCCCGTACAAACACATCAAAAACTAACGAGTGTAAAGCCACAGAGACTACACACAGATTTCTTCTAAGCTTCCCTGAAAAAGACTAAGGGGACATTTCTGAAACTGTGTCTGAGGTGACTGCAGATGGTCTAGGTATTTCAAGCACAATATTTGTACTTGTGCTAGCCTGTGGTATGTGTTGTATTGTAGTTTATACACAAATGAAGTTTTATTGCCTGAAGATCAGTGCTCTGATCTTTTGGAACTGAAGCAGATCCTACATTTTAATGTTATATAATCTATGTGCAACTCCTCAGTTGCTATTTTCCCTTTTATTTTTTTTTTCTCTTTTCTCCTTTCCCATCCATGAACACACTAATCAAGCTGATTACATTATATTTGTGCTTATTACATCTGCTGAGAAAAAAAAAAGTACCAGCTAACTGACTTTAATAAGCAAGCTGTTCACTTCACCTGCCAGGAGGGAAGTAGCACTCCTCTTATATATGAACCATCATAATGGATTCTCTTAATAAAAGAGGCACAAAGAAATTTCCAAAAGTCAGACTGAGAAAAAGCCCCACAGTTTTGACTTTGACCACTCTGCTCAGACTAACACGGAAGACAGAAAAACCTTCAACATACAGATTATTCTGCTCTGTCAATAAACACTGACATAAACATAACTGCATATAGTCAAACATCAACACCATTTATAGATGCAGTTTTAGTATTCTAGAAGTAGCTGCAATCAGAGGCTCCAGAGCAGGCATACTCCTAAATATGAAGCAAAAAAAAACCCTGTGGTGTGATCAGAAATTATCTTCTGACTCAGAATAACCTCCTTTACTTTAGAACTCTTATGCAGCTTCGCTGTGGTGTTGAGATACCCAGTCATGGGAAATGGTCATTAAAACCCTCCTCCTAACACATTGTGGGAAAAGTCCTTTCAGTTGCTACCATGGCTACAAGATATAAGCAAAGGTCATTGTTTGTTATGATTGTAGCTGTGCTGAGCTTGGGGTTTTTTTTGTTTGTGTGGGGAGGTGTTTTGGGTTTTGTTTTGGTTTGTTTGGGTTTTTTTGTTGTTTTGTTGTTGTTGTTTTTAAATCCTCAGCTGTTGCATATCCGGGAAATTAAATCACATTTGAGACAGATACAAAGTGTAGGATTTTTCCAATTCAGGTGAGTCATGCTGATATTTCTATCTTCTCTGTGGTCCCAGCTCTAATTGTCATTACCGTTCTGCACTGGTAGAAAGGAAACCAGAATATGTAGCTTCATAGGAATATTTCTTTTAGGGGAAGAGAAAAAAAAAAAAAGAGATGAGGAAGTGAGCTAACTTTGAATGTTTTTAAACTTTGCCATGTTTTAGAGGCATATTTTTTTTTAAAACTAATGACATTGCTGGCCATCTGTACTTCTGTGATTTAAGTCGCACTATCCTCTGAATTAATCAGATTTATCAGATTTAATCTGCGTGGATTTGGAATCAGTCACTCACAAGCAATTTTCAAAATAAGAACAACAAAGAGATGTGGAGGAAAAAAAAAAATATGGACCCTTCTGTTTTTAACGGCAGGGTTGATTTGGCTTCAAAGAAGTTAGTTTTAAATATCTGGACCATAATAACTGAAGCCTCTATACTGAGAACCTCTTTCATATATTTGGTTAAACTATAGAGTAAGATGCAAGGATCTGGTACGATGCTACCCTTTTGCAACAGGAGAACTTAACCAAATTCCTAGGGTGAATTAAAGCAGACCCAGCATTGCTTTATTGTATGTGAACTGGGATTATCTCCTCAAGCAGCTCCCAAGTGAATTAAATGCTTACATTGGTTAATATTGATGCAGCACTCTAGCAAGCATTTTGATGCAGAGTAGAAGCCAAGGCATCAAATGTGATATGGTGTGATACTGGATAGCATATTAAATTCTTTGGGGTAGTTTTTCCTAAACATAACACAGAGAACTAAAGTATTAAAAGCACAATCAGCTGAGAACTAAAGTATTAAAAGCACAATCAGCTAATGTTTTGCATTTCATTTGCTTTCAATTTCTGAAAGCTGCTTTTCATGTGTAGCTTTCCATAATACATAATGATAATTCTAAGAAGTATTTAATCACGAAAGAGAAATATTTTCAACAGGTATATTCCTCTACACAGAATTTTCCATACTTGTGCATTCTCCTTTAAAAATGGTGTAAAGCAGCATGTGTGGCATCTCTAGATCAAATATAATTAGTTTCTTAACATCCACTTCCTTTAAAGAAAAAAAAAAAGAAAAAGTATATACACAAGCACCATAAAAGCTGTGCATCCACTCCATGTGGGCAGTCATTTAATACATGTTCTTAAATGCGTCCATGACCTTAGCTAAACCTCACAGTGCAGGCTCTTATTTTCCCTCGTTTCCTTTCTAACAGTGTTGACAGGCAGCCAACACGACAAACCAGAGAATCCCATCATGATCTATACTGAAAGGTTTATTAAGCACGTAACTTTTCCAGGATTGAAAACTATTTGGTTTCAGAAAAGCATATGGAACAGAATACTTGAGAAGGAATCTCTAAATATGAATTACCTGCCTCTTCTTGAGCCTTAGCTTATAGCTATATTTCTGAACGTAAACAGACTGAAGATTTTTTTTAGTAGGGAGAATACTGGATGACAAATTCTTGGGTGAAACTATTTACAGGAAGATAGGAAATGAGTCAGGAGAACAAGTAAAAAATAGCTATCTTACAGACAGCTAAAAAAAATATTGTTGAAAAAGGTGGGGGTTTATTCCACACACAGAAAGAAAGGGGAAATGTATCAATAGAAGTTACAAATCCCAAATTCCTAACTTCCTTATTAGCTGCATACCAGCTTTGTCTTAAACTTCCAGTGCTAGGCACTGATGGGTAAAACAGGCAAAGGAAAAAAAATCTTTGGCTTTATTCTGTACATTAAAGACTTCTTGATGCAGACACTGAATAGAACTTGAATAAGTAATTTGCTCTGCTTCTGAAATCCTTTGGAAATACCAATGGCACTGCATAGAAAAGGTTTCAGAAAGCTGCTTCAGGAGCTTTTCATAGGCTATGCAGATTGCATTTTTATATGCAAAGCAGAATAACAGAAGAGTTGCTATGTAGTGACTACAGTTTTTCATGGTAGGAGTTAAATAAAATGCAGAAAATAAGGAGACTTAAAATTGTAGAGTAAATTCAAAGAGAGAAAAGAAACAACTTTGTACTCTTCCCATTGGCTGTGAGGAAGGCACAAGTAATGCTTAAATTTATACATTCCAAAGGAATGGCTTTCTAGGTGAGTGAGAAATTTCAATAGTGTTGATCTGCCTATGGGTAGGAAGGCTCTACTAAGGGATCCAGATATGCTAGATTGATGTCTCATTGTATGAGATTCAACAAGGCCAAATGCTGGCTCCTGCTCTTGAGTCACAAGTCCATGCAACACTACAGACTTGGGGCAGAGTGGCTGGAAAGATGGCTGGCAGGAAAGGACCTGGGAGTGCTGGTTGAGAGCTGGCTGAACATGAGCCAGCAGTGTGCTTAAGCAGCCAAGAAGGCCAACAGCATCCCAGCCTGCATCAGAGATGTTGTAGCCAGCAGGACTTGGGAAGTAATCTGACAGCTCTACTTGGCACTAGTGAGGCTGCACCTTGAGTACTGGGTTCAGCTCTGGGTCTTGCACAACAACAAGACATTGAGGTGCTGGAGCAGGGCTGGAGCAAGTCCAAAGAATCGCAAGGAAGCTGGTGAAGGATCCTATAGCACACAGCTGATGAGAAACATCTGAGGAAACTTGAGTCATTTAGTCTGGAGAAGAGGGGGCTGAGGGGAGACCTTATGACTTTGTAACTACCCGAGAGGAGGCTGTAGTGAGGTGAGGGTTGGTCTTTTCTTTCACATAACAAATGTTAGAACAAGAGGAAATGACCTCAAGTTGTGCCATTATTACATTTTTCAGGTACACATTAGCAGCTAAAAAGCCAGCCCAAACCACAGTCCCGGGTGTGAAGAACAATAGCTGCTTTTACAGTCATTCATCTCATACAGACATGAATAATGAAGTTTGAGGGCTTTTTTTAACATAGGCCTCCATACATTAAATTACTAAGGTTATATTTGCTGCTGCTCCCCAAAAATGACATTAATAATTGTCCCACATGAATATTTAAATCCAGAGCTGCTCTTGCCTAAAAATAGCTCCAACTTTGACTGTGAGAGTCATCTTTCCATCTTCCATTGTTTAATAGTCTCAGATTATGATTTGTCAAAACAAGCAGAAAATTACCTAATTGATTTGCTGTACTCCTCTTAGTTTATGTCAGTCTTTCCAGAACTGCAGAAAAATATTTTAGGTATGTAACCTATGCTTGGCAGTCTGCATCCCTTTGGAAATATTATTTATGGAAAATATGTACTTAGAATATTTTCATATCAGAACATCTCAGTATCTTCTTTTACAGTTCCCAGAATGGGTTGTGACCAAAAAACAAATAGCCAGCAAGGACTGTTATGCTATAATTTGGTCTGAGACCTCATGCATTGTTCACTGCCCATTACTGAAATTATATTTTACATACAGAAAGATTAATTTCCTTCTAGATTTTTCTCTAGTACTCCCATAATTGTAGGACTTCCTTTAACACAGATTAATTATCTTCCAAAGTCCTATGTCTATTTGCTTCTGCACACTTTTAACGTGAATATTTCACCTTCGGGTGCTCCCTGCCATTGGTGACCTTCCACTTAATTGTTCATAAATATTGCTTAATAACATTCTATGAAGTTATTTGGTACTATTTCCTAATAAGAGAGAGAGAGGAGAGTAGGAAAACATCAAATTCAGAATTAATTTGGAATTTGAAGTTTTGTAATACTTAACAGGTAAATCTTTTTAGAATCTTTCGCATGTAATAGATGATTGAAAAGTTAAATTCTTGATTTCATTTGTAGCAGTCACTGTTCAACTCTAGTGAAGATCAGGCCTTATGTGCTACCAGTTTAACTCCCAGTGTGAAATTAATACACAGCATCTGGGAAAATGTATCTTGGTTAGCATTATGTAACAACTTATTATTCAGGGCAATATTCAGGTAACATGAATACAAAAATGGGGCTTTTTTCCCTGCAACTTTTTTTGCTTGACTTGTTACCTACATTCAGCTACATGAAAAAAGTTATACACCAAGACTCTGTATTTCTTATAGCTAAGATTTCTTATAGATTACTAGATTTCTCATAGAATAAGACAAGTACATGATACTAGTACTGTAATGTAAGGATAATATATTCTGTGTTAGAATAGAATAGAATTAATCAGGTTGGAAGAGACCTCCAAGATCATCCAGTCCAACCTAGCACCCAGCCCTATCCAGTCAGCTAGACCATGGCACTAAATGCCTCCTCCAGTCTTCACTTGAACACCTCCAGGGACGGTGACTCCACCACCTCCCTGGGCAGCCCATTCCAATGGCAAATCACTCTCTCTGTCAAAAACTTCCTCCTAACATCCAGCCTAGACCTCCCCCGGCACAACTTGAGACTGTGTTCCCTTGTTCTATTGCTGGTTGCCTGGCAGAAGAACCCCCACCTGGCTACAACCTCCCTTCAGGTAGTTGTAGACAGCAATGAGGTCCACTCTGAGCCTCCTCTTCTCCAGGCTAAACAACACCAGCTCCCTCAGCTTCTCCACATAGGGTTTGTGTTTTGTTTGTTTTGTACTGCTTTACTGTTTGTTGAATAAACATTTCAGATGTAGAGCTGTTTAGCTTTGCATAAAACTCATAAATGAGTTCTGCTATTAGGACGAGTATTCATTAGAAGGATGCATTTGAAAATTTTGACAGTCTAATGCCTGCCCCTAGATTACTAGCAATTCAATTTTTTTTAATATATACTTAAGTTTGAACACATTCACTTAAACTTACACCTCTAATTCTGTGATATATGATTCCTAAATACTTTAAATGATTTTATGTACATTTGTATGTCAATCTGGACACAAATGTGATTGTATGGAGCCAAAGTCTTAGTCTCTGAACTACCTGTTTAAGGCAAGTATTTCATAAACTCTCCTCCTGAAATTAATGTAATGGATTATGCTGTTCTTTCAGCCACATAGCTGAAACAACAGCTTTTCTTTCTCATTAATTAATGAGAAGGAAAAGAAAGAAAAGAAGCATCTTAACAAACACATTCGAGAGTTTAGTTATAATAAAGGGTGAATTTTTGGGATACCTAATTGAGCAAAATGGGTGCAACCTTCACTTTAAGGGTCACATACCATTCAAAATTCTCTTCTAGGGAGAAAAGAATTGATTTTACCCTCTCAATTCTCACCAAGCTAAAGCTTGTCAAGAAAATTCAGTTCAAATCTCTGATGTTCGTGTCCTATTGATCCAACATATATGTCTTTTTAGCTGTTGATGGGTGAAAACCTATGGAGTTTTAGAATAATTTCTTTAAAGCCCCTTTGAAATTGGATAATTTCCATGTATAATCATATTTCAGTCTTAGTCACCATAGGCACCAGGCCTCTCTTTCCACCTCTAAGCTGAGAGCATGTTCTGGTTTACCAGTTTAATTTAAAAGACATAAAGCTATTCAAGACAGTTAATCATCCCAACAACTACAAACATCTTTAAAATGGTGGTGAGAGGGGTGGGAGGAAGAGAGCTATGTTGTAATTTTAGTGATGCAAATAAACACTAGTACAGTTTCTTATTTGGGTTGGGTGTTTTTTTAAAATATGATGGCAGTACTTGATGACTTCAAGCAGGATTGAGTCCTTACTCTGTTAAACATTGTGCAAGTATAGTAAGAATCTATTAGCAGAAAAGTCTCTGGTCTAAACCAAGACAATAGTATGATCATGAAGAGAAGCTAAAATGTCACAGCAAAAAGTGAACTCTTACTGTTATATAGTCAGCTACTGATCACGATTAATGTGTTCATGTACTTCTAATTAGCTTAGTTTTTATTGCACATTTCTCTTAATATCTAATAAACATACTTGTGTGGACTTTGCCAATATGATAAACATCATCTATATTACAGAGCTGTTATAGACTTTCTCTTGCCAGCAATGACTGTCAAAAAATCTAAGCTGCTGTACGGATAATTAATTAAAAGATGCTTATTACTGCAGCAGGTTAAGTGGAGCATAATAGTTTCATTTCTCATATAAGGTAAACCAGACAAATCTGTGCAACTGCTAAAAACAGAAGGTAAAATTTGTTAGTTTTTTTATCCTTCTCTCTATTTAAGGCCTAATGACATAAATTTTCCACAAAAGTAAGACAGCAATACAAAGACAATCTATTTATTATGTTTCATTTTTCTCTCAAGATCACAAGGCATTGCATTTCTATGATTTAGGTACCTTGACACACACACAAAAAATGTCATATTCTTCTTGACATCCTGCACAGGAACTTATTACAGTGGCATTTGTTTTCAGCAACTGAACACTGGGTTTAACCATGCCTCAGATTAGCAGGGCAAATTATCTGCTCTGGTTGAAAGTGTTCGGCTTTAGCCTGTAAATAGCCAAGCACATTTTCAACAGATGAGAATCTTGAATTGCATTAATTAATTCATGAGCCACAACAGCTGAAGAAAATGTGTCCTGTTGATTAAGTTCTTGGATAGGAATCAATGGTTTCATTGCTTGGACATATTAACTTTCTAAAAAATCATCACTACGGGTTTCATTACAGGGAACACAATAGAGTGCACATGGCTGAGTGAGATATGGCCTAGAAGCCATTCATTTAGAACAAACATATTGTCACCCACGAACCAAACTGTTCTGCTGGTGTTCTGCAGAAAGGGAGAGAAGGACATGCTTGATGGCCTTGACTCACAATCTGACATCTCTTTCATATAACATGAAATGAATATGACAGGCTGGGTGTTTGCTGGGTTTTAGAATATGTGCTACTGCAATAAACTGGCAGGAAGGATGATCAAATTCAGAGGAGAAAGAAAGCAGGTGTGGGTTTGGTGGTTTAATAAAACATTTTTTCACTGAGAAATGGGATTTTTTAAAACTTAACTAAAAATGAGTTGTGACATATTTTCCTTCTCATTTCTTTCTGTCTCATCCCATTATTTTTTATGCTCCACAGTGTAGAGATTACAAGGTAATGTAGTATTTACAGTGGGGTATTTTTCTGTTTCCATTTGAATATTTTTAAAGGTGAGGAAAATTTGGTGAAAGAAAAACAAATTACTTGTATTTTTTCCTCAAATGATCATATTTTTGTTGCTTGAGAGTTATCTATTTTGCCTCATTCAGTTGCAAAAGAGAAAGAAAAAAGGAGGTACTTGGCATTAAAATAACTTATAATAGTTTTGTAGAAAGAAAATCAGGAATCATGCTTTTATAACAAAACCTATTTCTGTTTTTAACCACTCCAGTTGCAGGAGGCGTGGAGTTTCTAGAACATAATGTAAATAGGATCTGTGCAAAAAATCTTAAGACACTCAACCCAAAATAAATGTTGTCTTTGTTTAAAAAGAGATAAGTTCTTCAGTGATATTCTAAACACGGTGGTGGCAGTGGTACAGATATCTGTCAAGCAGGCTGTTGTTCTGGAATTGTGTGTTTGGAACACTCCAAAGGTTGAGCATGTTTGCACACCACACAGTCTTACTTTGCTTCAATGACTTCCTTGGGTTTTTGTTTTCCCGTATCAAAAACTTATCTGCCTTGTATTTTCATTCTTAGTATCACTGCTTTTCTTCTAAATTTTCATTCCATGAGGAGAAAAAGAGAAATACAGTCACCATTCAGGAAATACGCCTGACTCAAGGCACAGATACAGGCTGGGTGGTGAATGGCTGGAGAGCAGCCCTGAGGAGAAGGACCTGGGGGTCTGGGTTGATGAAAAGCTCAACATGAGCCGGCACTGTGCACATGCAGCCCAGACAGCAACCCTGTGCTGGGCTGCATCAAGAGAAGTGTGGCCAGCAGGGCAAGGGAGGGGATTCTCCCCTTTTACTCTGCTCTTGTCAGACCCCACCTGGAGTGCTGTGTGCAGTTCTGCAGCCCCCAATACAAGAAGGACATGGAACTGCTGGAGCGAGTCCAGAGGAGAGCCACGAAGATGATCAGAGGGCTGGAGCAGCTCTGCTATGAGGACAGGCTGAGAGAGTTGGGGCTCTTCAGCCTGGAGAGGAGAAGGCTTCCAGGAGACCTTATAGTGGCTTTCCAGTATCTGAAGGGAGCCTACAGGAAGGCTGGGGAGGGACTATTTACACGGTCTAGTAATGTTAGGACGAGGGGGAATGGGTTTAAGCTGGAAGAGGGGAGATTTAGACTGGATGTTAGGAGGAAGTTCTTTACAGTGAGGGTGGTAAGACACTGGAACGGGTTGCCCAGGGAGGTTGTGGATGCTTCCTCCCTGGAGGTGTTTAAGGCCAGGCTGGATGAGGCCTTGAGCAACCTGCTCTAGTGGGAGGTGTCCCTGCCCATGGCAGGGGGTTGGAGCTGGATGATCCTTGAGGTCCCTTCCAACCTAAACCATTCTATGATTCTATGATGTTGTCCTATTTGGTATAAACTCAGAGACAGAAATGTTATGCAGTTTATTCTGGGAATGACTTCACATGATTATGAAGGGGTCTGCAAGCTTCTGAACTGTTGTCCACAATATTATTTCTCAGTAGACTATTGAGTTACCAGCCCCCCTCTGTCAGATCTTCCTTGACTTTGCAGTGGGTACAGTATGCAGCAGATCCCAAGCTCTAGCAATACCTTAGAAATGTAAGCGTCCAAGAATGGTTCTTTCCTCAAATAGACTGCAAGTCTAAGTCATCCTTTTTACTGTTGGTTTTTGGTTGTTGGGGTTTCGTTTTGTGTTGTTTTGTTTTTCGCTTGGATGTCAAGAGTAAAAATTACAAGAGCAAAAATAACATTATACATTTCCTAAAGCATTTAAAATCCCTCTCCAAAGACTACCAAAGACTACACTAGCATCAGACACAGCTTTCCATTTACAGTTAGAATCAGTTCTTTTATTTGACACTATTTGGTAACTTGAATGAACACATGGTTAAAAATGTTTGTTGGGCTTTTTTTTTTTTTTCTTTCATTTTATTTTTGTTTTTTTGTTTGGTTTGGGTTTTTGTTTGTTCTTCTCTAACAGGCAGCTGGATTCTTTTGTGGAGAATACGCAATGTTGAAAAGATAAATAGCTCTGCTCTGTTAACGTCTTAATGAACTTACTGAAAAGCCCATCTGATGTCTTCTATTCACATTTCACATGTGCCAAACAGCTTAATGTTTCTTTTACGTTGCTTTGAAGTCCTTACGTGCCAAAGACAATCACATAATTAAAAAAATTAATCTCAAATATTAGGAGCAGTTGCATGTCTGACTCAAGGCATGTTACTGACTGATGAAAGGTGGCATACCAGAGAGAAAACAAAGCATCATGCCGTTATTATAAATGCCACCTGTTTCAGAAACTGTCAGTCAACAACCTTTTGAACTTCTCATTTTGTTACAGAGATGAAATTGAGAAGGAGGGAAGGGTGCTGGTGAAGGACAAAAAGATTTCAGTGCAAAAGCTCCAAAAGCAAACAGCCGTTTCCTTCCAGCTCAGGGAGTAAATCATGAACATCCCTGCCTGAAACAAAGTAGAGAGAGGAAGGGTGAGACTGAATTCCATGTTGTAAAGCCTATTTCATTCCCACATGATCATTTCTTGTAGACCAGGCCTGGGACATAGTTCTTCCTTATCAGCACATATGAGACTAAATTGTTTCACCATTTGCTTCTTAAAACAGTTTTGGAGTGTCATAGATACAACCATTTCCGTGGCCGATCTGAGATTTACAGCAATTACAAAGAAACCCAATTTTCAGCACAAGGTCTTTTGGCATAATACCTTAAAAGACTGAGTGGAAATGGAGGCCTAATGGGGTGAGATTTAACAAGGCCAAATACAGGGTTCTGCACTTTGGCCACAACAACCCCAAGCAGCTCTACAGGCTGGGGACAGAGTGGCTGGAGAGCAGCCAGGAAGAAAGGGACCTGGGGGTACTGGTGGACAGTAGGCTGAAGATGAGCCAGCAGTGTGCCCAGGTGGCCAAGAGGGCCAATGGCATCCTGGCCTGTATCAAGAACAGTGTGGCCAGCAGGACAAGGGAGGTTATTCTTCCCCTGTACTCAACACTAGTCAGGACACATCTTGAGTACAGGGTCCAGTTTTGGGCTCCTCAATTCAAGAGAGATGTTGAGGTGCTGGAACGTGTCCAGAGAAGGGCAATGAAACTGGTGAAAGACCTGAAACACAAATCCTATGAGAGGAGGCTGAGGGAGCTGGTGTTGTTTAGCCTGGAGAAGAGGAGGCTCAGAGGGGACCTCATTGCTGCCTACAACTACCTGAAGGGAGGTTGTAGCTATGTGGGGGGATGGTCTCTTCTCCCAGGCAACCAGCAATAAAATAAGCGGGCACAGTCTCAAGTTGTGCCAGGGGAGGTATAGGCTGGATGTTAGGAGGAAGTTCTTGCCAGAGAGAGTGATTTGCCATTGGAATGGGCTGCCCAGGGAGGTGGTGGAGTCACCGTCCCTGGAGGTGTTCAAGTGAAGACTGGATGAGGCATTTAGTGCCATGGTCTAGCTGACTGGATAGGGCTGGGTGCTAGGTTGGACTGGATGATCTTGGAGGTCTCTTCCAACCTGGTTGATTCTGTGATTCTGTTATTCTATTTAACTGAAATTTAACTTACTTGATAATTTCAGAAACTGAATTCCAAAATCCACAGCCTCATCGGAGTCGTTGTTTAATAAAGTGAGGTGAAGGCACTCATGAGTTCATGGCCATTGTTCAGATGGGGTAATTATATGCAAGATGATGTTAAAAAAATCATTCCTCTGCTATGTCAGTGTTTGCACCACAGTTCAAAAGGTTAAGATTATATGGAAATGTTATCCTGTAACACCAAGTTATGGATCCTGGAATGATTAATGCACTGGATTCACATTGTTGTTTACTAAATTTCCCATGCATCAAGCTTGAGAACCATAAGAAATATTATAATTACTCTTCATGTTTTTTTCTGGAGCAACTTAAGTGCTGTGTGTGGGTTAGAATACTTCTCAGGTGGTTTTTATGCCCACTCATTCTGGTTATACAGACAGAGAGGTGTAAACTGAAGATTTTATTCCATTAAAAAATGGTTCTTATGAGCTGAGAGCAATCTATACCCCTTCAGAAAGCTCCATGAACCAGGACACTAGGATTCTGGTTTAGCTGCCTGCATATCTGCTGTCAATGGGCAAATAAGGTTTCTGACTGAAGACTGTCATATCATATTACCTGTTCAATGAAATAGAAATAGTACCTTAAGAACATTTGTATTGCTTAAAGTAAGTCTTCTAAGGCACATTAGAGACCTTAAAAGCAGCACTGGCTTGTTATGACTGAAATCTCTATTTACGTCAGTTCAGTTGTCACAGCCTCAGAAAAGCCAGACAAACTGATTCATCCTGGATAATTACCAAAACCTCCCACATACAACCTGGAAAAAACCTGTCCTTTATAAATACATATCTATATCTCAAATACCATACCCACTTTCTAGAGTTACTATTTGCTACTCTGTTGTCTTCATGTTGCAAGAGCTGAATTATGCATGGCAAATGATATACCATTTTCATTTGTTTTTCTAGTAAGAGCTTAAATCCTCAAAACAATTAGAAGCACCTTTTAATAGCATACGCAATGAAAGGAAACAATGAGATTCATAGGAAATCACTGCTATTTGGCTGTCTGGTGTGTTACTTTGACGTTTTTGTGAAACTGGAATTCAGCTTCTGACATAAGCCATAAGTGAGTATGAATGAAATATTCTCAATGAACTTAACACATCTCAGAACTGTCACTGAGCTACAAGTGGACCTTCTTGGCAATTGCTCCTTAGTAACTGACCACAAAACCTGGAGACACAGAGAATCAAGCTGAACTCTGAGAACTGTGAAGATACACAGTGTAAATGACTTGCCACTGCAGCAGATGTTGAATCACACTAAACAAAAACCATTTTGTTTTTTTCGATCAAAGCTGGAGAACTCTACCCTCTACTACATCTTTACTGTTCCTGGGAAAGTTGCTTTAGTCACTTTTTGTAGAATCAGGAATAGATGTTTCATTCGCATATTTTCCCTGTGCACACTATGGATGATAAATCCTTCACTTAGAAATTGCAGTACAGTTTGAGTCCGAAAGGACCTTTAAAGGCCACCTAGTCCCATTGCTCTGCAGTGAGCAGGGATGTCTTTAACTGGATAAGCCTGCCCAGAGTGCTATCTAACCTGTCTTTGAATGCTTAATGCATGCACCATATACCATCTCTCTGTGCAATCTGTTCCAGTGTTTGATCTCCAATATCTTAAACCAATCCTTCCTTATATCTGTCTACTCTTCTAGTTTAAAATCATTACCTCTTGTTGTTGCAATGGTGCCCTTCTAAAAAGACTGTCAACATCTTTCTTATAGGCCTCCTTTAAGTGCTGAAAGGCTGTGAAAAGGTCTTCCCGGAGTTTTCTCTTCAGCTGATCTCTTTAGCTGGTATTTAAGTAACCAAGTACTGAAGCACCTAAGTATGTAGGTACTCAGCCACTATAGAATACACAGATCTTAGGTACTATACAGTACCTGAGAGGCCAAGCTTTAACACGATATCTCTGTATTGCTCCCTCACTAGATACTCCTGACAATTGTTTAAATGTCATGACGCTTGGAATTGTTTTGTTGAAAATCAGAGAGTAGTGTGTGTTCCAGTTAAATACTGGGACCTTGGTAAAATCATCACATCCAGCCTTAGCACCGCTGCCCCAGTTTTCACATATTGTTTCTGGTCCTAACCTCTGATTAAAATGTACTTTTACAGTATCTAATAGCCTATGGAGCTTCACAGCAGCTTACGATCTGCTGGATTCTTTCAAAAATTACCTGGCAAGTATTTAAGTGTGGAAATTGCCCTCTTAGAAACTTGTTTGCCTGCCTACTACATTCTCATAATCTCTCTTTTAATTGGTCTATATTTATTGGGTTCTGACAGAAAGTTGCAAAACATGCCTCTGATGTTTGCATACATTAAAACACATTTAGATAGCACTTGCCTTAAGCAATCAGCGCCGTGAAAGCAATCCTTATGTAAACGAGGTGAAAAAAATCTGTAAGCTAATAAAGAGACAATGTTCTGTCACCTTCAGAAACACACAGCCAGTTAAACACTAATGGCAACCACCCTAAAAGAGTGGAAAAAACCCAGGACTCATGTATCAGCATTCCAGTATCTGTCATAAATGGTTCTTGCAGCTTTGGACTCACGTGACAAAAAGACACAAAACGTCAATCTTCTCCCTAACAATAAAATCATATGCCACTTGGAACATGTAATTTATTTTGCCTGGTTCATACGCAGGATAAACGTTTTCTCAAGCATTAAAATGTTCTGAAATATACATAGCGCAGTGCCGTGACAGTTAAAAACATTATTGGAATACTACTGTAATTATACTGGTCTAAAGATAAGCGACAAGGAAGAGTAGGATTGCCTTTCATTTAGCCGACTGGAAAAAAGAGTCACATGGAACATTTTATCATCCAAACAGTTGAACTACCAACTTGATACATCATCCTTTTTTTTTTTTTTTTTTTCCTACACAAAAATCACCAATATTCACGTATTACCTTGCCATAAGAATAAATATTGGCACCGAGTTCCCTCTTACAGAAGAAGGCATGAAAGAAGTGCCAGTTATGCCAAAAGGAAAAGACAGAGGAGGAGTATAACACAAATTATCATTTTAGCGAAGAGGAACAGAAGTCTCTGACACAATTAAATCAAGGAATTCATTAACTACATTTCAGTGAATTATTTCTATCATAAGTATCAATTATGATGCTGTGTGCCTCAAACAGAGTGCTTCGAGTGCACAGCAGGTTCTGCTTGCAAAATCCATTCAATAAAAAATTGAGAAAGTGTGTGACTAGCCACCCAGTATTTTGAACATATGTATTGTCTCTCTGATCGCTGGCAATGCCCCTTTAGTAAGGTAGAAAATTAAAGCTGTCAGTTACATCTAAGGGTTAAGAACTCCAAAAGGATTTATGATCTCTTCGCAGTTTCCAGGGAGAATAAGCAGACTGTTCCTTGCCAGAACACTCCTAAGCTGCCCTGCAGTGAGGAGTGTTACAGGAAAAATACCAGAGTTAGACAGGAGGAAGTGGGATAGCAAAGGAATAAGGAAATGCAGCTGCCAGCATTTTACCCACTGTCCATTCTTACCACAGAGTACTACCTCTGATGTGCTGTAAAGTTGACTCAAATTTAATGCAAACCTGACTAATTCAAGTTAGAAAGCATCAGTATATTGTATAGACAGTTTCATAGAGCAGTGAACATGTAAAAATGTAGAAATAATGTACTACTAAGAATAGTGACCCTCTAATGAAGATTGCTCCTGTCTCTCCATTTTTGTGTTCACTGTCAGGAATGCACCCTGAATTAATTATAGTTTATAAGTCCACTTTTTGTCACTCTGGTGCTGTCTTGGAGAATAATGCTTGTCAGATGATAATTAAAGAATATTGTCTGACATTGTCTGAAAATCTAAGAATATGATTTGGTTTCAGCTCCTATCATGTAGGCACTAACTAAAGGTGAAAATCCTGGAATGATCACACTCATATTCTGTCAGTACATAATCTTATTGACTATGTCCCCATCTACCCCAGTAAATTTGCACAAATTCACCAGTCAGCAGACATCTTTAAATCGCTACTTTCTCAAAGGCTAAGCAAAATTTGAGAGGACAAACACTCTAGCTGAGGGAAAAAATATCTGTGATTTGAATACAGATCTGCAGTTGAAGCAAACCACTTATGTACCTCAGCTGTGTGAAGCCTCTATCTGGAAGAGTATATATCTTTTTAAACATCAGAATCAAGCATCACCCATAATTCATTCCTACTGCTTGCAGAGCAGCTCGCTTTTCTACAGCTCCTTTGAGATTGTGGCAAAGGTGAGGCTGAAGATAAAGGTTCACAAGAGCTTAAGATAACCCACATGTTTATTTGTGTAACTCACATCATTTGGGCTAGCTCTTTAAAAATGGTTCAGCAAGTGTCAAATCTGCTGCATTACAGTACATTCAGCAGAGGTCAACCCAATCTTGAATGTGAAGGGAGTGCTGGTTTTCATTGCACAGCTCTTCCCCGTTAGTGATGAAGCAGTGTCTTGTCAGTCCCAGAAAGAGAAGAAAACAAGCTAAAGGGAGGGTTTCACTATCTGGCTCAGGGAAGGGCCATGACGACTTCATCTGAATAGCCTTTTCAAGCATAATGTTGCATGCCCTCACTTGTGTAGCAATTTATATCTTGTTTGCATAAGGTGTGTGAATGAGATGCATCTTTCCTGTGAAATGGGAGCATTTCTGAACAGTTATGTAATAAAGACATTGTATGCTTGTCTGAATGCGTGAGACTGGAGAAAAAAAAAAGGCAGAATATTGCCTGAAACTTGAGGAAACGTGAAAAAATCTTAGAACTCCTCTATAACTCCAACTTAAATTTCTGTGCATCTTTGCACATATAAAATACTGGTAATAGCAAATGCAGTTTGGTGCAAGTTTTGCATGAACAATCTGAGTGTGGCTTTGAGTATGCTGCACAGCCCTGAGTACTGCTAAAACTGGGTAAGCAGGGAAACAAGTCAGTACCTCTGTATGCTAGATTGGCTCTAAAGCACACCTTAGTATATCTGTGAGATAATTGTCATTAAGTTTCATTGGATGTTTTGAGCACAGGAATATTAATGTGTAACCACTCATAAACAAGGAAGAAACAAGCCAAAACCAAACACAGATTATGTAGAGCTTTCATTTCTACTTGAACTCTATAATTTGGCACAACTTGCATTGAAGTGGTTATCCAAATGACCCGTTGAACCTGGGTCAATGAATTGGAAAGGAATTGTTCTGGAAGGAAATTAGTGAGTTGAAAGTGAAAACTGGCAAGATTTGGGATGCTGATAACATTTCCAGGCAAATAGGTGGTTTCTTTATGGAACACATGTATTTTTCGATAGCACTAAGACAGTGCCACAACAAACTGTAGGAGGATAGCAGATTACAAGCCAGGATCTCAGAGAAAGTCAGAGACATGAAACAAGCAGAAGTCACGGGGAGCCTGTCGTCTAGATCCAGAAGCCTATTTTGAATGTCTCTGAAGTTAAGAACTTAGAAGNTTTCAAATTACATTATGTTATTTTTATCTCTATCCCTTCTGTGCCAGAGGTTACAGATTCATAAATTTTATTACTGTTTTTGCCAGGAAATGAACTAAAACATCACTGCAGCATCTTCTTCTGGTTTTAGTTCCAGTGTTGAGTCCCATTGTCAGTCCTGTCACCTCTTGGCAACTGACCCGGCTCCTCTTCTAGACAATGAGGATTTTTTTAAACTTTGACTGAATCCCAGTCCAGCACAGCTCTTCACCTGTGTGGGCCAGAAGTCCAAATCAGATGGATGATAGCAGTTGTCTGCACTGTTTTTGTAGTCACTGACAGAATATGCATATAATTCATACTAAGAATAAATACGGGAAATACAATAAAGCAACCACAAACTTATTATTAACACAGTCCCTTCCAGCACTTCATTGTTAGACACTGAAATCAGAGTATTTACCAAAGAAAGCTGTAAAACAATTCTATTTCTCATTTCCTCAAGGATAATCTCAGGATTATTTTTTTTTTTTAAATTTATTGCTTTAGTTTTCTGTTTTGAGAACCAGGTGATGGTTAATTTACCTGTATTCCTTGTCAAATTCTTCAGTGGCTTTCCTGTTCTGAAGTATGTCGTTTCCTGGTATTTGTTTCATCCAGTTTTAACTGTTTGAAAGTTAGCTTCCTTGTACAAAATCATCATCTAGGCAATTTCTCTAATGGAAAGACAGGCACTTCCCATTGCTCTCAGATTCCTGTTTCAAAGTGGCACAAATCATCCACTGAAGTTGCTTTTCTCTCTCCATTAGTGTCAGAATACACAAGTAAATTAAATTTCATGTTTAAATTTAGATGTTCTAAGTTAGATAGTTAAATTTGGGTGGCTAAAGGCAGGGTTGATAAATTGCACTCTTAGAGATTTTAACATTTTAAGTTACAGTTCTCTGTCTTTTATTTCCAAATGAGAGCATCCCAAAGCATGTGAAACCAGTTTGTAAATATCTGTTGAGAATGCATAAAGCAAGCCAAAGTTTTGGTTCTTTTTGTTTCCTGGAAGGTTTTAATGGCACACATGGACAGAAGAGAAATTTGTTACTGATTTTGGGCAATTTCCTGTAACTAAGTTTTGATGACATTGTTTTGCAGATTGAATCTCTTAAATTTAACATGCTCAATTTCTTGTGTTACAGAAAAGGAGATGTTTTCAAAATGCAGACACTAAATATGTAGTAGCTTAGTGCTAAAGAATTATACAGCTAGAGCTTTGGTCAGAACTCAGTGTTTTGCTTAAGTTAATTATGGGAAGGTAAGCCTAATTCATAAACATATCTTTATATGGTTAACACTCCAGGAAGAGGGTCCCTGAACTCGAAACCTGACCTCAG
>WAAF01009712.1:0-15443 GCA_013400475.1 Tricholaema leucomelas | reverse complement strand
AGGGAGGTTATTCTGCCCCTGCACTCAGCACTGGTCAGACCACACCTTGAGTACTGTGTCCAGTTCTGGGCTCCTCAATTCAAGAGAGATGTTGAGGTGCTGGAATGTGTCCAGAGAAGGGCAGCAAAGCTGGTGAGGGGCCTGGAACACAAACCCTATGAGGGGAGGCTGTGGGAGCTGGGGTTGTTTAGCCTGGAGAAGAGTTCTTCCCAGAAAGAGTGACCAACCCAGCACCCAGCCCTACCCAGTCAACTAGATCATGGCACTAAGTGCCTCAGCCAGGCTTTTCTTCAACACCTCCAGGGACAGCAACTCCACCACCTCCCTGGGCAGCCCATTCCAATGCCAATCACTCTCTCTGACAACAACTTCCTCCTAACATCCAGCCTATACTTCCCCCAGCACAACTTGAGACTGTGTCCCCTTGTTCTATTGCCGGTTGCCTGGGAGAAGAGACCAACCCCCACCTGGCTACAACTTCCCTTCAGGTATTGTAGACAACAATGAAGTCATCCCTGAGCCTTTTTTTCTCCAGGCTGCACAGCCCCAGCTCCCTCAGCCTCTCCTCATAGGGTTTGTGTTCAAGTGAGAGTGACAGCCTCATATGAAGAACCTAAACAAACAGACCTAATTACTTCTCTAAGTATCAAATGGAAAGTTATGTATTGCAGACACATCATCAAGAGAACAGCCTTGTTAAACATGTAATACGTGGTTGATCTGTTCTGGTCCATCTCCATCTCTACTGGATATTGTTTCCATAGCAGATATGGCTTAGGAAAAAAACAAACCATAAATCACAGAATATATCTGGTCAAAAGACAGCAACCCTCAAACCAACATTTGAGAATCAACACTAAACCTACATCCATAAGCACCAGGTCCACATGCAGCTTTAACACCCCAAGGCATGATGACCTCACCATTGCTCAGTGAGAACATTCCAATGTTTAATATCACACAGTATCACAGTATCACCAAGGTTGGAAGAGACCTCACAGATCATCAAGTCCAACCTCAAGGCTAGACCATGGCACCAAGTGCCACATCCAACCTTGCCCTCTCAGTGAAGTATTTCCTAATACTGAGCCTGAACCTTCCCTGGCACAGCTTGTAGCCATTGCCTCTAGTCCTGCCACTTGGCTTGGACAAATTCACTCTGTGCTGGGTCAGGAACTGGCTGGAAGGCCGAACCCAGAGAGTGGTGGTCAATGGTGCCACATCCAGTTGGCAGCCAGTCACTGGTGGTGTTCCCCAGGGATCAGTGCTGGGCACAGTCCTGTTCAATATATTTATTGATGATCTGGATGAGGGGATTGAGTCCAGCATCATTAAGTTTGCAGATGACAACAAGCTAGGAGCAGGTGTGGATCTGTTGGAAGGTAGGAGAGCCCTGCAGAGGGACCTAGACAGGCTGGATGGGTGGGCAGAGGCCAGTGGGATGAGACTGAACAAGGCCAAGTGCAGGGTTCTGCACTTTGGCCACAACAACCCCAAGCAACGCTACAGGCTGGGGACAGAGTGGCTGGAGAGCAGCCAGGAGGAAAGGGACCTGGGGGTACTGGTGGATAGTAGGCTGAAGATGAGCCAGCAGTGTGCCCAGGTGGCCAAGAGGGCCAATGGCATCCTGGCCTGTATCAGGAACAGTGTGGCCAGTAGGACGAGGGAGGTTATTCTTCCCCTGTACTCAACACTGGTCAGGCCACACCTTGAGTACTGTGTCCAGTTCTGGGCTCCTCAACTCAAGAGAGATGTTGAGGTGCTGGAACGTGTCCAGAGAAGGGCAACAAAGCTGGTGAGGGGCCTGGAACACAAACCCTATGAGGAGAGGCTGAGGGAGCTGGGGTTGTTTAGCCTGGAGAAGAGGAGGCTCAGGGCAGACCTCATTGCTGTCTACAACTACCTGAAGGGAGGTTGTAGCCAGGTGGGGGTTGGTCTCTTCTCCCAGGCAACCAGCAACAGGACAAGGGGACACAGCCTCAAGTTGTGCCGAGGGAAGTATAGGCTGGATGTTAGGAGGAAGTTCTTCACAGAGAGAGTGATTGGCATTGGAATGGGCTGCCCAGGGAGGTGGTGGAGTCACCGTCCCTGGGGGTGTGCAGGAAAAGCCTGGATGAGGCACTTAGTGCCATGGTCTGGTTGACTGGATAGGGCTGGGTGCTGAGTTGGACTGGATGATCTTGGAGGTCTCTTCCAACCTGGTTGATTCCATTCTAATGCCATTGGATAGGGCTGGGTGCTAGGTTGGAGTGGATGATCTTGGAGGTCTCTTTCAACCTGGCTGATTCTATGACTCCCAAAGAATGGAATTAAGCCAGCATGCAGGAATTTGTTTTGTTAACTTTTAGGCAACTTTGCAATTTCATGTACAAGAAGTTGAATAAAAATCCCAAATTCAAAGTCATGTTGAGCACAAGATTAGAATAGCCTCTCATAAAACTCACAGTACCACAGTCTCACAGTATTACCAAGGTTGGAAGAGACCTCATAGATCATCGAGTCCAACCCATTACCACAGAGCTCAAGGCTAGACCATGGCACCAAGTGCCACCTCCAATCCTTTCCTACTCCACTCTTATTAGGACTGTATCATACAGAAGCTTGATTAAAATTTAAGCAGACTTCTTTAATGAGTATTTCTGGTTGATTCTATGATTCTATGACCTTAAATCCTTAGCAACTATCTTTCCACCTTGCTTTCAAGAGACATTTGGTTGTTTTTCCTCTGGAGACTGTAACAAAAGTCAGTTCAGCACCAAGTATAGACTTGCTCTGTGTGGAACAAAAAAAAACAAAACAAGAGAAAAGAAGCTAATAGCTCCAAGTAGAGCACAGTATGAAGAGGATCTCCATATACCTTCAAGGTCTCAGGGAGAAAGAAAAAAAACCTCCTACTGCATCAAATAGTTTTGGCATAAGCGGCTGCAATTCCCAGAGGGATTTGCACCCGCTTATGGCAGGATTGAGTCCAGCTGATGGAACTAGCAGGGTGGTCATGTAATTAAATTATATGGTGGTTCAGTCTGTTTCTCCAATGCCAAATGATGCAATCATTCCCCCCACCACCACCCCAAACAGATAGCTGTGCATTATTGCAAGCAAGCTAACCTACAACCTTCACTACCAGCTTGCTCTCAAGAGCCAGCGGTTTTCCAAACCATCACTGAGGTATCTTCAGCTTTTGTCTTTAGACAGGAACACTGACAGTCTGAATTATATGCTGCTTCCTCCTTATTAGAAGCTACTTATAAAAAAAACACTGCCACTGTGGTCTACAGTTCAATGAAGTCCATTGTAAACTCCCCAGTATAACATAAACCTCCCTAAAACACATAAAAGTATTGGCTTCCAAGCCCGGTCTCGCTGAAAGAGAGCTCTGTATTTAGTCTTTGCTTAGAACACAGGTATTTGGTTTGGAATTCAAACTCCCAACTCAGTTTTAAAAGGTTGGGTCCAAGGAAAGTTGACACGGACCATGTAATTTTAATTAAAGAAAGATTTGGCTCCTTTATGGCCAACAGGGGCATTGTAACGTTGACATATTGATGCTGAATAATTATGAGTCCATAAATAATTCAGTACATAAAACTGCTGCATGGCTGGTGCCAGGTAGCAAAGGGAAACAGCATTGAAATAGCTGACCTGTCAGCTTACTACTACAATGCCAGGGAGTCAGAGAATCATAGAATCATAGACCTCCAAGATCATCCAGTCCAACCTAGCACTCAGCCCCAGCCAATCAACCAGACCATGGCACTAAGTGCCTCAGCCAGTCTTTGCTTCAACACCTCCAGGGATGGTGACTGCACCACCTCCCTGGGCAGCCCATTCCAATGCCAATCACTCTCTCTGCCAACAACTTCCTCCTCACATCCAGCCTAGACTTCTCCTGGCACAACTTGAGACTGTGTCTCCTTGTTCTGTTGCAGGTTGCCTGGGAGAAGAGACCAACCCCACCTGGCTACAGCCTCCCTTCAGGTAGTTGCAGACAGCAATGAGCTCTGCCCTGAGCCTCCTCTTCTCCAGGCTAAACAACCCCAGCTCCCTCAGACTNTGGATAAAGAACTGACTTGATGGCTGCACCCAAAGAGTAGCTATCAATGAGTCCATGTCCAAGTGGAGACCAGTGACAAGTGAAGTTCCTCAGGGATCAGTCCTGGGACCACTCTTGTTCAACATCTTTGCTGGACAGAGGCATTGAGTGCAGCCTCAGCAAGTTTGCTGATGACAACAGTGTGCAGCAGACACACTGGAGAGAAAAGTTCCATCCAGAGGGACCTGGACAGGCTGGAGAGGTGGGCACAAGCCAACTTCATGAGGTTCAAGAAGACCAAGTGCAGTGTCCTGAATCTGGGTCAAGGCAATGCCAAGCACAAATGCAGGCTGGGCAGTGAGTGGCTGGAGAGCAGCCCTGAGGAGAGGGACTTGGGTGTGCTGCTGGACAAGAAGCTCAACATGAGCCAGCAGTGTGCACTTGCAGCCCAGAGGGACAACCAGAGCCTGGGCTGCATCAGAAGAAATATGGCTAGCAGGTTGAAGGAGAAGATTCTCCACCTCTGCTCTGCTCTGCTCTGCTCTGGTGAGACCCCAGCTGGAGTACTGCATCCAGTTCTGGAGCCCCCATTACAAGAAGGATGTGGATGTGCTGGAGTGTGTCCAGAGAAGGGCCACTGGGATACTCAGAGGGCTGCAGCAGCTCTGCTGTGAGGACAGACTGAAAGAGTTGGGGCCATTCAGAGAAGACTATGAGCTGACCTTCTTGTGGCCTTTCAGTGTTTGAAAGGAGCCTACAAAAAAGCTGGGGAAGGACTTTTCAGGATATCAGGGAGTGACAGGACTGGGGGGAATGGAGAAAAGCTGGAGATGGGTAGGTTCAGGCTGGCCGCGAGGAGGGAGTTGCTCAGCATGAGAGTGGTGAGAGCCTGGAATGGGTTGCCCAGGGAGGTGGTTGAGGCCCCATCCCTGAAGGTGTTTAAGGCCAGGCTGGATGAGGTTGTGAGCAGCCTGATCTAGGGTAGGGTGTCCCTGCCCATGGTAAGGGAATTGGAATTAGATGATCCTTGTGGTCTCTTCCAACCCTGACTGATTCTATGATTCTATAAGCAATACATATGCTGATGACAGGGAATCTGAAGCCTTGAGCAGGTCCAGTCAAGCAACATGTCTAAATATCAGAGTGAAGCTTCAGAGCAAAGACTGCATTGAGACAGTACTCAATCAACTATAAGCAACCACGTGGCCTAGTGTTCATATGAAACTCATCACCTATAAAAGCTCCATGAGGTGATGTAGGAAAGAAGCTTTTCCATTTCATTCACCTGGTACTGTTCTGCTCCTGTCTCTTCGGTAAAGCACAGTGGCCAAAAGTACCTCCTTTAATTGTCAGTTAGATTGGCAG
Organism: Tricholaema leucomelas; assembly: GCA_013400475.1. Lineage (NCBI taxonomy): Eukaryota > Metazoa > Chordata > Aves > Piciformes > Lybiidae > Tricholaema lacrymosa > Tricholaema leucomelas. The sequence goes on along the minus strand of WAAF01009712.1, from coordinate 10,045 downwards.
AACAAAACAAACATCTGAGCACCTGCTACCAACAAGCAGCCAAGCAACACACTCCAAACAAGGATATCCAGTGGGAAACTCCTTGTTTTGGATTAAATTAACAAAGTAAAGGCAACTGTGAACAATGGCACCAGGAAACTTCTATCAAGTCTGGACTTGCTGGAAGAATTAAGTGCTAAACAAGAATAAAAGGGAAATGCAGGACTGTTCCTTGCTTATGGAATCATAGAATGGTTTAGGTTGGAAGGGACCTAAAGGATCATCCAGTTCCAACCCCCTGTCATAAGCAGGGACACTTTTTACCAGAACAGGTCACTCAAGGCCTCATTCAATGTGGTGTAGGACATCTAATAACGAGGGACAAAAGTGTGCATGGAGGAGAGCAGAACAATTTCTTAACTGCAGTTCACAGGCTAAGGAAAAATGAAGACGAAACTTCATACAGGAAAACCTAAACAGGCCAAAAGCAAGCTGGATAATACAGTCCACACTTTCCTGTTATAAACCCAGCCTGGGCTGGCAGAGACACACCTGTGATTTCTGGGTGGCTTTTCTACCAGTTCTTGCCTCCATTTCCCTTTTATAGGAGGCGTATCCTTGTGGGGAAGATACTGACATGGCTCCCTGGGGATGGATTTCTTGCTGTCAGAAGACATGACTTGATAAACACGAGCAACCCGTGCTGTGAAGAGTGTCCATGAGCCCATCTCAGCAGCAGGAACTAAGGGGATGAAACAACCCCCACGTCCAGCTGCAAGGGGGCAGGATCTGCTGGCTGCAGGAGGCTGACCCATCAATGTTTGCGTTAAGCCTTACCCTATCTGTACCTCACACATAGCCTTAGCCTATCTGTGCCTTACCTGTGTACCAATCTTGAAGTAAGTTAGCTATGCATGCCTCTTCCAAGTTAGCAGATAAGTTGCTGTATTGCTGCAACAAACTGGAGCACAACTTTAACCACACTGGTATGGCATCGTGACTCTGGCTGCCTTCCCACCGACCGTTCACTACCTCAGTAAAGCCAGGTTTGACAAACAAGGATGCTTGTCTGTGTTTGCTAACAGGCCAGATTCAAAAGGCAGAGCTCTTATCTCCTTTTTACATCACCTTTCATCCAGTATCTGAAGGGAGCCTACAGGAAGGCTGGGGAGGGACTATTGACAAGGTCTGGTAATGTCAGGACGAGGGGGAATGGGTTTAAACTGGAAGAGGGGAGACTTAGACTGGATGTTAGGAGGAAGTTCTTTACAGTGAGGGTGGTGAGACACTGGAACAGGCTGCCCAGGGAGGTTGTGGATACTTCCTCCCTGAAGGCATTTAAAGCCAGGCTGGATGAGGCCTTGAGCAACCTGCTCTAGTGGGAGGTGTCCCTGCCTATGGCAGGGGGTTGGAGCTGGATGATCCTTGAGGTCCCTTCCAACCTAAACCATTCTATGATTCTATGATTCTTTCCTAAGAAGCTCCATTAACAAAACAAGGAGAACTAAAAAGCAGCATCGTTTCCACGGCTGACAGCCCAATAGGCTCGGTCCAAAAGAAAGAGCAACATGTGCCTGCACAATCGCTTTGCTTTCCAAGAGGCCTTTGGTGATTTGTCAGATTAACACCTGGAGAATGAGACAAGGATGAGTTTCATCTCCAGGCACAGCAAACCAGCCACCAAGTTTCCTCACGACTGCTTCTGTAGACGTGGTTCCCAGAAGAGGGAGAGGGCAAATTGCTGTACCTTTGCCGTGTGTGGCCTCGCTCCTATTCCCAAGCTCTTAGCTTCTTAATTACCCTCTTTCCAAAAGGTCAGGCTCTGTCTAAAGAATATCCTACACTCAGTTATTCCTCATCCTAATGAATGCTAATAAAAAGCGTTTAGTTGACTAATGCAATATAAAACTCTGCCCTGTTTCATTGCATCTGCTTAATAAGAACCTCATTTAATATCAAATTACTGCCTGCTCAGCCAAAGCCTTATGTTTGTGGTAGCAGGGCTGCCAGGCGGGAATATCAAGAGCTGCAATATGGAAATTCCTCACTAATATTCTCTGCAGGGCTGTGAGATTACTTAATTCATGTAGTTGAGTGAGTCTGATGGCTCAGCCAACTGTTTCACAACAGCCAGCAGAACGCTAGGCAACTGGCCCCCCGACGGGCTGGTCCCGCCGTATCGCCTTCCTGGGACCCAGCTATTAACAGTTGTTTGGGGGGGGTTTCAAGGAGGACCACAGATAGTGTTACCAAATGAATGAGCTTGTAGCAGTAGTGGACACAAAGCCCTGCTTCTTGCCAGTCAATCAAACACCAGCCAGAGGATGTCCTGTGAGACAGCAGCCGCGAAGAAACAGCGTGGCTGGGTTTTGATCTCCAACTGTTTGCGTTGGGGAGCACCAGCACATGGACAGTTGTCTGCTTTTAAGCAGTTTTAGGGAAGCCTACCCTAAAATTCCACCCTGACCCTTCCTCCTACCCGCAGCTGCTTGACTCAGCTGGCTCCTGTAGAAAATAAAGTTCTCTGTATTGCACATCAAATCCTTTGGGGAATTCGTTTTAAATGTAACCACTGATAGTTCCCAGCTCCCATGGACAATCACTTACCAGAACCATTTTCACACACATTCTTCACAGCTTTAATCCAACCTCAGACAGCAATGTTTTAGGGAAAGGATTTAGTCATTATATTTGAGGTAGCAGAAGGAACCATACTAAGAAAGACTGCTAAATGTTACAGGGTCTTAAAACAATTACAAAAACCTCCTCCCATTGTGATTTTAAATCTTTACACGGTTTTGGCAAGACCAAAGATCAAAATACTTTGTTCTTGCCTTATGTTTGTAAAAAGGATATAGAAAAATTGGAGAGGGGTGTAAAAAATCACAACTCACAACTGCAATTCAGTGAGCTGCAGAAGCTGCCTTATATTGGCATTTAAAGCATTTTCATAGGATCAATCAGGGTTGGAAGGGACCACAAGGATCATCTAGTTCCAATCCCTTGTGATTCCTTCCAATTGATTCTATGTTCCTAAATCATCTTCTCTTCACCATGACTTTAGAATAGAATAGAATCAACCAGGTTGGAAGAGACCTCCAAGATCATTCCCTTGCAGAGGTAACACTCTTGCTAACACTAGGACAAAGCAATCGGGAAACAGTGCAGATATTCTAGCACATACTTTCATATAAGAGGAAAAACCAAACAGGGGGCCAGGAAACCCACATTGTTTCAAGACTCTTCAGGGTCAGCAGGTGTCCTGAGAACTGCATAGAAAAGCATTTGTGGGAAATGTCAGTGCCTGCACTACTCACCAAGGCTGATGCCGTCACACCGCATCCACCTGCTTGGCGGAGGTGAGGTGTGGATCACGAACACAAGGTAGCAAAGTAGCACTGTAAAATGGGATGCACCTGTGTGATGGTTTGGGTGTTCCCTGCTCTCCCCCCCCCACACTTTGTAAAATCACCCAGACTAGACTCAGTGGCTCTGGAAATTGAATGAAGCTTATACTTACAGCTTAGCACAAGATGCAAGCAGAGATTTACAGTTATAGACAGAAATAGACAAGGTAAAAGGTAATACAGAAACACAACAGCCCTCCCAGAAACCTGAGTCCCCAGGAGGGCTCTCAACCACCCTTCCACCTTCCTCCAACTCCTCTCCCTTACCCCAGATCTTGCCTTATGCCCAAGGAAAATTGGAGGGTTGGTCAGGGGGGTTAGGAAGCAGGTGGATTAATCACAGAAAAGGCAGATTAGGTTAGAGAAAGATGCAGCCCAAAGCCCAGACAGAGAGCAACTGTGTTATCTATATTTACATTCTTATTCTTATACGTCTCAGCAAGCCTATGAGTGCAGTAGACATCACCATTGTTTCACAGCCTGTAGCCGAGTTCTTCTCAACAAAACATTCTAGCTAGCTTCAAACTAGCACAACCTGTGATGGCACGGTGAAGTGTCTGCATTTGGTAGCGACCCCATCTCTTCCTGTGCCACAGCACTTCTGCAAATGGCTTCTGTAGTGCCAGATCAGGAGCAATACAATCAACTTCTGTGTTTGTCACTGTTGTCTTGTGCCCAGGTGTGCTGGTTTGAGGTTAGTTGGAATGTTTTGATGAGAGAAATTAAATCCTTGGCTGTCAGAAGAAAATGAGTGACCACTTGCACTGTTTTGATACTGCTGTTCCACATGAAATACTTGCAAACCAAGGATGCACTTGATTTGGGCAATTATAAGAAACTGTTTCAAAGAGGAAACTGCTCCAGCCCATCATCCCCAGTTTCTCTCAAAAATCAAAGCTAAGGTAATTTAAGGAAAATGTTCCTCTTTATTTCCATGTAATAAAGTCATGTCTTCTGCACACCCCTCCCACTTGCCTTCCTGCTCTGCAATCCACAGTCTGTCACAGAATTATAGTATCAACCGGGTTGGAAGAGACCTCCAAGATCATCCAGTCCAACCTAGCACACAGCCCCAGCCAATCAACCAGACCATGCACTAAGTGCCTCATCCAGGCTTTGCTTGAACACCTCCAGGCACAGCAACTCCACCACCTCCCTGGGCAGCCCATTCCAATGCCAATCACTCTCTCTGCCAACAACTTCCTCCTAACATCCAGCCTAGACCTCCCCTGCCACAACTTGAGACTGTGTCCCCTTGTTCTGTTGCTGGTTGCCTGGGAGAAGAGACCAACCCCACCTGGCTACAACCTCCCTTCAGGTAGTTGTAGACAGCAATGAGGTCTGCCCTGAGCCTCCTCTTCTGCAGGCTGCACACCCCCAGCTCCCTCAGCCTCTCCTTATAGGGCTGTGCTCCAGGCCCCTCACCAGCCTTGTCACCCTTCTCTGAACACATTCCAGTATCTCAACATGTCTCTTGAATTGAGGAGCCCAGAACTGGACACAGTACTCAAGGTGTGGCCTGACCAGTACTGAGTACAAGGGAAGAATAACCTCCCTAATCCTGCTGGCCACACTGTTCCTGATCCAGGTTAGGATGCCATTGGCTCTCCTGGCATGTCACCAATAACATGCAGAACTCCAGAACTCAGCATTCAGTAGCAGCCTGAGATCCTACATTGAAATACATTAAAATAAAAGACCTTCCTTGTTCAGCAGCTGCAGTGCAATCAAAATTAGAGGCCCAGAAAGAATAAAATCCCTGCAAAGGCAAACATTTAGAGGCTCTCTGGAGAGAAGTGTGACAAGACCAAGACAACACTCTCCCGTATCTGTAAAGTGCTTCTGAGTGCCTGTCTCATCCTGGCCGGACCCAAAGGGCAGCAGGTTCTCATGGGTGTGTAGGATGACAGACAGAGCCAGTGAAGGATGTGGATGTGCTGGAGTGTGTCCAGAGAAGGGCCACTGGGATGCTCAGAGGGCTGCAGCAGCTCTGCTGTGAGCACAGACTGAAAGAGTTGGGGCTGTGCAGGCTGGAGAAGAGGAGGCTGCCAGGTGACCTTCTTGTGGCCTTCCAGTATCTGAAGGGGGCCTACAAAAAAGCTGGGGATGGACTTCAGGCTCTCAGGAAGTGACAGGACTGGGAGGAATGGAGCAAAGCTGGAGATGGGTAGGTTCAGGCTGGAGGTGAGGAGGAAGTTGTTGAGCATGAGAGTGGTGAGAGGCTGGAACGGGTTGCCCAGGGAGGTGGTTGAGGCCCCATGCCTGGAGGTGTTTAAGGCCAGGCTGGATGGGGCTGCAGCCAGCCTGCTCTAGGGTAGGGTGTCCCTGCCCATGGCAGGGGGCTTGGAACTGTATGATCTTGTGGTCCCTTCCAACCCTGACTGATTCTATGATTCTCTGAAGAGGTACAAGTGTCCTTGACACTAAGTGGCTGGTGACAGAGCTACTCAAGCCTGCACGGCCGCTCGGTGCCTTCCTAATCTGAGCTTGCTGGGACCACCACCGACTTGTGCCATCTCTGCCAGGCAGCCACTGAAGGGAGCTGCTGCCTCCAGAGCACAGCAGAAGAGCAAGCATACAGCAGGCCACAGTGTCCTCTAGAGGTAGAAAAATAGCTTTAAGTTCGGTGACGGAGGAGGACAGGAGGCCTCTTGGAAGCAAGATTGCTCCAGGCTGCCAAAAGCCAAGGACGCAGACCACTGCTGGGCATGGACCCAGAAAGGGCAGGGAGGCATGGGGTTATACCACCTGGCCTCCTTCACAAGGGACAGTGGTCCCAGCACAATGGAAATGCTCAAACTTCACTTACTTGGATTCAAATCACATAAACAAAACAGCTCCACAAGGATCCAGATACTACTCCCTAAATTTGGCAGCTTTGCTGCTCATCACACCTTCTGCTGCTGGAGGGGATTTATAGCCATTTGAGTTGCCAAACGACCAACATGATGCTGGGTGGGCACGCTGGCAGGGTGCCCTGCCTGGTGAGGTGGCTGTTTTGTCTGGAGGCTTCAGGTCAGGTGAGACAATATTTGTAAGGATAAGGAGGGGAAAAAAATACGTGCAACTGCTATGTGAAGTATTGGTTTGGGCTGGAAGCCATTTCTGCTGTTCCCAAGCATGAGAAGCCTGCGAGTTTGAGTAGTCCTGTGAGGCTTCATGCAGTTGTGGAACATGAAGCTCTGAAGTGCTTCAAAACTTGCTTTCAGCTGGTATCCTTGTAAAACCAGGAACACCTCCTACGTATCTTTCAAAAATAGCTATGATTTAAAAACCACCAAGCCATTGATGGGAAAGAGAGGGGGAAAAAAATCGTGTCCCTGGAGTAAGCTCCATAGTCTTGCCACAGGCACTGCTCCTTGAAAGACAGATGCTCAGACAGAAGAGCCTGTTCTTTCTGTCTGTAGCTTTGCGGTGTAGCTGCTGGCAAACACCAGTCACCACAGGCAACACAGCTACTCAAAATCACTGCAAGAGCAAGAACTCGCTGAGGGAAAGGCAGATACCAAGTATGCAGAGGTAGCATGGATGTAAGTGAGAGTTGGGGCTCTTCAGCCTGGAGAGGAGAAGGCTTCGAGGAGACCTTAGAGTGGCTTTCCAGTATTTGAAGGGAGCCTACAGGAAAGCTGGGGAGGGACTATTGACAAGGTCTGGTAATGTCAGGACGAGGGGGAATGGGTTTAAGCTGGAAGAGGGGAGATTCCGACTGGATGTTAGGAGGAAGTTCTTTACAGTGAGGGTGGTGAGACACTGGCACAGGTTGCCCAGGGAGGTTGTGGCTGCTTCCTCCCTGGAGGTGTTTAAGGCCAGGCTGGATGAGGCCTTGAGCAACCTGCTCTAGTGGGAGGTGTCCCTGCCTATGGCAGGGGGTTGGAGCTGGATGATCCTTGAGGTCCCTTCCAACCTAAACCATTCTATGATTCTATGATTCTATGATTCTAAGTGGGTGCCAGACCTGCTGGAGCAGTTTCTTGCTGTGCTTTTCCATCAGTGCTGGAGCCAGCAGTCGGCCCAAAATCGAAGCGCTGCAGGGATGCTCTTCCAATCAGGAGAATAACATCAGATTTGGACACGCTGCCTCCTTGCAAGCAGACACTGCTGTATCCAGCTAAATATGAAGGCCTGATGTTTGACAACTCATGAACTGAGAAATCATGACAAATGAAAAGAAAGACCCCTCCTCACACACTGGCAGACTGTTGCCATGAGGCTCTTTCCTTGGTTTTATCTGCTTATTCTCCCTTAGCTGTAGGCAGCAGCTGCTGCTGCTATTTGCTCCGAATAGGTATCGCAGTGTGTCCTGGCATCCATGTGCCCCAGGAGTCCCAGCAAAGCATCTCTTGGTCCATCTTCTGAGCATCAAGCTCCATTATTGTGAATACTACTGAACAAAAGAACATTCAACAACTCTTTAGACAGCTGTTCCTCCCACCACCTTGGCCTTAGAGCGAGCTGCAGCACAAAGAAGCTGGGGAAGTCAACCACAATATAAAGAACTATTTATAAGCTGATAACGGCTGCAGAGCCACAAGTACCAACCAGCTCTGCTTCATGAAGGAAAAGCTCAGAGTGTCAATATCCTGCTTGTTCACCAACCGAAACCTCAGAAGCCAGGTGTCCACAAAAGGACTGAAGCTAATGGGAGATGTATAGATGAATATAGTGTTCACCCAGCCTGCAAACAAAACCCCACAACACTATTTCCCCCCCATCCTAGACTAGGAGAGGGATCAGAATGAAAAGGAATGAATTGTAATAGTTTTAACCAGTTCTAACCAGTGGTCAACTTGGCCGTGCATGGCATGGCTGAATTGATAGTAGGTGCCCTATGGCAAAAGCTTACCCTTCCATTCTATCCTAAGTAGGTCCAGTAGATCCAGTGTGGTGAGACAACAACTCAGGATAACCATTGAATCTTTATGGTTGGAAAAGAGCTCTAAGACCACCAAGTCCAACCCAAGATGTATGATCAATGTGAACTGTGGGACCAGCTGTTGGCTCAGCGCACCAGATGCCATGTATTGGCTGCATTTTAAAGGAACCCAGAAGTAAGGGGCAAACACTCGGTGTAAATACTGCACAGGCAGGAAAAGAGAATCCTGGAATGGTTTAGGTTGAAAGGGACCTCAAATATATCTCTAAGTTTTTCTGAGCTGATAAAGCCAACAGATCTATCTTGGTAGAAAATCGGGAAGTTTCCAAGCCGGGAGACCTGACACCTTGCCGGAGCACATTGTTAGACGCTGCACTGCTGCAGTATGTCCAGCAGGTGGCAATGCTTGTTAAAGGTTTAACCAGCAGGCAGCAGGCGGTGCCTGAGCCTAACCAGCGTCGCTCTTCGGGAAAGGAGGCTTTAGTTTAGACATTGCGAACTCGCTGTGGTCATTTGATCAGTACCTCAACATCTCTCTTGAATTGAGGAGCGCATTCAAGGTGTGGCCTGACCAGTGTTGAGTACAGGGGAAGAATAACCTCCCTTGTCCTGCTGGCCACACTTCCTGAGCCAGGCCAGGATGCCATTGGCTCTCTTGCCCACCTGGGCACACTGCTGGGCTCATGTTCAGCTCCTCTCTACCAGCACCCCCAGGTCCCTTTCTTCCTGGCTGCTCTCAGCCACTTTGTCCCCAGCCTGTAGCGCTGCTTGGGGTTGTTGTAGCCAAAATGTAGAACTCTGTACTTGTTCTTGTTCAATCTCATCCCATTGGCCTCTGCCCACCCATCCAGCCTGTCAGTGTCCCTCTGCAGGGCTCTCCTACCCTCCAACCGATCAACAGATGTTGAGATACTGGAATGTGTCCAGAGAAGGGCGATGAAGCTGATGATGGGCCTGGAACACAGCCCTGTGAGGAGAGGCTGAGGGAGCTGGGGGTGTTTAGCCTGCAGAAGAGGAGGCTCAGGGCAGACCTCATTGCTGTCTACAACTACCTGAAGGGAGGTTGTAGCCAGGTGGGGTTGGTCTCTTCTCCCAGACAACCAGCAACAGAACAAGGGGACACAGTCTCAATTTGTGCCAGGGGAGGTCTAGGCTGAATGTAAGGAGGCAGTTCTTCCCAGAGAGAGTGATTGGCATTGGAATGGGCTGCCCAGGGAGGTGGTGCAGTTGCCACCCCTGGAAGTGTTCAAGAAAAGACTGGATGGGGCACTTAGTGCCATGGTATAGTTGATTGGCTAGGGCTGGACTGGATGATCTTGGTTGGATAGGTTGGACTGGACGATCTTGGAGGTTTCTTCCAACCTGGTTGATTCTAAATGATTCAGCACTGATGTGAGACTTCACTCACTTCTGTTACCTGCTATTATACACATGCAAAGAATGTAACATACATCTTCCAGTTTAAGGAGGGAAGAGGAGAAAGACTACAACATAGACACATCAAAGGGAGCTGCCAGACAACATGACTGTTTGTCTTATTTGTTGAAAGCAATGTGGAGATGGCATTTGCTTTCCAGCTAGGTGGGTGGCTTTTATCTTTGTGCAAATTACACCAAAAAGGCTCTGGACAGACACTTAGAGACACTGAGCTTGAGGTAAAACCTTCGAACAAAGTGCACAGCAACAGGGGCAGCTCAGTAAGTAATTCCTTCTCTGAGGAGCGTGAAAAGGGAGCAGGTTATGTATCTAAACATGAGGTGTCACAGTCTCACAGTATTACCAAGGT
>WAAF01009678.1:11969-27594 GCA_013400475.1 Tricholaema leucomelas | reverse complement strand
CTATGATTCTATGATCTCTAAGTCCCTTCCATCCTGAGCCATTCTATGATATATCAACCCTAAAAAGCAATTTATTGTTACACTTTTTGCCTGTTTCTCCTCACTTCAGAAGGAAACATAATATCCATAAGAGGGAAATAAACACCCTTGTAGTTAGATAAAAGATAACATATAATCCTAGCTAATACTCTCATCCTCTTTTTTATCTGACTGTTTGTCATTACTCTCAAGTCCCAGGAGCGTAGCTATAATCCAGCTATAATGGCATTTGTAAAGCCAAGAAGCAGTAGTTAAATGTCAAAGCCAGCTTCAAACTATTACTTAACACACACGGGGGCCACTTGACAGGCAGTCCTAATGAACACCAAGAGAGGCTGACACAAGGCAGAAGAAATGAGAGTCACCACCTCAGTGCCACCCAGGAAAAAAAACAGACACACTTTCATCTTTCCAGCTGTTACTGGGGGGGGTAGTCAAGAGTCCAAAGTGGTGTAAGTGAAAATGACCTCTGCTCTCCATGGAAATCTTCACAATCAGAAGTTAAACTTGCATTGCTTTATGGTGATCTTCAGAGTGATCTTCCTGACCCCTGATGATTTTTTTTCAGGGGGGGGGGGGTTACTTTATTGATGGTTTCTCAATTTGTCCTCCACATGCAGGCCAATGTGTCTTAGCTTTTGGGGCTTGTTAACAAAGGTATTGTGTGAGGAGGCTTCAAGCTTAAAGAAGCTGACTGCAGTGTGAACATGGCCCACTCGGTGCCAGCTGCTCCATGGGCACACCAGCAGCCAGGCCACCTGGAGCAGCCCTGCCCATGGGGTTGAAGCCATCCCTCAGGCTTTGCCCTTGGCCACAAACCTGAGAGGTGAGGCCCTCTGGGAGAGCTTGGTGGCAGGAAGGGATGCAAGAGAAGGCAGATCCAGAGCAGCCACTCGACTCTCTCTGCACCAGCAGAGCAGGTGCAAATGCATCAGGACACCCATTGCTGGGGGGGCTACAACGCTGGGGGCTGCCATGAGACATCCAAGGCAGCACAGAAGGGTGAGCAAAAGGCTGGCAAGTCTCGGGAGCAAGAGAGCCGCTGGCACAGCCTCCAGTCTGAGCAGGGACACAGTATCTGAAGGGGGCCTACAAAAATGCTGGGGAGGGACTTTCTAGGCTATCAGGTAGTGACAGGACTGGGGGGAATGGAGCAAAGCTGGAGGTGGGGAGAGTCAGAGTGGACATGAGGAGGAAGTTGTTCAGCATGAGAGTGGTGAGAGCCTGGAATGGATTGCCCAGGCAGTGATGGAGGGGCTTAAGGCCAGGCTGGATGAGGCTGTGGGCAGCCTGCTCTAGGGTAGGGTGTCCCTGGCCATGGCAAGGGGGTTGGAACTAGATGATCCTTGTGCTCCCTTCCAACCCTGACTGATTCTATGACTGTCACCTCTATCAGAACGTGAGTGCTGATTCAGCAGGAAGCCTAAACGATTTCAGGTGTCCAACTGTCTAAAATCATTACCAGGCAGTGGCAACTGCTGTGGATAATCCATGGCAAAATCCTGTAAGTTTAGTGCCCGTGTTTCAAAATGCCTTGATTAAAAGGTTTGCAATTGACAGCCAGAGGACTGGAGCAGGCTGCTCAGAGAGGTTTTGGAGTCTCCTTCCCTGGAGACTTTCAAAACCCATCTGGATGTGTGTCCCTGTGACCTGCTTTGGCAGCCAGGTTGGACTCGTTGATCTCTGGAGGTCCCTTCCAACCCCTACCATTCTGTGGTTCTCTGATTCTACTAAAAAGGAAGAGTTTTAGCCACTGATTTGAACAGACTCAAATTGAATTTCAGCCTTTGGAAAGCACTGTTTTGTATATCTGAGAACATTCACAGTATCACAGTATTACCAAGGTTGGAAGAGACCTCAATAGATCATCAAGTCCTACGGCTCCCTTCTGCCGTGCAACTCGCCCTTGTGCGGCACGGTCAGGAGTAAGGTGGCTGTGATCCTTCCAGCAGCGCTGGCTGTCTGCCAGGCCTCCACAGAAGGTGAGCAAACCCGAGCTAAGGGCATTTCAAGTTGAGGATGGAGCAAGGATTAAAAGCAGGAAACGATTTCCTACAAATCCATCCCTCTGCTGTGAAGCATCGTGAGCCTACTGCTGCTCTTCTGAAGCTCTGACTTCAAGGGGAGTAAAACTGAGCCGAGCCTGGACAAGCACAGTGCTGGTTATTTAGGTGGTCTAATGTAAGTAAACAGCACAAAAGTAACTCAGTGTTTTATCACAGCATGTGATAAGCCATTATCTCATAGCCTCTGTGGAAGGCAGTCTCAGCTGAGGAACTTGGTAGCACAGTAGGCTGTTAATAGGATGCAAAACGTGATCCCATTTTTTGGATTACCGCAATATGTGATTACTTTTAGGAGGTGGTAGAAAGAAACACTATTAAATGATAATTATAGGACTGTATTCACTTGGAAGTTCCCTAATAGACCCAAACATTGGAGTTCTCATTAGCTGTTCTTCACAGTTAATAAAGCCATTTTGCTTGGAAATGAGCAATTTCATCTGAAGGTGGTGGCATGGTATGGAGACCACTCAGATTTACTACTATAGAAAAACACATTTCAATGAGCATGCAGATTATTTGACTTGTAAATGGTAGCAAGCTGACAAGCTTTGCTTTCTGCATAGAGGAGAGCAGAGAACTTCAGCTTTCCTCTCTACCACTTCTCTCACTCACCTCCATCACTTCCTCTCTACCATGACTTCTGTCACTCACTACCATGACTTACTTCACTCACTTCCATCACTTCTTCTCTACCACAACTCACTACCATCACTTCCTCTCTACCACTTCTCTCACTCACTTCCATCACTTCCCCTCTACCACTTCTCTCACTCACTTCCATCACTTCCTCTCTACCATGACTTACTTCACTCACTACCATCACTTCCTCTCTACCACTTCTCTCACTCACTTCCATCACTTCCTCTCTACCACTTCTCTCACTCACTTCCATCACTTCCTCTCTACCATGACTTACTTCACTCACTACCATCACTTCCTCTCTACCACAACTTACTTCTCTCACTTCCATAACTTCCCCTCTACCACAACTTACATTTTACTTACTACAATAACTTCCTCTCTACCATAAACCTGCACAGGAATAGTTAACAGCACTGCAGTGAAGACTACACCAAAACAGAGAGAGGGAACTGGATGGCTTGCATTACACAATCCATTCTCCAAACAAGAAGAGTCAATCCTTAAATAGTGTCTTGTTAAAATAACCTTTGGCAGTCTTATCAGGTCCAGTCCCTGCGTTCAGCTGACCTCATCATTTCAATTAGAAAACATTTTTATCTGGGTTACCTCTGTCATCAAAGAAAGAATTAATTCACTGCATATGGAAATGAAGGATTAGTGGAATTGGCTGGAGTCAGCAACCTTAATACCATTTGCCTGCAGCTGTATCAGAGCATCTCAGTCCTCATAGAATCATAGAATCAAACAGGTTGGAAGAGACCTTCAAGCTAGCACCCAGCCCTATCCAGTCAACTAGACCTCTTCTGTAACAGTCAGCTAGACTGCTTCCTCTGTAACAGATTACCATTTGCAGTCTGATCTGGTGACCTCCTTTTAAAGAGAAACTTGGCCTCACAGACTCAAGCAAAAAAAAACCAACCCCAAGTTTCTGTTTGCTTCTCTCTGAAAACACAGCTATCAATCTCTCCAGAATTGTGTTTTACTACTTTAAAGAGAACAAACCCATCCCCTCCACTGGATGCTTTATGAATTGCTCATGGATGTACAAGTGTCAAGCACTAGGCAACAGCACCACTTTGATGCCTCGAAAGCAGCAGAAATTTTGCCTGGGAGCTCTGATGATAATTGCTGTCACTTCAGATGTTGCTAGAGATATAAAGTGTGCCACAACATAACACTTGAGAGAAAAGAAGCTTCTCCTGAAATCACAGCTCTGGATTATGTTGCCTTTTGCACTTTGGGCAACCTAGAGGAAAGCACTTGGATTCAGACTAGAATAGAATCAAGCAGGTTGGAAGAGAGCTCCACNGGAGGTGTTGAAGCAAAGCCTGGATGAGGCACTTAGTGCCATGGTCTGGTTGACTGGCTAGGGCTGGGTGCTAGGTTGGGCTGGATGAGCTTGGAGGTCTCTTCCAACCTGTTTGATTCTATTCAATTCTATTCTGAGATCATCCAGTCCAGTCTAGCACCCAGCCCTATCCAGTCAACCAGACCATGGCACTAAGTGCCCCATCCAGTATCCAGTCTTCTCTTGAACACCTCCAGGGACAGTGACTCCACCACCTCCCTGGGCAGCCCATTCCAATGCCAATCACTCTCTCTGCCAACAACCTCCTCCTAACATCCAGCCTAGACCTGCCCTAGGACAACTATTCCTTATTTAAAGCAGTTCAGCTGAGGTCTGCATCTCGGGAAAGAGTCAAGTTTCCTTCAACCCTTAAAGTTTGCTAATTAAAACCAACTTCCTAGAAGCTGAAGCTGGGTTTGATTTTATTTTCCCTGCACAGAAAACTGACAAATGAATATTGAATGACAATGGAGTATTGATTACCATTAAGTAAACAGAAAACTATGCAGAGTGGCTAAATCTGCCTTTTTCTGTTCACACCCCTCTGGCAAGTTATGTTTGTTGATGCTGTTATGGTAAGTGATCAAGCAAGTTTTGATGCTCACCTCTGCCTGGGGTTTTTTGCCTGCAAGTTTCAAACATCTTAACATCAATCTGCAAAGCAGCTTCTCTGTGCTAACAACTCCTCTTCCTCACAGGGAAGCCTTCAGGGATAGATCTGCAGGGTAGAGTCTAAAGCACTGTACTGTGTCTCTTTCCCTAAGCGGCTGAGGGTTTTACTGAGCATTTTGCTCTGCTCTCTCATAAGAACTACCTGGAGAACTGCATCCAGTTCTGGAGCCCCCCAACACAAGAAGGATGTAGAACTGTTGGAGTGAGTGCAAAAGAGGCCACAATGATGATGAGATTGCTGGAGAACCTCTGCTATGAGGACAGGGAGAACTGCATCCAGTTCTGGAGCCCTCCTACACAAGAAGGATGTAGAACTGTTGGAGTGAGTCCAAAAGAGGCCACAATGATGATGAGAGTGCTGGAGAACCTCTGCTATGAGGACAGGGAGAACTGCATCCATTTCTGGAGCCCCCCAACACAAGAAGGATGTAGAACTGTTGGAGTGAGTCCAAAAGAGGCCACAATGACAATGAGAGGGCTGGAGAACCTCTGCTATGAGGACAGAGGCTGTTCAGTTTGGAGAAGAGAAGGAGGCTCTGGGGAGACTTTACAGCAGCCATCCAGTAGCTACAGGGGAGCTGCAAGAGAGCTGGGGAGTGACTTTTGACAAGGGGTTGCAGTGATAGGATGAGAGGGAATGGATTGAAGCTGGAAGAGGGGCGACTGAGAGTGGAGAACAGGAAGAATTTCCAGTGAGGGTGGGGAGACACTGGCACAGGTTGGCCAAGGAGGTTGTGGATGCCTCCCTGGAGGTGTTCAAGGCCAGGCTGGATGAGATCTTGAGAAACCTGGGCTAGTGGGAGGTGTCCTCATTGGAACAGGATAACCTTTAAGGTTCCTTCCATCCCAACCCATTCTGAGATTCTATGCAAGGTGAGACCAGAAAATTGACAAAGGCACCAGGATGGCCTCAGCCAGTCTGGGCCTGCTCCACAACACAAACCCATGCTTGTGTTTCTCCCCAAAGCTTAACGTGGCAGTGGTTTGCTTCTCTTGGGAACCTAGCCCATGCCTCTTGTGAGCCATGCTTCACCAAAACCAGCAAGCAGAGCAGCAGGAACAAGTACAAGCAACCTGACAATTCCCCCTGCTTCAGCTGATTTGAGTTTAGCAAGGAAGCGTGCTGTAAATCGAGGCTATCTGCCAATGACATCTGGGGACTGGTTTTGCCAATGGGTTTTTTTTACCCTATTCCTGGGAGACCAAGTTCCAGTGGATTTTTCATCCAGGGTATGACTATGCAATTTAAAGCATGTACTCAAGAAAAGGGAAGTGAGTTAACTGGCAGCACATTAATCCTTGTGTTTCAGCTCTACTTATCCACCTTCCTCCCCTAACCCTCTGGAAAACAAAGCGCATGGAAACGCTGCTGCACGACATTATGTTGGCTCTTTTCATTCTGTCATTTCACTGGGGTCTAGCAGAGAGAGAGAGAATCTTCACACCAACCTCTGTTGTCTCTGAGAGTGAAATTTGGATTATGAATAATTTCAGGTGGCAAACTGAAGATAAATCTTGGTCCGTTGGCAGAGTCGTCCTTGTCATCGGCGCTAATGGTAATAAATTGCTGCAAATGAGAAACACTCTGTAAACAAAGAGCTCCTTCTCTGGGCACAGACAGAACATCCTGAGAAATCTCTCAGACACAGAGGATTTGGAAACAGCAGAAAACTCCTTTCCCCAACTCCCTCAGAATGCCCCCACAAATGAATTGCATTAGGAACACGGAACAGACTCCAACCTACACCAGGCAATCTTTATTTGCTATCCTATTTAACCAAGGGAGGGTTCTAGATGGAAAAGTGGATGCCTGCCCAGACATCCTTCTGTACCAATCTCTGCTAATCAGAACTTAATAGACTAAATAAAATTCTGCAGGAAGCTCAGCAGCTCAGAGGGGGTTACAGCACAATGTCCTTTTCAAATTGCTGTGCTACCTGCAAAAGTGCAGAGCCTGCATAGAGACTGCTGCAGAGCAACTTCTGTATGCTCACAATCCCTCTTCCTCACAGGGAAGCCTCCAGATTTATCTGCATGCTCACAATTCCTTTTCCTCACAGGGAAGCCTCCAGATTTATCTGCATGCTCACAATCCCTCTTCCTCACAGGGAAGCCTCCAGATTTATCTGCATGCTCACAATTCCTCTTCCTCACAGGGAAGCCTCCAGATTTACCCTTCAGGGATTAATCTGCAGGCTAAAGTCTCCAGCTTTGCACCGTGACTCTTCCCATAGGAGGCCAAGTATTTTACTGTGTACCCCCTGAGACCTCACCTGCAGTACCATGTCCAGTTCTGCTGCCCCCGACACAAGGAGGGCATGGAACTGCTGGAGTGGGTCCAATGGAGGCCACACAGATGATGAGAGGGCTGGAGCATCTCTGCTACAGAGACAGGCTAGGAGAGGTGGGGCTGTTCAGCATGGAGAAAAGAAGGCTCTGGGGAGACCTTAGAGCAGCCTGCCAGTACCCGAAGGGGGATACAAGAAAGCTGGGGAGGGACTTTCTACAAGGGCTTGTAGTGATAGGACAAGGGACAATGGCTTTGAGCTGGAAGAAGGCAGATTTAAACAGGAGATTAGGAAGAAATTCTTTGCAGTGAGAGTGGGCAGACACTGGGACAGGCTGCCTAGGAAGGCTGTGGATGCTCCTTCCTTGGTGGCATTCCAGGCCAGGCTGGATGAGGCCTGGAGCAACCTGGGCAAGTGGGAGGTGTCCCCATCCATGACAAGGAGTTGGAACTGGATGAGTTTGAAGGTCCCATTCAAACTAAACTATTCTATGTTTTCTGTGACATTCAAAACAGGCTCCCAACTGGGAAAGCTGCTCCCAACTAGCTTCATCGCCTAGGTGATGCTGGATCCTCAGTCAACAGCAGCCCTGTTTATGACCACTTCTTTGAGCTGCCAAGAGAGAACTGGGCCACCAGCACCCCGAGGAGAGCCATCCCTGCCCAGGGAAGGTGGTGAGCACAGCCATACCTGATTGCTTCGGGCATTCTCACAGACAAAAGCTTCGTAGGCTGCTGCGAATTTTGGAGCGTTGTCATTGACATCAATGACCTTAATTGCAACTGGAACTTTGGCCTCCTGGTGCTGTTTGTCTGTGGGAGTAAGCAAGAGCAACATGAAACAGAGGCAGGAAAACCCCCTCAAAACAAACAAACTCCCAGCTGTACCCAGGTTGTTTAGCCTGGAGAAGAGGAGGCTCAGGGCAGACCTCACTGCTGTCTGCAACTACCTGAAGGGAGGCTGTAGGCAGGTAGGGGTTGGTCTCTTCTGCCAGGCAAGCAGCAACAGAACAAGGGGACACAGTCTCAAGCTGTGCCAGGGGAGGTCTAGGCTGGATGTTAGGAGGAAGTTGTTGGCAGAGAGAGTGATTGGCATTGGAATGGGCTGCCCAGGGAGGTGCTGGAGTTGCTGTCCCTGGAGGTGTTCAAGCATAGCCTGGATGAGGCACTTAGTGCCATGGTCTGGTTGATTGGCCAGGGCTGGGTGCTAGCTTGGACTGGATGAGCTTGGAGGTCTCTTCCAACCTGTTTGATCCCATGATTCTATGATTAATGCACTTAGCAGGTGAAGACAATCAGCAGACTGGAGAATTTAGAGCACTGCTTACAAAACCCCTCAGTCAAATACTTACAGACTTCAACTGCAAAGACAGAGATGTTGTGCCAAGCCATTTCTTCCCTGTCCAAGGTCTTTATTGTCTTGATGTTGCCATCTTCTGCATTAATGCTAAAATACCTCTCCAGGTCCGTGTGACGGTCGATTGAGTACCTAAAGAAGGTGAAGAGTGGGGAAGGAGACAAGAGGAGGACTGAGTAGCTTTGTGTGCCCAGCTTTGATATTGTTACTAGGTAAGTCACACACTTTACTGCTACCTTTACCATCCCTGCCAAAGGGATGATATCCACCCTTTCAAAAGGAGATTTCTCTGCTTGCTTTCTGTGTTTGGAACAACTGTTACATCAGAACACTTGTAGGAAGTGAAAACCATCATTCTTTGAAGTCTCTCCACTATAATCTCCAGTCTCCTATTTTCAAACCATCATCAAATGTCTACTGAGAGATTTCTCTTTTCTTCTGTTTCACATTAATCATTAAGATCACAGAATCAGGCAGGGTTGGAAGGGAGCACAAGGATCATCTAGTTCCAACCCCCTGCCATGGGCAGGGATACCCTACCCTAGAACAGGCTGGCCACAGCCTCATCCAGCCTGGCCTTCTTGTGGACTTTGAGTGTCTTAAGGAGGCTTATAAGAAAGCTGGGGAGGGATTTTTTAGGCTGTCAGGTAGTGATAGGACTGGGAGGGAATGGAACAAAGCTGGAAATGGGGAGATTCAGAGTGGGTGTTAGGAAAACATTCTTCACCGTGAGGGTAGTGAGAGCCTGGAAGGGGTTGCCCAAGGAGGTGGTGGAAGCCTCACCCCTGGAGGCGTTTAAGGCCAGGCTGGATGAGGCTGTGTGCAGCCTGCTCTGGTGTGAGGTGTCCCTGCACATGGCAGGGGAGTTGGAACTGGCTGATCCCTGTGGTCCCTTCCAACCCTGACCGTTTCTATGATGCTGTCTAACTTGCATTAGTCCTAAAAGCTGAGGTTTAGAAAGAAACAGCCAGCTGAAGCATACCTTATAGCACTGTTTGCAGCATCAGGGTCTTTGGCATGCACTTTTCCAACCACAGTACCAGATGCTGCATTTTCTTGTACTTCAAAAACATAACCTGGCTTTAAGAACACAGGTGGCTCATCAGCGTCTTCCACTGCTATCTTCACTGTTACCGTGTCCTTGAAGGGCCCATTGCTGATGAACTTAGGATCAATGTGCACATTGGCTGCCTCTACCTTCAGACTGTAGGACTTTTTGGTTTCATAATCTAAGAGCTGTGAAACAAAAACAAAAACAAGAAGCCAAAGCATTCCACAGTCAGGAGAATCAGAGTGCGAAAGCAGCAAGCAGTCCCCTAGTATCCAATGACATAAAACAAAGGTGAGCATCTGTCAACAAGCTTGGACTGAAATGTGTGCATTTAAAAACATAAAGACTCAAGTGGAAGGAGCTACATTCTATGTGTGGAGCAGCAGAGGAAGGCACCCAAAATATCCCAACAGAGTCCTTGTCTCGCTCTGTGCTTGCTGAATCACTCAGGAAGTCATCTTTACTGGGAAAAATCAACCTTTTTCTTCATGCAGCCTTCCAGGGAGCACAAACAAGCAATGGTAAGGAAAGAAGTAACCACAAAATGCCAGGCTTGGTCTGACCCAAGCTGGCAGGCATTCCTTTGGAGATCTGAGCAGGGCTGGAGCTGTCATTAGCTGCACCATGAGACAGGACACAGAGAAGTGAACTCATTTTAAGTAGTTAGGAAAATCTGAAGATGGTTTGCAGTGCTTTCATTTCTGCAGTTCTTTTCATCCCCAGATCTCCTAGTGCTTTACAAAGGGAGGTGCAATAATGCCCCATGGAGTAATTCTTTTTTTTGGGGGGGGGATGGACTGATCAAAGTCACAGCATATCTGCTGTGTCACTGGCATCGAGCAACTAGAGAGCTGCAGTATTGGTAACCTCAAAGTGCAGGTGCCAACCACAACCCATGAGGTGTGTTGACCCTACAGACTGACTGGTGTGGCAGTTTGTCCATGTTTTAAAGTACTCCAAAGGTACACTCCCATCTACAGAGCAGACACAGGAACTCAACCACAGCAGGGTTTTGACCAGAGGAGATCTCTGAGTAGAGACTCTCTTGATGGGCAGGGCAGGCTTAACTTTGAAGTTATGCTGCCTTCTCCTTCGAGTTTTGATTACCTCCCAGAGGGCTAACAGCTATCAAGAGAGCAAGTAATAATGCTTAAATAATGAAGAAGATGATTTACAATTTGGACTTTGAAACTGGGCAAGAGCATGTCCAAAGATCAGACCGACTGCCTCTAGAGGAAATCACCCCAGTGTTCTTTTGCTGCTTTTCTCATAGCCTGTGACTCCTTCAGAACAGTGTCGTGGACAATGCACAGCTGAAGAGTTCAAACTAGAGGGCATGAGGCTGTTCAGACCCAACATAAAGCAACAGTGAATGTCTGCTACTTATCAGCACTAGGCAAAACTTCATTAACAATGAAGCTGAGAGCATTGTGTTTTACCGTGACTTTTTACTATGAATTCATTTAGTTTGTGCAATTAATCCACTGTACAGTATTTATGTAACTCTTCTGGGGTATTTTCTTCCATTCCAATTCAGCTAATGGGGAAATGGAATATTCAAGAGTTAATCACAGCTTTAGAAACACGAGGAGTGCAATTGCATTTACTGCAATTCCAGCTGAGGTGGTGCAGCCACTATTAGCCAATATTCTGTCAGCCACCCAGAGCAGCAGACAGGAGCAGGTGGTGCTCACCTTCTTAAGCTTTACAACACCTTCCTGAGTCTCATAATCTGTTGTGATTTCAAACATATCCATCCCATCTCCATCAATGATGCTGTAAGCCACTAAGCCATTTTCTCCAATGTCTGGATCTTTGGCCTTCACTCTTCCTACTTCCTCTCCCGGGACAGCTGCTTCTGACACTGACATCTGGTACACACCTGGTGAAGGAGAAAAAAAACAGCATTTAAGTGTGCACTCAGCAGGATCAGCTAGGACAGGTCACACAAGATCAAGTCTAGAAGAGGCCATGAGGATGCTCAGAGGGCTGCAGCAGCTCTGCTATGAGGACAGACTGAAAGAGTTGGGGCGGTGCAGGCTGGAGAAGAGGAGGCTCCCAGGTGACCTTCTTGTGGCCTTTCAGTGTCTGAAGGGGACCTACAAAAAAGCTGGGGAGGGACTTGTTAAGGGCTCTCAGGGAGTGACAGGACTGGGGGGAATGGAGCAAAGCTGGAGGTGGGGAGAGTCAGAGTGGAGGTGAGGAGAAAGTTGTTCAGCATGAGAGTGGTGAGAGGCTGGAATGGGTTGCCCAGGGAGGTGGTTGAGGCTCCATCCCTGGAGGTGTTTAAGGCCAGGCTGGATGAGGCTCTGGCCAGGCTGCTCTAGGGTAGGGTGTCCTTGGCCACGGCAGTGTGGTTGGAACTGGCTGATCCTTGTGGTCCCTTCTAACCCTGTCTGATTCTATGATCCTAGGTAGTTTGCTCTCCAGTTGTACATTTACACACTGGACTTGTAAGTCCCAAGTAAACAGAGTCACTGTCTTCTATTTTTACATTTCAAGTCCCCAAAGGAATGCTGTGCAACAGCCAGCTCTGAGAAGCAAGGTCTCTGTGAAATCTTAAAACACATTGCCAACCCCGAGGGCATGACCTCCTCACTGAAGCTGTACCTAGCATTTGTCTCTCCCTCTCTTCAGGGTGGGCTTAGAAGGACAAACAACTTTTCAGAATGCAGGAAGAGTTGGGACATGAAGGTTTTCATTCAGGTCAGAAACGTTGTTAGAAAAGTGGAAGGGGAATTCTCTTTTGTGGTATGACTTCAGGTGTGCAGAGTCCAGAAGAGTTTCTGCTGATTGATGCAGGAGCCACAAGTGATATGCAATGGATTGGATAAGATCTCCCTACTGTGATGGCTAAAGAGTAAAGCTTCTGCTTTTTATGGCTTTCATTTGGAGTCTGAATATATCATAGAATCAGTCAGGGTTGGAAGGGACCACAAGGATCAGCCAGTTCCAACCCCCCTGCCATGCCCAGGGACACCCTACCCTAGAGCAGGCTGCACACAGCCTCAGCCAGCCTGGCCTTAAACTCTCCAGGGATGGGGCCTCAACCACCTCCCTGGGCAACCCATTCCAGCCTCTCACCACTCTCATGGTGAAGAACTTCCTCCTCACATCCAGTCTGACTCTCCCCACCTCCACCTTTGCTCCATTCCCCCCAGTCCTGTCACTCCCTGAGAGCCCTTAACAAGTCCCTCCCCAGCTTTTTGTAGCCCACTTCAGATCCTGGAAGGCCACAAGAAGGTCACCTGGGAGCCTCCTCTGCTCCAGACTGAGCAGACCCAACTCTTTCAGTCTGTCCTCATAGCAGAGCTGCTGCAGCCTCCATACAGTAGCAATGATCTCTAAAGCTGAACACAACAGAGACAGTCACCAGTTTGTATGGAATCCCACAGCAAACAAAAACCTCTCAGCAAACTCCAGGAGGAAAACTATCTCCAGACACCCCACAGGTGTGCTCCCATACAGGATTTTCCTTGCACATTCAGGGATACCAGAGGACAGTAATACTGCCCCCAGACAAATCTCTCTCCACTAGTTGTCCTTTAGGCAGCATTGCTCCCAAGACCTTCTCAAGCAACTCCAGATTGCAGAAAATGGATCATCTTTGTGGCCAAGGGACAAGGGCTGAAGCACCTCTGCTCTGAGGACAGGCTGAGGGAGCTGAGGATGTTCAGCCTGGAGAAGAGAAGGCTCCAGGCGACCTTAAAGCTGCCTTCCAGTAGCTGAAGAGATCCTCCAGGAAGGCTGCAGAGGGACTTTTCATCAGGGTATCTACCAATGGGACAAGGAGGAATGGTTTGAAGCTGAGGGAAAGCAGAGCTGGAGTGGATCTTAGGAAGAAGTTCTTCAGTATGAGGGTGGTGAGACTCTGGAATAGGCTGCCCAGGGAGGTTGTGGATGCCTCCTTTGTGGGGCCAGGTTGGATGAGGCCTTGAACAGCCAAATCTAGCTGAGAGGTGTCCCTGCCCGTGGCAGGGGGATTGGAGTAAATGATCTCTGAGGTCCCTTGCCCCCTCAAACATTCTATGGTTCTATGATGGGTTTAAACTGGAGGAGGGGGGATTTAGACTGGATGTTAGGAGGAAGTTCTGTACTGTGAGGGTGGTGAGACACTGGCACAGGTTGCCCAGGGAGGTTGTGGCTGCTTCCTCCCTGGAGGCGTTTAAGGCCAGGCTGGATGAGGCCTTGAGCAACCTGCTCTAGTGGGAGGTGTCCCTGCCTATGGCAGGGGGTTGGAGCTGGATGATCCTTGAGGTCCCTTCCAACCTAAACCATTCTGTGGTTCATTCTATGATTCTATGTACAAATCCATGTCAGCCTTTTCTGACACTTCATCAGCATTAATAAGCTTGGGAAAAAAAAGGAACCAAGAAACAAAGGAACAAACAAACAAAAAACCCAACCCAGACAGGAGAAAATAAAATAATTTATTCTACTCTCCATAATTGCTCTGCTGCTACACAAACACCCCAGGAACATCAGGAGACTTACACCAGGCAAGGGCTTGGCTCATTACCCATCAGAACAATCAGCACATGTCATCAAAAATAGGTCATTAACTCCAGTCAAAAAGACCCCCAAATTTAAGCACATAACTCATTAAGGGTATGAGCAATGAGCAAAGGAAATAAAAATGAAATAAAAGAACTAAAAAAATAAAGAAAAAAAATCAAATCAGACACTTGGCTGTTCACAGAGAAAGGTCAAAATCTGCTTTTGAGTTACAAACCATTCCAAGTTAAGGTTTTAGAACAGAAGAGAATCAACCAGGTTGGAAGAGACCTCCAAGATCATCCAGTCCACTACAGACTCGAGTACACAACTGAGTGTTTTGGTAGGAGTCTGAAAACTATCCGAATCATAGAATCCAGCAGGTGGGAAGAGACCTCCAAGCTCATCCAGCCCAACCTAGCACCCAGCCCTGGCCAATCAACCAGACCATGGCACTAAGTGCCTCATCCAGGCTTTGCTTCAACACCTCCAAGGACGGTGACTCCACCACCTCCCTGGGCAGCCCATTTTAAGTTGGGGGTGAATGATTAAGAGCTATTGTCCCTGGAGGTGTTGAAGCAAAGCCTGGATGAGGCACTTAGTGCCATGGTCTGGTTGATTGGCCAGGGCTGGGTGCTAGGTTGGGCTGGATGAGCTTGGAGGTCTCTTCCCACCTGCTGGATTCTATGATTCTGATAGTTTTCAGACTCCTACCAAAACACTCAGTTGTGTACTCGAGTCTGTAGTGAAAAATCCATCACTTGATGGGGTTACTGAAGAAAACAGCACATAGGGGGGTCCCAGGTTAGGATTTAGTGTGAAGAGGTCTGTGTGTGGGGTATGCATAACCTGGCACTTTCAGCACTCTCCTCTCAGAACGGCAGAAGATGCTAAGGCTGATTTTCTTTTTCCATATTTAGGAACTGGCTGTGTCATTTAAGCTCTTGCATGAGGGTCCAGGCAGCTGCAACACCCAGATCCAGGACACAACAGTGTGCAAAGAAGAAACAGGGATGGTCTGTGCACTGCTCTCCAAAAAACAAGCCCAACACATGCAGAGATGAGATGCAGAACAGATGTGTGGATCCATTAATGTATTTCCACCCAGCTGTGAAGAGTGAATCTGTTAATGTCAGCCCTGATTAATTTTATATGTGAACAGTTAAAACAAAAAGCACAGGTATAAAGAAAAGGACTTCATCTGGCAACCAGCAATCAATTTCAAACAGCTGACTGAAAAAACCCAAAGTGTAATTGTACTCAATTTGGGTTGCACTGCCAAGGTAAATACAAGTCTTGAGGAGAATCTCATCTTAACTTTTGTCCTCATGGACATTCTTCTCAGAGAGAGTGATTGGCATTGGAATGGGCTGCCCAGGGAGGTGGTGGAGTCACTGTCCCTAGGGGTGTTCAGGAAAAGCCTGGATGAGGCACTTAGTGCCATGGTCTGGTTGATTGGCTAGGGCTGGGTGCTAGGTTGGCCTGGATGAGCTTGGAGGTCTCTTCCAACCTGGTTGATTCTGTTCTATTCTATTCTATTCATTGTTCAGTGAAAAAGTTTATAGAATCAGCCAGGTTGGAAGAGACCTCCAAAATCATCCAGTCCAACCTAGCACCCAGCCCTGGCCAATCAACCAGACCATGGCACTAAGTGCCTCATCCAGGCTTT